>JAWLRI010000035.1:1071571-1186559 GCA_034781795.1 Crypturellus tataupa | reverse complement strand
TCCCAATCTCCTCCTACTCTCCGCCCATTCTCCTCCCCTTACTTACCTTATAAAAACCCCTGTTCTTCCCTAATAAAAGTTCTGGTTCCTGTTCCTGTTCTAATTGTGGTGTTGTTGATTAATTAATACTTCACTCCTTGCTCCTGTGGAGTCGACTTGGAGTGGAGGAGGCGGCGCACCCCTGGGTGCCACTCTGTCATGAGACCTTCCTTACCTGAGGATCCAGGGAAGATTAGTGCAGCTGTGTTCCCCTGCAGCTGCGCGCGTAAGTGTCGAGGGAGCCTCGCCCCTCGGGGGTGGCTGGGAGGCCAGGCCCGCGCATCGCTATAGCGCGGAAGCTGAAAAAGGACACGCGGCCCAGTAGCGGGTGCATAGCGGGACAGCCGGGCCGTGACGGTCTGCTACGCTCCCGGGATTGAGACACACATCACATCAAAGCTAACCCCCCCGAAAATGCTGAAGATTTTGATGTATGCTCTGTTGTATTTCAAGGGGTGGCAGAAAACACAGTACATGGATTGCCCATGAAGAGGCTGCTGAAGACCTGGGAGATCTCGTGGACTTCGAATGAGTAGTACTGAGTCTGGCAAACCTACAGGCTTGTGAGACCACAGTTCTCTAAGGACGTAAAGGAGTAAGTACAATTGGTGGATGGTTAACACAGATATGACTACAGAATGCACAAATGAGAAGTTCCTCTTGGATCTTGGAGTTTTCCAAGAGCAGATAATGAAGACAAGCATGTTCATCAGTATGCCAGCCAGGAAAAGGGTAACTGGAATGAAACCAGGAGTCTTGAGTGATCTTCCCTGCATGGCTAAACTCCGCAGAGGAATGCCAGTGACATTTTGTGTGTCTGGAGGGATTCAAAGCATTGCTGTCACTATTTACCATTTTTTTTTCTTGAGAAATAAAGGAAAATCAAGACTCCATATATTCACTAAGCCATTCATTGAAAGATCCTGAGGCCAGGCTCATTTGGCTGTCGCTGCTGGCAAACAAAACACCCCATTGAAATTCAAAGCTTTGTGCAGGGAATATGAAATGAAAATGAGTTATGTGACAAGTATTATTGGGTCTTTTTTTTCCTCAGTGTCAAAAAGGAAGTCAATTTATTGTTATGATTTGCCTTGAATCCTCTAGAAGCCTGCCCCCCTTGATTCCTTGATTTGGTAGGTAATTCCAGGTAACTCCAAGCCTTAAACTTAGGTCTACTTTTCTTTTCTTGTGAGAGAGGACAATATAATGGATAAAAAAGGGTGGAGGAGTAGCTGTCCTGCTAGTGAGAAATCCTCTCCCTGCATAGGAGCAGGCCGTCCACTTTCAGCTACAGCCACCTCTCCCACCTCTATCACATTTACCTTTCTGCCTCTCTGCTATTGCTGTTAAGTGCATGCTTTGATTTCAGAGGGTCTTTTCATTTTCTTTTGTAATAAAGTAGTGCAGCAGTACCTCTAAAGTATCACAGCAGGTTAATTCAGGGTTTCAAGTGTGTTCTTGTACTTCGGTATTTTCATGATCATTGCTACAGCTCATCTTATAGGTGTGGGTTTTTTGCTGGTTTTGTTTATTTTTAACTTGAGCTCTGGGTGATACTGAAAACCAATTAGAAAGATATCCACAGCATGAACTAATGTTGGGGCAGACGCCATCCTAACAGATCACTGATAACTTGACACGCAACCACTATGAACACTGTTAAAAGTGCTACCTTTAATAGCAAAACCCTAACAGAATGGGAACGCTGAGCACCAGATGATGGATGGATCTCGAATTAAGCTACAGTGAAGGAAAGCCTGAGTTTCTGTGCTTTCTGAATTATTTCAGGCCTACATATGGAAACTGTTGAGTAAAATAAGGCAGGATGGTCCATTGATCAGCAGGCTAGTTTTGCACTGGGCTATCCTAGATGCAGACTGCCAGTGTGATTTATCTAGTTTTTCATCTGTAAATTGCACACTACCCACGCCTCTCAGGTAAGCACCAATGCAGCTTTAATAGCTTCCTTAAGATGCTCAGTTCCCATGGCATTGGGATCATATGGACACTCTACTGTAACAGCTTAACTAGAGCTGTAACTGTGAAAGATTTAAATGTAATTCCGTACCACTTACTTACATTGTCACCACTCAAATTAGAAGAGTAATCCCACAAGGATATGAGAAGTCACTGATTTAAAAAAAAAAATACATGATAATTAAAACTATCAGAAAAATCAAACATTTTTATAATCTCAGTTTCCCAGTTCTCCAGTGGGATTGTGATATAGGCAATTTAAGATAAAAAGAGGAAAAGGATACATATCTACATATCCTACATATCTAGGATTAACCTAGGTTAATTTAGGGCTGAAGTGAAGGAATCTATCCTGCCCTGCCACATTATGAAAATTGCCAAGAGCTGCAGCTGCAGAAGCAGGAACAGCTCTATTCCACTTGTCATGCAACTGCCCATATGGAAAGTAATTGAGAGCCCTAATCTGATAATCATTTTAGATTTGCCTCTGAAACAAAATGTCTTTGTCCTTTGAGACTTAAAATTTTACACGAAATACTAACAAAAGAACAAAAGTGATTTCTGCTGAGTGTTTGTAGTGTTCTCACAAAGCAGTCAGGGCAACACGTGCAAGAATTCACAGTTGCAGGACAGTGTGAATGAGGAGGCCTGTTGGAGGAAACCAGAGCGTTGTTGCTCAGTTCAATAGTGCTAACAGTTCAACCACAAGGTCATCCTGGCTCTAATAACTTGAAAATGAAAAATCAGTTACAGAGCAAAGAATGAAAGAAAACGAGCTTGCCTGTGCAGAGGTCGGTATTTAAAACAAAGCATTTTCACCGGGTTACACGCACTGCTGAAAAATCTCCTCATGCTTGTAATTCTCCACATAGTCAATACAGAATTATGTGTGTGTAAGTATTCAACACCCCTTCTTCTTTTATTGCTTTGACAAATAGACAATTGTAAATAATTTAAGATTGTAAATTGTCTGTGTCAGTGACTGCCTTTTAAGATAAAGGAGTCTTTAAATGCACTAATGCAATTCATACAGTAGCTTGGAGTTCTAGATAACAGTTATTATTTTATTTCAATCTGTTTCTGGCCAGAGTAGCTTGCTGACTGCTAAAAGAGCATAATTCCAACTCAACCTAGTTAGTGAGCTTCTTATATCATTAGAGATACTCATTTTATTCTATTCTTTCTCACGCTATCCTCATAAAATCTGAGCTCTAGATGTCTTTAGTGGAATGCTAGAAATACAGCCAGAGCAATGATTTAGCTTCAAATGTGTATAAGTTGTCTATGAATTATAAATATGGTGGCCATAGATTACATGCATATATTTGAGCAATATTTTCTTCTCTGTGGACAGTTAGAATTAAATGGAAAATAAAGAACTAAATAGGACAAAGGGGTAGTGAGCAGCTGAGAGAAACCGTTCAGCAAGCAAAGCAGATCCTCCCCAATGGAAATCCTTACCCCTACACTTTCCAGATCAGGGGGAAAGCCCAAACCACCACTGCCGTATGTGCATTGAGCCCAAGTTTCTTGCTGACATCTGTTTAAAATCTTTTGAAAATCACTCAGGATGGAATCTAGGAAATATTGTTAGAGGTAGCTGGGCTTTATTTTGATTTCTTGTCTTTTCTGTTGTTTTGGTGTTCGGAATTAAGGACAAATTACAATACAAACACTAAAATTCACCTGACAGATATGAACCAAGAGACACACGTGCACGTTTTCTGTACCAAAAAAACAATGGTGCGATCTAGATTTATTCAGTCTTTCCTTCACCTTCTGTCTAAAAGACATACCTCATGCTAGGGTATGCAGCCTGTTTAAAGACACTGAAATGATGCCTGGGACATGGCATCCTGCTGTTTTGCTGCCTGCTTGGTCTCTAGTTACCTTTGCTTATGTCCAAGGAGGACAAAGTACCCTGAGGACCAAACACTACTCCTCTGTGTTTGCTACGTTCTGAAATGTTATAGCATTAGTGTTTCTTCCATCTTTCTGCTTTATCTAAATAAATTCCTTAATGCAGACACAGGAAATAGCCTTGCTCTTTAAAAAATGCTATGCGTTAAAGAGCTAGGCCAAGGGCACACCATCTGCCTGATGCCCGTTGCACCACCGTACTTCCTGATATTTAGAGCAAGGAATGCAAGGCAGTGGTTAGCTACTGATTAAGGAAACAGCCCAGAATCTAACTAGTTTGCTATTGGCTTCCAAATCTGATTTAAATATGCTTTTGCTGTATATAAATGCAGAAAAGAATGTCATTCACCATATGTTTATTACCAAAACTTGGCACCTACTTGCCTCTAAGCAGTTTTCACACACAGACTGTTTGTTTCAAAACCTCTGTGAAGCAGGTATAATTAACATTAGCACTTCATGGGAAAAATGGGCTGGGAAAAGACAGCCTAATTTCTTTACTGTTGCAGAGGGAGTCAGTGCAGGGGTTGGATTAGAAACAGTCTTTCATAGTTTCCAATTTTCTTCATGCAAATGGCTAGATTTGCATCTTTTATTAATTATTATAATAACAGGACAAATAGTACCTTGTTAATTTCTCAAGGCAAATGCCTAAAATGTTGGTAAGTCTGGTTTAGAAATATCCAAAGAAACGGTCATCCTAACTGAATGGAGATAGCTATCCTTCATGGAAGATTAATTGCTGGAAGCCATTTTACATACAATTAATTTATATCAAACAGAACAAGAAACGTGTTCCAAATGCATCATTTATACAAACTTTATAAATGACCCAGTCTTGTGCTGCTGGCATAAGTCACTATGATGAGGCCATGCAAAGGACCTTGAAAGAATAAAGAACTAGGACAAGATGTCTCGTGTGAAACTTGCACAATTTACATATCACCACTAGGATTGTTACCAAGTGTTCACAGACTTTTGGCTTTCAGACTAAGTTTGAGTTCTAAGAGATGCAAAGGTAACTTGTATTTTGTCATTTCAGTGTTTATACGTGAGAAGAACAAATTATAGGCTGATTCTGATATCGTCTTGGCTGCAAAACAGACCTATCAAAAGACTCAATTCGCATGCAGGTTTTGGTCTTTTAGTTAAGCTCCTAAGAAAAGTATGAGCTTGACATTTTGTCTGAAAATGGCAGAAGTAAAAATTAAAAATGTGTGTTTTCTCCTAACATGAAGAACTGCTTTTTTTTCTTTTCTATTAGAAAACTGCTTTGTGTATATTACTAAGTCCTTCTACTAAATACAGAGATTGATGACTCTCAAAAGAGCATAACTTGCAAGCTAGGGTTTTGTCTTTATATTGCATTATATATTACTTCTTTTCTCTTCCTGTGAAATCTTTTTATAGAGAAGCGTATGTGTGAAAGAGCGAATGTTGAGGTCAATGAAAAGTATTTTCCAAAAGTTGGATTTCCTCCACCCCACTAAAGAAATGTTTAAAAGGCTATTAAAAGATGAAATGTGCTCAGAGCTTCTCTCTGCTGTTTTACTAAGGCAGGTTCCCAGGCATTACACTCCTACCTAATCCGTGTACATGACTATTTTCTTAAAAGAGGGTAAATTATAAAGAAAAATAATTCAACTTTTCCACAAACCATAACTTACAAATCTTTTGGCTTTTTGGATTCATATGCATGAGTACATAGAGAAGTTTAATTGCCAAAACAACACTCTCTGCTCTAACTCTTTCCTTATTACTCTCATTCACTTCTCAGTTCTGCTTATCTGGAGTTTGCTTTTTTTTTTTTTTTCCACTGGCCTTATGTCTAATTGCATCCTAGATCTTTTTAATCAGACTTTCACCACCAAGATGCCTGTTTTTATTAGGATTCTCAGTTTATCCTCTCCCAGCTGACTCGCAACGTTTCTACTCTGTTCTTTTTTTTTTTCAACAACTGCTATCCTATCTTGTGGTAACCGGTCCCTCGTTCCTCCTGGTTTGGGGATTTGCGTCTTTGGATGCCCCTGCAACGTTTCTGCAGATGGATTGTTTTCTTTCTTCAGTGTGCCAGAAAAGGCACAGCTGATTTCGGTAACATTTCCTCTCTCTCCTGTCATCCACCTGTGAGTAGCTTCATTCACTCTGTGTCTTGTCTCTCATCTCTGTTTTGGTGCATAAAGCTGTGCTTCCCTGATCTCTCAGTTCAGCTTGTGTCTCTGATCATTCTTTCTGGATGTCTAACTACCCAGCACTGCGTTGCTTATTCTGAAAGTTTTTTTCTCTTGAAATGTTCACGGTCTGACACAAAAACTTGTGTCATTGTTTGTATTACCAAAGGTTTATATTTCAGAAACATCTCATGAAAGATCTGCATTTTTGGATGCCTGGTAGGAAACACTATATGGTCTAATTTCCAAGTGCATTTTTTACAACATGCCTGCTATGCCACATTAATTGACTCAAGACCTTCACACTGGAAGCCGCAGATCTCGTTTCTTCACTCACAGACTACATGGAAGTTGTCTTCTTCCATAGTCTTGCAGAATTTAAAATGTCTTTCCCTTAGCCTCGAATCCCTTCAGCCATGCTGCAACAAGCTCACGGGCCATTACTGTCACAGCTTTCCGCATTCCTGAGCACTCACTTCTCAGTCTATTCTGCCTTTCTATTTAAAACGTCATGGTTAAAAGAGTTTTATTTACTTGTGCTCAGTTGGGAAACCTTGTCCATCTTCCCTTTGACAGCCCCACCAAAGTGTGACAGGCTTCAGGGAGGCATTCATACCTCATATTGTCATATTTGCCACTCTTGATTGATGAAATGCAACATTTAACAGTCTGGGGGGCTAAATTCAGGCTGTGTCCCAAGCCTTTCTACCCTCCACCATGCAGTGCTGTCTAGCCCGGAAGCCAGGGCTAGCAGGAAATTGCTGTATGTATCTGCGCGAGGTCTGCAGAGTCAAGTTAGTCTGGCAGCGCCTCTTAGATCAGATGCAGCAAGTGTGAGTACATGAAACTGCCTTCCTGTGACTGACAGCTGTGTCTCCGAGCGTGCTCCCCCTAGTAACTGTGCTCTCGGCCTTTGAGGTGCAACTTGTCTGTATGTCAAGTGTAGAATGTAAAAGAGATCTATCTATCTCAAACTAGACAAGCGGTTGCAGCGCATGACTAGACTTCTATGGATATGGAAAAATTGGTGCTTTACAGGAAAGAAAGGAACAAAAATGCAATGTGTGAAGTGATTACTAGAGATCTCTGCACCCTTTGGCCGTGATAAAGCAAAATTTCTAAGTATAGTGAGTTATTCTATGGCTGTGAAGTAAAGGCATAAAGGAACATGCTTAAATTCTGGCAGCTTCAGTAGGATGAAAGGGAAATCAGTTAAATATGGCTCTACGTAGACAGAAATGGAGTTAGAGCTACAGAAGGTGACAAGGAAATGTTGGGCTCACAGTGGTCATTGTTATCTTACAAAGAAATCATGGTTTATGTAATTCAGAGACCAAAAAATGATTTTGAGAACGCACGTTGAGGCAAAATACGATGACCTAATTCTATCATACATTCTGTTGAGAGGCACTTGAATAAGACAAATAAGCAAATGCCATTTGCGGTACATACTGTAGCTGTCTTTCAACACATGTGATCAGGGAACTAGAGACCTTGATTTATGAGGTACGTCTATGAGGAACATCTACCTCTGCAAAGCTTAATTTAGGCCTATCTGTGATATAGTTTATATGTTTAAATGTTACAATGCCATATTGGCTGCTCCTACTGAATCTAGTGGGATGGCTGTTGAGATAATACTAAGGTTTCACAAGCCAGGGTTAATTTGTATAGCCAGTGAATGAGAAAGAAGGCTGAGGCAAGTGGTACTGAAATATGTACACAGTGCCACCCAGGCAGGCACTTCCCTTACTCTAGTACAACATCAGAGATGAATTGAACTGATTTTTCTCATCCTCAGATTGCAATCAAAGGTAATGGGTAAATGCTAAGAATATTGCACAAGCTACTGTAAGTTTGTGATACAGCATATTATTTTGAAAACCCTTATGGAACTAACTCTTTCACAAAAGCATTTTTATTACAGCCCAGGAGGTAAATCATATCCTCAAAGAAGGTACGTTACCACTCTTATTTTCATCATCATGCAAAAAAAGAAGTCAAAGCTGGGCAAATGATATTTCCATAAGGTTTGTTTTCTCCATGTTTTGTGTTGTCTGGGGAATTTTTAGGTTGCTCTCTAGCCTGGTGATGAGCATACTCAAAGAGCTAGCGCTGAGCCATTTGTACCAGCTGCCAGGCAGATGGCTTTGATGCTTCTAGGCTTAGCCAGTTGTTCTGACTTGTTTCTACACAAAACTTCCTGGTCTCAGTTATCTTTAGTTAAGGCAGGCTGTGCAATCACACGGGGAAGAGTCTAGAGCTGCCCCAGAGAAACAAGAGTATAAGCAGAGAGATTTTCTCCCGTCTGGGAAAATGGGCATCCCCAGAGGAAGAGGGACTAATGGAGTGAGTGTTATGCAGACAGTTGATAAGGTAAATGGTGAAGACAGAGGGGAATCGTCCCCCTAATCATGGTACAGCTGCAGGTTCTGCTGCCCTCTCTCTGCTCTAGATATAGTTCTGTAGACATAGCTGTGGGTATTTCTTATCCCCATTCCTCTCCTTCCCCTCCTTCCCCTCTCTGGATTGTTTCCGCTCAGAGGGGGTTTTTGAGGTTTTGAGCATGGCAGAGCTCTTACTGGCACATTAATACTGCTTCAGGTGAGTGTTTAGCAGGTAAGAAACAAATGCATGTGGAGGCACTTGGGACAGGAGTTGTGTTGTCAGCGCGGAGGCAGATAATGGGAAACAAGTCTAGCAAAATAGAAGGGAAAGGATCATTAACCAGCACTTCTTTAAGTCAGGCTCAGTGGGAGGAAACCACTGTTCGGTTTTCCCCTGCAAAACGATATCCCTGGCTTGCTGCTTTTCTTGTCTTCAAACTGGGCAACCTCAGGAGCAAACAGCACAGGGAGGAGCTGCTTGCTGGGGTGGTTTAATACCCTCCTACCTGTAGGTTTGGCCCCGAGCTAAACTGGGCTGCTGACGGTCGTGAATCTTTGCGTGCAGCCGAGAGGCATCGTGTCAAGCGGCTGCCCAGCGGAGGTGGTGGTGGGCAGAGCTCCTGGAGCCTGAAATCCCAAGCATTCGCTCATGTACCAACGCAAACTCCTGCTGGCAGATGCTGCCCACACGTACCCATCGTGGGAAGGCGACTGGAAGACAGCTCAGGGCGTATTTTGGAGCATGCAGGCTTTCTTGTGCTAGTGTTAAGTCACTAATCGTGTTATGCGGGTTTACTACCTTGTTATAGCTAACTAGCTCAGTGGAATCCCCCCACACACTCTGGGTATGGGAAAAGTAGGATTTCAAAGCCCTTTTTTTTTTTTTTTTATCTGCCTTCAGAAAACAGGAGGAATTAGCTAAGAAATGGCAGGCGTCCATTTTACCTCAAAACTTGCCTGTGTTTTGGAGGGTCCTAAACAATCGGCAGTCTCCTGAGCACGCGGTTTGGATAATGTACAAAGGGCTATGAAGATGGTGTGCAGCTGAGCTGTTTTCCAGGGCTGTTCTTTCCCCACTGTAGCTGTTCCTGGCTGCATGTGCTGTGGGGTGGCCCTCACACTGCTGTGACAGGTAACCGTGGGAGGAGAGCTCTGCTCTTGACACAGGAGAGCTGCCTCTGATGTGTGGAAGGTAGAAGACCAAGGCAAAATGAGTCTGTGCAGATTGTGGGGCAGGCCTGTGGCTGCTGAGCCTTTCTCAGGAAAACATATCCACGTGACTCAGCTTTTGGGGTCGCAGGAAGACAGAACGCCAAATGCTGAACAGGCCTTGCCTCCATAAGAAGCTGGTGTTTTGCAAATGCTTCTGCTTGAAAGCTCACTGCATTAACCAAAGGAGTAACTTCACAGATGAATAACCCTAACACATTAGAGGAATATAGCCCTGGGTAGGACAGGCTGGCAACCTGTTGGTGTGAAAAGTGGCTCATACTAAACACGCAGACTTTGAGTCACTTCGTGCTGCCCCAGAACACAGCTTTGGGATGGAGAGGTGGAGTGTTAGCAGCGAAGATGGAGCACAGGGTATGCTGACCACTGATCTAAAAAGAATATATATATGTATATATGTTTAAGAAAACATGCAGAAAGAAAGAAAGTGTGCAAGTACAAGCAAGTTGGGGATGGGGGAGAAAAATTTTGGAAAACAAACAAACTCCTGAATTTTATGACCCTACCACATTAAATATTGTAACTTTTTGAATCACAGTTAATACTCAAGGATGAAACAAGAAAATAAAATCCTGATCCAGAAAACAATTAGTTTCCCACATAACCCTCTAGGGACTGTTACAGGAGACGAGCTGATTTCATGTTTGACTCTATGGAAATTAGGATTTTATTCAGTCTCAAAGGGGAGGAAACAAAAGATTTGCAACATATTTTTGAAACGTGTGACTTGTGACAAGAATTCAGTGTTTGGGAGCATAGCAGCTGATTTCTTTAAGAATCTGGGCATTCTCTAAGTAGGTGCCAGCTCAGATAAGTGCCACGGTGCCCACTGCAGCTCCAGCATCTGCCCGCTGTGGGGAGGGGTTGTCCCCACACCTGGTAGGAGCAAGACTGGGCAGATGGGCCCTCCTAGCTTAGGCCTCGGACAGATATTTTCATCTCTGGCTGCACTTTTTTTTGGTTATTCTTATAGATGTGTTTGGTGGCGGAAGGGTGGTGGTAAAGAAAATCCTGACACCATAGGACAACATTTCCACAAGTGACAGGATTGCTTCAAAAAGAAAGGAATACAAGACAAGGTTACAGGTGATGTGTTGAAATGAAAAGCCATTTTGTCTCTATCACACAAGTAGAGATCAAATAATTTTATATCACCAGAGTCAAAAATGGAAAGTTGAAAACAAATGAAAAACTAGTTCAGCCAGGAACAGGGTGAAGGCCATTTAAAGAGGAAGGAACAATAGCCCTATAGTAAACACGAATGAATGGAGATGACTGTAAATAGCATAGGACTAATTAGAAATGTAACTTTACATACAGTTTGGTTGTTTGTCTGAATTTAAGATACATGCATGTAAGCTTATTTCAGTTGCCATAGCAGCCTAATACATGTATCACCTCATCTTTTATCACATTTTTTTGGATACAATTACATTATTTTACAACTTTGGTTGCTAGGAGAACAGAGCACCTTTTTGTGTGCTTCAAATAATTCTCACTTTGGAGAGACACTAGCTTCTTGTTTCTGGTCACTGAAATAGCTTATGTAATTATGTGCAAAGCGAGATGCCCAATTATAAATGCAGTAGTGAGTTGCACTCAGAAAATTAGCCGTGAGAGGGCACCTAGGATTTTCTGTTGCTGGGGTGCTGATTCAGGTGGTTGTTCTTGGAGAATTGCTGGGGAATGGAGGACATGGGAGATTTTGGAGGGAAACCTTAGAGAAAGATAGATTTGAACAGTAGCTAAAGCTGAGGATAATATTGGGCTCATTTGATAAGTCTACAGTATATTTATATTAAACAGTACACATTGAATTCCATAGTTATCAGGTTCCTTTTATGGAAATGCTAACAAAGGTAGAGTTATAACTCCAGAGTCTTTCCTACCATAACAACCTAAACTGATTCTCAGTTGTTGAACCATAATTTTGTCTCCAGAATAATCTAATATAGATAGAGCAAAGCTATAAGATAAACTGGGGAATAGCTGAATGAATGGTTTTACAGCAGGGCATTGCAGAAAAGGAACTGTGTCTTGGGGTTCAACCACCAGCAGAAAGCGGTGACAGGCAGAGATAACCAGTGATGTCCTGCTGTCTGAGACCAAGGACAGTGCTTCCAATTTTATTGCTTTGTTTAAAGATTTTTTTTTGTCTGACCCTGAAGCTTCCTTGTCAGTAATTCTACTTAAAAATATATTGCAGACTTAGCTTCACAGAACATTTTTCTCCTTTCTTTAAAAACTTATGTTTTTTGTCAGCATTGCTCTCGCCTCAGAGTACGTGTCTGGGAGGAAGCCTGGCATTACGAGAGCTCAGCTCGGCTCGGCACCTGGGGCAGGTAATGGGTAAGCAGAGGAGCATCTGCCTGGCACTCATGAGCCCAGCCTCCAGCCACAGAGGCACCGAGGCACCATCCTGCTTCGTGTGCAAGGACCCTGTTGGTATTTTCCACAGAATATGCAGCAGAACGGTGTGTTGCCCAGTCTTTTTCTCAACTGCAGCTGTATATCGCTTCTGTTACTTTGGAAATTTTAGATTTTGCCTCCAAGCACACATGGAAAACAGGCTGGCAATACTTCCCTGCCTCTGGAGGTTTTAGTGCTTTGAAACTTAAGGAGAAAAAGGCATTACGGGTCTCCACATGCTCAGGGCATTGTGGTTACTGTGGGGATCATAGTGGTGTAAAATGAATAAGATGAATATTGAAATATTTGTAAAGTGGCTTTCTAGAAGGATTTTGTTCTCTAAGTATACTCAGTAGTGTGAAATGGAAGAAAATTATTTATTTTCCCCTCAGTCTTCCTCTCTCCCTTGCCTTAAATTGAGACTGCAGTTAAAAAAAAAAAAAAAAAAAAAAAAAAAAAAAGACACAAACCAGTTGCTCAAGAAACAAAACAGAAATTCATGGGGCAGTCTAAATATCAGCATCATGTTGTTTTCCTTGAGTTTTCTCCTGAGAGTTACAGTGATTGGACAATAAATATGGCAGTGCCAAGCAGTGAATTTGAATAATAATGTGCATATCCTAGCAAGAAAACATGGCACTGGCATGTGCTTTGTTTTCCATGACAACTGTGCACCTCCCTATTGTAGCTGTGGCGGGACAGAGATTACTGCCACAGGCTGCCAGGAAGAGGGATTTTCTCTCTCAGCCCTTGTTCTGCTTGAGAAGACTGCGGAGCTAACATTTCTCAGTGGCACAGGAGCGTTCTCCCTCCACTACAAAATGGCAGGCTTTGGCATCTGCAAAGTACCTTGTTTCTTTTAAATGACAGCCTGACTCTCCAAAGTGTCACTGGTGATACAGGCTTCAATTAACAGTGCAGGTTTGTAGGTTTCTGACACTGTTCTCAAAGCTTCTGTGGGCTGCTGCAGCCTACAAGCAAAGGATCGTTTCTGTTTTGCAAGATTCAAAGGAGGAAGGAAAAAGCTGGGAAGGAAAAGCTACAGTTTCATTATTCCATGCTAGCAGGATAACAGAATACATTTCCTTTAATACTAAAATGTGTCATTTGAGAAAAAATCCTCCTGTCTTATCAAGCTCTCCATTACTTATTTTTGCAAGTGCATGCACAAATCCAGCAGCTAAGCCTACAACACGGCTGTATGTTGGAACCCAGAAAATACTGCAGGGTGTTTCTAAAGAATAGCAATTTAGAGGTTGTGGGTGGTTTGTGGGTGTAATAAAAAAGACTGCATACCGAGACATCTGAATTAGGTTTCTCTTTAGGCTGCTTACATTCTGTATCAAAATCGTTAAGAACCTGATTCTTCCACCCTTCTCCTCACCTACTAGCGTTTGCTCATGTTAGTAATTTTATTTAAGTGCTACTCATTGTATCCAAGGCCCTAATACAGCAGCTGAGCATCAGTGTGGCTAAAGGCAAATGGAAAAATACTGAGCTTTACCATACATATTGATGTTCCTTGTATTTTTAGCAGCTGATGAAACCTGAGATCATTTCATCACCAAACCATGGTGCATGGGTGACATGGTGCCTGTGTCATCTTTCCATACTGCTCGCGATCCTGGAGGCTGCCAAGACCAATGCTGTCAACATCAACAGAGGGTGCAAAAGGCGTTGCCCTGTGAGCACTGCCGGCTCGTGCAGTTCCCCTCCCTGCCGCGCCACAGCACTGGCTTGTGGGCCTGCACCCCAGCAGGCGACTGTGAGGATTTGCTGCTGCTCCAGCCCCTCCGTGTCAGTCGTGGCCATCACCATGTCAGGATGCTTTTATTTTTTTTTTTTCCAAAATTCTCTCTTCTTCCTGCTTCAATTTCTTGTTGTTCTTGTCCTAAAGAGTCATCCTTCAGTTCGCAGGGCTGGGATGTGCCTCCAGCTCTGCAAGGTCTGTCCCCAGTTATCTTTTTTGCAGCCAGTGTAAACATGGTAGATGTGGTCCTCTGTTCCCAGGCACCAGGTGATTTATAAGGGACCCTGCAGGGCATCTTCAGAGTTGCCCTGCCCCTTGTGAAGCCTGGCTGCTGCAAGGCTGAGGCTATATGCTCCTCTTGCAGACAGTTTATTGCATAGGTAGATGATTATTCCAGTCTTGCCTAATGAGGTTTCTCACACCACTGAAAAAACAGTCCATGAGCCTAGTTTTTTTTGTGTGTGTGTTTTCTTCTTCTTTTTTTTTTTTTCCCTCTTTTTCCTATTTGCTGTAATAACCTACTTGGTAACCTCTACTCTTCCACTGTGCCTCGGTACTGGTATGGAGCAGAATCCAACTCAACCCAAACTGTTATTTCAAGAGCATGCCTAGCAAGTTCCCCTGGTGGTTTATAGCTGTTATTTTGCTAATGGAAAGTTAATCATTGGCTTGAAACTGTGCAAAAATGTTAAGGGAAAGAATCACAAGATCACAGGAAGAAGGCTAATGTGTTCTCTGGTACGTCTCTCTTATTTGCCTCTGCAGACTTCAGCTCTAAATAACTCAGGGTGAAATGTGTCTGAGCATTTCAAAACCTAGCAAATATTAACCACTTTGGAATAGATTAGCACAAGCCTTGGAGGGTGCCTTTATGCTGCAGCCTGGGAAGATGAAAAGTCTGAAAGCTGAGGTCTTTGGAAACTTCCCCTTTTAAGTTCTGCCCTTCATTTATGTCATTTTGTAAAAGACAAGCACTGGAACAGAATAATACTAACAGAAGAAGACTTAGTACAGGCAAGGACTTTATACTGCTTCACAAATATTATTTCATTAAGCCTTTTGATGCCCTGTCAAGGTAATTATGGCATTGTAATAACAGTCTTCCCACTTTTAGAAATGGGAAAATTAAGGATTCTCCAAGTGGAATGCAGAGTCAGCTGACCTGCGATGTCAAATCAATTTTCTGCAAATCCTGTCATCTCTACTGAAGAGTTGTATTGTGCAGTACAGAGGTGTCCCTCTGCATTCTCTAGTTAGGCTAGGCATGCTGTTAGCTGTGCTCTTTGTGAAAGGCAATTCTGCATTCAGTAACACTGACCTCTTTTCTCTCTGAATGCTACTTTTGCAACTCAAAAGCAACATTTGTTGTGGTGACTGCGCGCTGGAAGCAAACTCAGTAATCTGAATGTCAACCACCATTTCTGGAAGCCAGGAAGGTAGGATCACTGATAGGTACCCCACTTCTTTATGATATATACCAAACTTTTTGGAGGCAGGACAGTGAGCTGGGAGATTTTCTTGACTATATTAGTGAATCACAGAATGCTTAAGGTTGGAAGGGACCTCTAGAGATCACCAAGTCCAGCCCCCCTGCTGGCAGCAGGGACACCTAGAGCATGTAGCACAGAGTAGCATCCAGGTGGTTTGGAAAATCTCCAGGGAAGGAGACTCCACAACCTCTCTGGGCAGCCTGTGCCAGGGCTCTGTCACCCTCACAGGAAAGAAGTTCTTTCTTATACAGAGGTGGAATTTCCTGTGTTTCAAATTATACTTGTTATCCCTCGTCCTGTCACTAGCCACCATGGAGAAGAGCCTGGCCCCATCCTCCTACAGTCACCCCTCAGCTACTTGAACATGTTAATCAAATCTCCTCTCAGCCTTCTCTTTTCCAGACTAAACAGGTCCAGTTCGCTTAGTCTTTCCTCATAAGATAGAGTCTCCTGTCCATTCATCATCTTTGTGGCTCTCCACTGGACTCTCTCAATGTCCTTCTTGTCCTGTAGAACCCAGAACTGCACACGATACTCCAGGTGCGGCCTCACCAGAGCTGAGTAGAGGGGGAATATCACCTCCCTTGACCTGCTGGCAACGCTCCTCCTCTGGCTGATCAGGATCCCATTGGCCTTCTTGGCCGCGAGGGCACATTGCTACCTCATGGTTAATTCTTGTCAACCAGGACTCCTAAATCCCTCTCTACAGAGCTGCTTTCCAGCAGGTCAACCCCTAATCTGTCCTGGTGCCTGGGGTTATTCCTCCCCAGGTGCAGGACCCTGCACTTGTCCTTGTTGAACCTCATGAGGTTCCTCTCTGCCCTCTCCATCCTGTCGAGGTCTCTCTGAATGGCAGCACAGCCCTCAGCAGTGTTGGCCACTCCTCCCAGTTTGGTGTCATCTGCAGACTTGCTGAGGGTGCGCTCTGTGCCCTCGTCCCAGTCCTTGATGAACAAGTTGAAGAGCACCAGCCCAGCACTGACCCCTGCGGGACACCACTGGCCACGGCCTCCAACCAAACTCAGGCCCATTTATCACCACCCTCTGGGCTCTGCCATCCAGCCAGTCCTCAATCCACTTCACTGTCCACTCATCTAGTCCACACTCCTTGAGCTTTCCTGTGAGGATGTTATGGGAGCCTGTGTCAAAAGCCTTGCTGAAGTCAAGGTAGACAACATCCACGGCTCTGCCATCATCCATCCAGCCTATCAGGTTTGTCAGATACAACTTCCCCTTGGTTAATCCATACTGACTACTCCCGATTTACCTTCTTTTCCTTCACATACCTAGAGGTGGTCTCTAAGATGAGCTGCTCCATCACCTTTTCAGGGACAGACTAAGGCTGAACAACCTGTAGTTTCCCGGCATAGCGTTATCTTACATTATTCTCAAGATAACGTGCCTGGCTTGGCGTCCTGCCACCCGGCAGACTGCCATAACCCTCACCCAGCAGCACCATGGTTGGGGCTCCTCATTGCTCCACCATCTCATTGCTCCCCTGCACAGGCAGCTGCAACTTCCCGAGCTTGAATGCCCAGCTCCCCATTTCACTCGGGCACTGCGTTGCAGCCAGCGTTGCCCCACAACTTCCTGCTCCACTTGTCTCGCACAACCTTGCCTCAACCAGGTGCCACGCGCTGCAGGTGCCCCTGCTGGAACAGGGGGGCTGGACTAGATGGTCTCTAGAGGTCCCTTCCAACCTCAACCATTCTGTGAGTCTGTGTTCAGATGCGCCAAGCTCTTGCAATTTCAGAGGTAACGCTCATTTATCAAAACGTACAGTAAAATCATGCTTCAATGGGGCAAAAAGAGGGGATCATTTCCCTGTTTCTATTCTGTTCAAACTAGCTCCTGGGTGACATTTCTAAAAGCCAGCTCCTCATTAATGCAGCAACTGATGAAGTTGAGGCTTGTATATTAAACTGTACTCTCTTCTGTCTCCCTTGCTCTGGAGAATGACTCATTTTGCAGCAAAGAGCACTGTGTCTCCTCTTGGCTAAGATAAAACAGAGTATCAGTTTCACTCCAGAAAACCTTCTTCCCAACTACTACAATACTAACCACAAGCCTTCCTTTAACTTGCTTTACTCATCCTACATAAAAACCCTTTTTATGACATGATAATGTTTTTCTTTACTTTTCCCACCTCTCCATCCAGCAATCACTTCATACGGCTATGGAGTCCGCACGCATCTACTAGGATCACAAATGTGCCCATGATTAAAGTGCTATCTAGCAAACAGAAAGAGCTGGAAAAGCTCTCAGCTGCAAAACACAACTTTTACTTAAAGGTCTCCACAGAGAGAATTATAGGGCAAAGATACTAAGCCCAGCATCTTTGCTTAAATTGTCATGCAATAAAAGTATGCTGACAACATTAAGGAAAGTGGTCAAAGAAAACATTACATTTTTCAAAAGTAATGATGTTTTTGTCTGCATCTGCCTCCAGTTCGTAAGGTTTTACAGGGGCCAATCAATACTCTTAGATGCTTAGCTTTTATGATTGCAGCTAAAAATATCAAAAGAAAAATCTGAGAGCGCCAAAACTGATTCCTGCTTGTCTGAGAGCTTTAAGACAGACACTGACCAATGGCAAAAGTCAGAAAAGTTCAGGCCCCAGCAGGCGCAAAGTCCTCACACAAACCTTCAATAGACTGCCACTACAAAAAGTCTCATAATTTTTCATTTATTTATCCTTTTACCTTTATCCTTCATTTGCTTGTTCATTCTATGTGTTTTATGTCTATATCAATTATTTATTAGAATATGTATGTAGCTTTAATTAACTGGCTTATTCAAAGGAGAAAAATATCCAAATTATTTCCTTTTCCATTAGTGACATTTTCATGACAAAAACTGTATTTGATTTTATTTTACATGCATTTCAGGTTACTACATATAGTGTTAGATACAGTGGACAAGGCAGAGATCTTACTCCCAAGAATATGACATCTTGATTTCCCAAAGCAGAAATTGTTGCCCTATTGCACACTCCTCTTCAAAGCAGAGGTTTCTTCTGCTGGTCTTCTTCCTCTACAGAAGTGAGCACAACTGACAGGCAGATTTGGTTCCCATCAGCCCAGTAACACAAAGGAAATGGTTCTCTCATGGATTCATTACTGTCATGTGAAAAACACACACTAAACCAAGCAACAAAAAAAACTCTATTTTCATTTCAATGACTTAAGGGGTGCTGGCACTTCCTTGGGACTGCAAAGGCAAGGCTTTGGAGGTGACTGCAGGAGGCAAACCTTACAGGCACATTAAACACTGCAGTTATAAATGTATTCATTTGTGTGTTACAGCTTGCTCATGCTTAACTAAAGCTTTAGCAACTACTAGGCAATTTCTTTTCCAGCCTATTGAAACAGGCCAAGGAACACAAACTCACCACCTTAATCATAAATCTATACTTGCTACACTCCAAAGTTTTCAGAGACTCTAAAACTTTTAACTGTAACATACTCCATTACATTGAAGTTTAAAAATTTATACGTGGTTTTCTTGTATTTAAGTGCTACTGAACCTTAAACAGAAAATATATTAGAGACCTTGCAATGAAAATATTATGTCTACTATAAAGAGCCTGCTGGAAAGAGCATGGTGGGAAAAAAAAAAAGAGGCAGCAAATGAACAGCAGAAACTGCTTGTACAGAAGAGACAGGACACATCACTGTGTCTAAAAATATAAGTCAGCATAGACAGGATTTTATCTTCTGAAAACATATAAGACAGGCAATCAGGTTTCAAAAAAAATCTTCATCCACCAAGGAACATAATGGTGCATCTTTCTTCTCATGGTCTAAGAAAAGTCAGGGCTAGCAACAAAAATCACAGGGACTAGTGTGCAAGAAGCCGTTATGAAAGGCAAAAAGAATTTCTCCTTTTTCCTGCAGCCTTGAAAAATACAACTAATAATTTTATAATACATTTCAAAAAGATCCACTAAAAAAAAGAATAAATCAGTTAAGTATGAAAACACTTGAGGCAAAAAATAGCTCCTAGTTTTATGGAACATCATCTCATCAACGCTACAAAGGAGAAAAACCTCTACAACTACTGCTAAGAAGAGACAATGCCATCTTTGATAAGCGTTAGGGCTTTGTTCGAGAATTATTCAAGTTTCAAAGACTATTTTAAGAGCTAACTAGGTGAAAAATGTCTCCTTGTTTCATTTGAAACAAACATTTCAGCTTGGATTAAAATCTTATTTAAAATACTCTCTACAAGTGGACCACATCAAAGATGGAATAAAAAGGCCAGAGCTGTTTGGATAGTGCCTCTGAGAAAATAAGGAGGACCTGCTGCAGACACTGCTACCACGTATGCCATCGAGGACTGAGAAACTGAAGGGACAGCAAGAGGGGACCTTGGGATACCAACTTCCTCCTCCAGAGTAAGGCACTGAGGCTTGTCCCTGTCAAGCTGCACAAGGAGCACCCTGACCTTCAGAGCACATTCCTGTTGGCTCCCCTTGTTGACCTGTGCAGGCACGGTGACAACAGCAGGAAGGCAGAAGAGAGAGAAAAGCTGCTGCAGAACTTGTATTTACACAGGAGTACTACAGCTACCTGTACTAAAACCAGATTGGTTGAATTGCATGTTGCAGGTCATCTAATCTTGGTAAGCAGCAAGGAAAAAGCGCAATTTCATTTGGACCTAGGATTCAAAAATTCTTTAAATGACTTGTCTCAAGATAGCCCCTTGGCTGGCTCACTGCATTATAACTGAATACAGACAACAAAATTTTCTCTGCTGACAAATAATACTTCTTGCCACTGTCAAGCTTTGGTGGGCAACTTATACACTTCAGTATATAGATTAATACTATATACTATAGAATCTATAGTATATAGATTCAGTACTACCTTCAAAGGACAATATTTATCTAGCCTTGGATCACACAGGGGCTTCACTTAGGATCTAATGTCTCTTGAGGAAAAAAATAAAGCTCTCCAGAGATATTTAAAGAGAGGGAAAAACATCATAATAAACACTTATTGCTTGCTTTTGTTTGTTTCTGCTGCAGTTAAACGTAAGATCATCTTGTCTTTACCCGTGGCACCTTTCCAGGCATACAAACGCTGCCATGGAAGTCAACTAGCGCGATGCACTCGTGCACAGGCATTACCACTTACAGCCACTAACAATTGCACTAATCTCGTCAGCTTTTAAGACCTTGTTCCTATTTATCATCTGTGAGAATACTGCATACCTGCAAGGTTAAAATACTTCCTCCGAAGTATTCCATCTCTGCCAGTTTTTTTTTTACTTCTCATTTTCAATAACAGTATTTCTGGGAACTTTATTATACAGTAAAAAGAGAACTAGTAAGCTATCTTTTGGATGGACTATAAGACTACTGCTCTTTACAAGACAATCCTTAAACATGAGTATTGCTCACAAGAACTAGGCTCATTACCCAGGAAAGTATCAATCATTATTATAATAGGGAACAGACTGAAAATTCAGTTAGGGACAAGGCAAGTATGTGGTAAGCTGCAAAATCCTACTTTTCTCCCCTTGAACTAGGAATTTACTGGGAGAAGCAGCAACATGGTCTGCAGCTTTTCTATTTCTGTTGGTTGCCAAATAGGAAATACAGCAAAATGCAATAGTAAGACATTAGTTAACTAAAATGATTGGTTAACTTAAAAAGCAATTTCAAAATTCAGTATTTAATTCCCCATTTAAACTTTTTTTTTTTTTTTTTTTAAATCCCATACCTGTAGTTTTCATTAATGAGTGCACTACCATGCTTTGGTGCTCCTAACCAACATGAAGCCACACGCTCATCTTTGCGCACGGCAGAATGCTGCTCTGAACTGTATCTTACAGTAAACTACAAGCATCTGAAAATGCCTATTTTGGAACTGCTGAAGGATGCATGAATCAAAATAGAAACACCATGTAATTGTTTCGAAAAGTGAGAGAAGTGCCAGGCATGAGTAAAGCACATAAGAGCAGGAGAAGAGATAAAACTGCCTCCTGCCTGACAATGTCACAAAAACTTGCGTGCCAGGAACTTCACACTCGCTCGGGCCATGAGCAACTGCCACTCACCAGCTTTACAAGTGGCTCTTTGCCCAGGACAGTTTGATGCTGCGCAGGTTCCCAAAGCCACGAGCGCACACGCTCTCCAGAGAGCTGCAGCACACCAAATTAGTACAAGTCATAAAATTTTCCCTAAGTAATTATCACCAATTCCACATATAATTCATATCCTTTGTGACCTTTGTCACCACAGATTGAGGTTCCTAACCACTTCTTTCCATTCTAAGTTTTGGTAAAACAAACAACCAAACCCTCAAGCATCCAGTTCAGAAAACTGTGCACCTGAAAAGTTAGTGTATAAGCAGCTATAAAGGCGGATGCTGCTTGAAGAACGTCAACTACAAGCGAGAAGCCACGTGGGCAAATGGCCATTTGCTGCGAACAGACAAGTAATGATTTGAGGAGAAAAAAGGCTGCCTAAATACAAACCAAGTAAAAATATTTCAACTGAATCACACCATTTAGATTGCTGTTTTTGAGATGTCCATCCAGTAATGCAGATAGTGAAAGGCTTAGTAGAGCAGTAGCAGAAATTAATGAATGATCAATGTAAAACCAAACAACTATAAACATGCAGAAGTATCAGTACACTTTTGAAACAAAATAGAAGAGCACTGTTAAAATGGATTCAAATACATTGTTTTACAAGACTCTTAACCCCTATTTATTTCCTATCTTGCTTTATTCTTTCCTCCATTTTGATAAGTTCCATTTTTCAAAATGCCACGATAAAGATGGGCAAGCAAGGGAAGAGGGCAAGGGAAGAAGACAGTGCTGCTTTCAAGAGACCTGAACTCAGCACGCACCGAAACCCAGGCCAGTCAGAAGTGATTCCAATAGTCTCAGGATAGAAACTAACTCATGTGCAAGTGTTCAAGACTAGGTGAAATGTGGATGTCAAAAAGTTTTCCAGAGGATTCTAAGACAGAAGCCTCATCCCATAGGCTGCTACTGGGTGCCAACACTATTTTTCAAACATTGCAAGCCACAAAAAAGCAGCTCTGCCATTTTGTGAAGAACTGAGTAAACACAGCAAGCAAACACATCAAGTTAGAGTTGCATTTCACGCCTAGTTCAATGCATTTTTTCCAGGAAATATATGCTCTGTTATCAGCAGGTCAGTGCTACCCTTTTGCATGATTCATTTGCAGATCTTGCATATCAGATAAAACCAGTTCTCCCTTATGGCCTTCTTCCTCTTTTTAGAGAGAAGTTGATTTCAGCAGAAAACACAAGACAGACATTTCATTGCTTCCCTTGAAAGCCATCATGAAACCTAAGTGGAAAATGGCAGCTTCACAATGCAAAAATGCATATGAGGCTGCAAAACATCATTAAAGTTTTATCAGCTCTTTGGGCCTTTAATTCTGCTGGGATCCTCTGCTTCTTATAAGTTTGCCCGTCAAGAAGATCTGCCATCAGCTTGGACACCGAGTTCCTATTCTTTGGAGTTCCCGCGGGAGAGGCAGCAAGCCAGCTGAGTGCCTGAGAGAGATCTGGTGGGTTAGCTGCATTCAGAGTGAGGACAGCTGGAGGCACTAGGTGGATGCTCTACATAGCCCCCAGCCAGGCAGTATCTGCCAGCAGCATTTCCAATACATCTTAACTGCCAAGTGCTGGGATGCAGGGGCAGGCACATGCTGCACCAAGCAGCCACGCCTGCCCTAGTCACTACATGAAGTGGTTTTACAGCCTCTGATCTGCTGCACTCAGCCCTCACCTCCGAAATGCAGGCTATTTCTTTCTCTCTCCTTTTCAATTCTGTCTCGCTTGCTTTTCCTTTCCGAGACAATGGTGTTGCCTGCCCCTTTGGAGGGAGCAGCACTCAAAGGATGTGCCTGGTCTAAGGCTGCAAGCCAAGGGTGGGCTTGAGAGGCAGGCACTGTATTTGGAAAGGATTTATAGCGTTCCCAGCTGAAAATAAATGCTGTAAACCAGAATGCACAACATGTCAACAAAGCCCATTTTTAAGCCGCTTTGGCAAGAACAAGAATTAAGATAGACATCCAGAGTGCAACCTATTTTTACAACTAATTTCCAAAAAGTGTCATGAGATCTTTATCCTTCATCTCACCTATTCAGCCCAAGAGTTTAAATTGGGCAGAGTTACAGCAAAGAGAATAAAATGGAAAACAAAATAAAAACACAAAAAACCACACACACCAAACCCAGCTGTACATACACCTCAGCAAACCTGCATTTCATAGCAGGAGTCTATAATTCAGAACAAACTCTCCATAGAAGAGTGGCTTTACTTGGCTTCCTTCAGGAGCTTACAACAAGGAGGTCTAAATCCTCAAAAGGGACCTAAGGCAAATAGCAATATTGATGGATTTTCAATAAAGGAAACGAAAGATCTGAAAAGCAAGACTGCACTTTCCAACATGGCAACTACAGTCCTAACAGCCTCCACGGCACAGGCCATGCAGGCAAGCAGCAGCCAGCATGAGCTGGAGCAGGCAGAGGAGGGCCCAGAGGACTACAGAACTAAACGGTTTTAACTAACAGGTAACCTCTTCCACCCCAAAGGTCTTTTGCACGGCCAAGCTGCTCCCACTGTGCCTCACTGGCTCTACTCCATGGATGGACATGCAAGATACATTTGAGATTAAAAGCAGCCAACTTGCAGCAATAAGAAGCTCAGAGTCTGATGGCAAGTCCCTCTGCAAACCCGGCTGAATTAATCCACATGCAGCTCCACACTCTGCAAACAGCTTAATGCAGATGCGCTTATCTGCTCACCAGACCACCTGCAGTCTCCCAACAGCCAGCACCAAGAGTGCCCGTGGGCAGTCCCAGCCCTGCAGCAGGAGCTCCTGCTGCCACCCTGGTGCGCAAGGGGACAGCGCCCGCTGCTGCTGCCTGTGGCCACTCCTTCCTGCAGGCGCTGCACAGTCCAGAAGAGAGCACCAGCAGCACCACAGACCCCAAATACTACACCACTAACTCCATGGAAAGCTGCACAGTGCTACTGGCTGCCACACTGCCCTTTGCAGTTCACCTTGCTCAAAGTCTCTCAAAAATCTCTTCACATTCTGCAAAATGGTGAACAATTCCATGGTTACCTCTATTAGAAAAGTTTTGAAACCAAATCACAGAGTTAGCAAGCATGAAACCACCACCACAAAACCCTTCTTGCTATGCTAACCCTTAACAGCATACAGTTCTGATAATGCCTTCACATGTTTCTGCAGGTATGCTTAAATACGTAAAATAACTTTGATGGCATATTGCAGCATACATAACTCCTCAAGAGTATTCCTTCTGTGCTCTTTCAGGGAAGGAAAGGAAAAAAAAAATCACCAGATGCAACAAGGATCAACATTTCTGCATCAACAGGAACGTGCCAAAACAGATATTCACAAAATACAGATTATCATTAATCAGATGATATTCCCTAATTCTACATCCCAGAACTGTAAAGAATACTAGAAGCAGCAGTTCCTCTGTTGTCCTTGTTAACCTCTAAGACTCAGTCCCAGCCCTCACACAGATCCTTTCCAGAGGGGGCTATCAAGAGCATGGGGAAAGTTATGTTGCCTTCCAAAACAACAGCTAGAGGATTCAAAACTGCTCTTCAATAACTTTCATATAGACTTCAGAAGCGTGCAATGATTTTGCAAGTCTTAAATTAGTTTTTTTAAGGTTTTCTTGTTATTTTTAACAGTGATAAAAAACAAGTACGCTCATTACCAAGCTTGTCTTCTTGTCTCTGTCCTGCTTAACTTGCCAAATCAGCCACCAGCAAGTTACATAACAGGGACCTGAGATGCAGAGAGTTGATGCTTTCTAGCTAGGAAAGTGCTGCAGGCTCCCGGCTCATGACAGAAATGTTGCCGTGTAAAATAAGAGCACGGTACACTTTGGAAGTAATGAATCTGCGTCTCCTTAAAGAAGTCAGCTCCCTGGAAGTCAGTCCTGCAATATTTAATAGCAAGGTTTATATCCTCATCAGGAGGTTACGCTATTAGCACTGCATTTCTCACACAGAAGCAGTACTGTAAGAGCAAATGTGTCAGCACATCCTAAACTTGCCATTGGTTGAATAAGACACCGAAGTGTTAAAATGGAAAGAGGCAAAATCAAGCTGCGCAAAATCAAGCTGAATGATCCTATGGAAAGTTTTTTTTTTTTTTTTTTTTTTTTACTTTTTCTAAGCTCCCAAGCTATAGCACCTGTTCCAGCACAAGTTGTCACTATTAGTCATGGCAGCTATTTTTTATTTGCATGGGTTTCCCCAGCCAAAGAATTGCAGGCAGCAACCTCGACAGCAGAGATAACAGATGGAGGTGCCCAGCGAGTCCCCTGGCCCCCTCCACCCACACCTGCTACTCCAAAGCAACGGGGCAGCACCTGGACACCAGCACCCTTGCCCAGGTGCTCTCTTCGCCCACGCACGTTAGCTGACCTGGTCAGCGCGGCACCGGTGCCGAGCCCCGCTGGCTTTCCTTGAGAACTTCTGCTTGCTAGTGCACTAGGATTCAGCCAAGGGTACACATTGTCAAAAAAAGAGAAAAATAATACAAGCAAGATCAAACACACACCGAGTGAATATGAAAAATGACCAGACTGTTAGTATCCACACTACCCTTGGTGAACTGCTTTAAACATAGTTAGGTGCACAGCACTGGCTACTTCATCAAGCTGCCCCTCAGGAGAGGATGCTCTGAAGCAGAAGGCACTGGGCTAGGGACCCATTTACTTACTCTGGTAGGGATTTCCACATGAGCACTGACAAAGCACTTAGATTTCCACGTTGAGTGTTTTACTCCTTCCAAAAATTATTCAGAGGAAAATTATTCCTCTTTAATGCACCTTGGTCCTTAGCCTCTCTGCCTCCAATAAGGACGGTGCCACTTCCCTATCCCTATAAAACTACTCCCAAAACTACTCCCACCAACGGCTGGAAGTACTTCCACTTGCGCTTCTGAATTTTCAAGGCACTGAAGTAAACTTCCCCTGCTTTCAGGATTATTTGTTGTTCAAGCCTTTTCGTCACCCTGCACTAAAGCTACTTTAAAGGGAGTTTGGGTTCAGAATTTTTTTTTCCTAATTTACATAAATTTCCATTTTTATAAACTGTGATAAGAAATCTCAACAGCAATTACTAACTGCAACTTTGTCTCATGCATTAATAATAATAATTAAAAAAGCATGTGACTACTGCTCTAAAATTGCTTTCTGAAACCCTCAGAGGATAGGAAAAATAGATAAATAAATAAAACTCTTGCAGAGCTGCCACGGCAGGAAGCCTGTGTCGGAGCCTTGAGAAGTCCTCACCTGATACGTGTCTCACGCCAGAGCTCTGCTTTCTACAGCACTATCAGTTTAGGTCACAAGCTGCTATATAGATTAAGCATTTAAAAACAAATGAAAAAGCTTCATGAGTGAAGGCAGCATGTTAAACACACCTGCATAAACATTCAATTGTGATTTTCAGAGAGGCCTTAAAACACAGCATCAAAATAGATCCAAGCCCACAGCTCTCCTGACAACTGTGCTCACAAATCCTTCAAGAAAAATTAAAGTTCAATTTTAGACTAATTTTTGTCCTTACCAATTCTAGAACCCATCCTACCTATATATTGAAGACAGCAGATTTAGCCTTTTTTCCTTTTTCTCTCTCCTTTTAAGCAGTTACAGCCATTCTGCATTCTCCTCCTCATCCTGATGGGCA
The DNA here is from genome assembly GCA_034781795.1 of Crypturellus tataupa. Taxonomy (NCBI): domain Eukaryota; kingdom Metazoa; phylum Chordata; class Aves; order Tinamiformes; family Tinamidae; genus Crypturellus; species Crypturellus tataupa. Next base: position 1,159,455 of record JAWLRI010000035.1, on the reverse strand, counting down.
AGCACCTTTCAACATAAACTCTTTGTTTTATATGGATGAACTTAGAAATTGTTTCCCCTATCTGTTCCTGTAACCTTTAACACATTCCCATTCTTCCCTCATTTCCAACCCTTCTGTTTGACAATGCCTCCCACATAGCGTCCCCAGCAAATTTTATTAGCACACGCCTGATTTCTTATGCCAAGATAATTAATGAAAATATTATATAAAAATCTGTCTCCTGATCAACCCCTAAGCCTTCTGGAAAAGGCTTTGGCAAGCCAAGCCCTGCAGTCCACAATACCAAAATAAATTTCTCTGTGAGCACTCCGAGGAAGCGAAGGAACCAGCTCATAATTCATCTTATTATTTAAAAGCCACTATAACAGTTAACCCAACGTACCTAACCTCACCACAAAACCCACTTACACAGCAAGCTTTAACCATACGATTGGGAAAATAAGACAGGATCCCAGGTGTCTCGGTTGCTTTTGCAACCGGGTTTGCCTCCTTCCCTTGCCAAAGCGCTGCCAAGCACCTAATATGACACAGGAGAGCATGCCCATAACTAGTGGTAATGCGTAACTTGCCTTCATTTACCCTCCTTCCATATGTGCTGCTTGGTCACGCCAGTCAGGCGCAAGCAGTTGGTATTAGCACTGTCTGCACAACTGCCAACACATTTACTAAGCAAACGTGCCGCGAATTGCGGCCTTAGATCCACAAAGGTGAATATAACCTAGAAGAGCTACCCACAGTGACATAAATGACAACCACTAATAAATATTTTCTAAAATGACAGAGAATTCAATCACTCACAAAGCACAGCAAACAGGAAGAGGGCTTACTGCTTTCAGCATCTCCCATGCTTTAGAACTGTGGATGCTGTGATAAAAAAAGACTGAGAAAGATGAGGAAACATATATAGACTTACCACTGAACTTTAATACTGAACAAGAATTACTTCAAGTTTCTCTCAAAAGCATGCCCAATACCTTCAACAATACAAGCAGTGAGGGAAAAAAAACACTTTAACTATTTGTGCTGCTCCTAGAAAGCCCATGTTTTTTCTGTCCTCCTGCTTCTCATCACACAAGGCAGAGCACTGATATGAGCTGAAACCAAGGTCAGAGAAAGGCAAGGGCTGAGGAGAAAGTGGACACACTGAATGTCAACCATCACTGCTCTCTCCACGAGCAAGACAGTGCTTGGCTTCCAACTGCTGCCCCTGGCACTCCGCTGTGCTGGCACCAAACTCCGAGTCAGGGTTTTAGTGACTTCAGAGACCTCTCCTCCTCTGGAGGACAAGATTTCCTGGAAGAGAAGCCTTCAGCACAGCCCAGGCCTGCCGGGAAAGGCTGATTTTCACCGTGACAGAATTCCTTGGATGCCTGCAGTTGAGACACAGAGTGAAAAGCCCTGGCATTCCAGCTCCCAAGCTTCCCAAAAGACTGCAGCAGACACCTAATTACTAGATTTTCCTGACCTGCTCTAAAAATGAATAGCTGTCGAGAAGCACAGAGAAGAGCTTTTTACTGATATTTTCATTTTTTCCTGTTCTTCTTCTGCATATTTTTCTGCAGTGAGTCAGTGCCTGAATAGCTAAGAAATGAAGTGCAATATTTCTTTCCACAAAACTTTGCACGCAGCATTCTCAAAGAATGCTCAAAAAATCTTAAAAGTCCCTAAAAGTTTTGCCTCTCGATCTCAGGAAAAGCTTACTCCATTTTGCTCTTAAAATGCCCAACAAAAAGCTTCAGCAGCTCTGGCACTGGAGATTGTGCTCTTACTACATTCCAGGGGGAAGGAAATGAAAGGAAAAATTCAACTACAGGTATTAAAGCTGGTCACCCATAACAGCTAATACTACACTGAAGTACAACAGAAGTTTCTCTTTCTACATATGTGGCTGGCATGAATTATATGTGTACATGATCCTAGAAGCATACTTAGTGCCTGCTTTCCCTCAGTTTTTCTCATGGAAAGCATATGCAGAAGGACAGATTGTATCTTTAAAATTGGCAAGGTCAAAAAAGGCATGGAAAGCGCCTCTCCAAAGTAGGGCAAAGCTCCTACACAAACTCTCAGTGCCCCTGCAACCCATTTCCTAGGGAGCCATCAACTGAACGAGGCCAGCAAAGGCCCACTGACAGACAGCAAAGTCACAGTGAAGTTCCAGGCACATTGGGGAGGTCCCCTGTTTGCATGTGCCTACAGCTGTCTGAGGGGGGGCTCCTTTAATAGCTCCAGGGAATAGTCCCTGGTCATCCTGAAGATCTTTAGATGATCACAGCAGGTTTGAGTTATACCCTGGTCCTGCCAATCAGCACTTATTTTGGAGAAGAGTCTTTGCCAAGGTAGCTGACTCCACATCCCAGCAGCCGGGTGCCGCTTTTACGGCCCTTTCCTGGTGGTGCAGGTTCAGAGGCAGCTGTGGCGGCAGGCACTGCTGCGAGCTCCGGCTGCCACCGGGCTGGCAGGGCCAGCAGAGCCATCGCGCAGGAGCCAGACGTGTCTGCCCAAACAGCTGCCTGCTTCCTGCTGGGAGCGTAGCATGGCACAGCACCGCTCGCCAGAAATGATCTGTCACCTATTTGACAACAGCACCAGCTACACAACATGAGCCAGACACCTCTGCAGGGGATTCGGGAGAAATTATGGGCTGGTCTCTTTTTCCTGACATTTCCTGCTCACCTCTGCTACATGCACTAGTTCCCAGCAGACAGTACCCCACAAGGCCCAGCATCTACCAGCAGCAGTTGGCAGCACAGGCCATCCACGCACCACACCAAGCTCCTGCTTTCAAAGGCCCTTAACCATTCTGGAAATGTAATTCACTGAAATAAAGAATTTGGGCAAGGCACCTGCTTCACACTGTTTACAACAGAGAATTTACAAATTTCCTCCTTATGTATTAACACATTACACTACTCTGCTTGCCCCTTAAGACTTGATGATTTTTGATTAACATTTACACAAAGCTGTTTCAATATTTGTTGCTAAGGAGAAGAGTAAAACCCCACTTCTGTACAGGGAACCCCTAATGACAAGTCTGAACAAAGGCATGCTCAGGACGTACCCTGTTCACAGGAACACAAACACGTATACAATGCTGTGTTTAACCTGACATCTTAAGACAGAAAACAGTGTCAAAAATCTTTCTGTAGCTAACATAGAGCTATTTAAACTGCTGCTTAACTAGACTTGAAAAAATCCTGCTAAGGAATATGTAGTCGTTTATACAGGTCCAGGCAGAAATAAGGGAAAATTTCTGCTTGCATCTAAGCTGCTTTCTGCAAACATCAGGCCTGCTTCCAGGGAAGAGCACACTCAGGGCTGTAGCTGCTCATCTGTGGCACACCCGCACCCCAGCAGCTAGACACCTGCACCTCAAACACACCCCTTAAAGCACATGTCAAGGGCTAGGCAGCTGCTTGCATGCTTCTCAGCGCTCCCACAACAGCTTCTTTTATTGTTTCAGCGTCAAGAGACAAGCCACAAACATTTGCTATAAATATCCTAAAAAAATAAAGCAATATGCTTGAGTACTCAGGATAAGAAAACAACATAAACCAAAACTTTAAAGACAACCCTATTTCTTCATGAAATTCATAACTCCATCAAGTCAGATTCAACAGGTGCATTTTGTTGAGATACATCCTAGTCAGCCTCCTCAGCCCTCCTTTTCTTTCGGAAGACATTTTAAAAAACCATTTTAAAACCTCAATTTAAGCAAATAAGTATACATGAGGAAAAAGGGATGAGCACTTATCTTGGCATAACATTTGATATAAATATAACCAAACTTCATCTCTTCTTTTGTTTCTCTCAATCTAGCCAGCAGCTGCAGATTTCCCTACAGAAAACTCAAACTGTTTGTATGCACGTAAAACCCACTGTCTTTACTAACAGTCTCTTCAAAAATAATAAGCAAAGGGACTTTTGCTATAAGAGGCACAGCAGAACTGAAAGGTTCACTCACCTACTGTCAGTAGGTCCTCTAGCTTCCTACTACAGTGTGTCTGGGGATGAAGAGCTGGAATTACTTTTTCCTTTGATTCCATTTTTGAAATTCCTATAAGCCACATGAAATAGTTCTCTGACCTGGCCTTCATTTGCAATTTCTCCCCCTTCCTATGTCTTTGGCCAGCTGTCCCAGGCTAACCTGTCTCCTATATATTCTTAGAACCAAAACAGTGAGAAGGATCATGCCAAAATCATCACATTCTTGTCCTGATGCAATCCATACCAAACCTGTAGATCTAAAATTGTATTGAGAAAATGGAAACACTTGCAAATCAAAAAGGCCTGCAAAAGTCACAGCAATTCTGTCATTCTTAATGAAAACTACATTTTTGCCCCCCACACACTTTTTTTTAAAAAAGTCTGAAAGCACAATTTCTGCTGCTTCTCTAGAAGTGCTGACAATCCTTGTACCAGATAGCTCTGCTTTCCACCAATTCTTTTCATAGTCCCCTCCTCCTCACTTTCTGCACTCAAGACAGACACATGAAGTGACAAATGCCCTTAGTCTCCTTTGGAAGCAGCAAAGCCAGTCCGCACACCAATATTTCTCCAGTGCCAGCACAATATTCAAAGCAAAGGTAAAAGTTGCTTAAACACATTTAGAAAGGTTCAAGAGTAACACAAAACAGAAGCAAAGCTTTCAAATGCCTTCTAAAGAAAGGATTATAAAATCCTTTAAAATAGTGGATTTTAAAAAAAATACACATAATGGTTTACTCTCAGCCAGTAATGAAAAAAAGGGAATATATAAACACTGCCATTTCCTATCATCCAATGCATTTGTGCAAAAAATCTGAGGTACAAAAAGCAGTTTGTCCCAGATGGGGTCCTGCTCAGGACTCTTGCACTGAGGACATAACATCTACTACTGCACATAAGCAAACTGTGGAGGGGGACAAGCGTGAGTGGGACAGAAAACCATCCCTGCAGCAGAGAATACCTGTTATTACATGACTGGAGATAGCTGGGTATAATGATACTGCAATCTGATTAGTGTGGCTCACTACTGTTTTTATTAAAAAATAATTCACAGTATTGAACTCTCGAATGAAAGAGATTAAAATAATTCAATATTATAGTAAAAACAGGTGGTATTAAACATAGAAGCGAATTTAATTCTTTCAAGAGACTCAAGCTTATACGTTAATTGATAGTCAAATTCTCCTTCTCCAGAGCAACGTTGCTGCCCGTGAAGGGCACATCCCCTTCAGCAACCCCTGCAAGCACTCAAGGCTTCAAACACCTCGCACGACTTCCCTCGCTCTGCGGGAGCCCATGGCTGACCTGGGACCAGCTCAGCCGCCCAATCTTGCCTGGGCACCCAGCCGACCCAGCTGGAGTCTAGGCAAGGAAAGGAGAAAACGGCAGGGCAGCACCCATGCAAAAGACCGAAAAAAAAGGCAAACAGCAGCTATGGTGTTTAACCCTACAGTCATCTGTCTTGGATGGAGTCACCTAGTTGTCAGACTGACAGGATACCATCAGCACAGCTTTGACAAGACACCCATGGAAGATTACCCAGCAGGTACTCCGAGTCAGGTCCCTGACTACACCCCTGCAAAACCATAAATTGGCACCTGCTCTCAGCTAGACACTTCAGCACACGGGCAAGAGAGAAGTTTGATTCTAAACAAGACAACAAAAGCAGCAATTTCGTTGTGACAATATCACACATGCATGAGCAAAAGGAAGCATAAAAGCAAAATGTGAAAAAATGTGAAAAATTAACTTAAATTCTTTAAGTTAATTACATTCTCTTAACCATCCGGTAGTTGAAAAGGACAACTGCAAGATCAAAGGACTCTTACACGTCAATTTTTATTGCTGTAAATAGAATTAACTCACAAGAACCACCCAATTCTCATTTTAAATTTTAGGATGCAACAATGGACGTAAGTCATTGGAAGTCCTGATGCAATAAATCATTTCAAGAAGACTTTCCAGCCAGTGATGCTGCAGTAGATGCTCCCACTCCCTTTCATACCTGATTGTGTTTCCATCTGTTGCCAGACCTTCATCCAACCTACCCACTCACTACAGATATAATGAATTAACACTCACCTGCCTCGACAGCCTGCTCTCCAAGACTCCAGCCTGCCCCTCCTCTGTGAGGGAACATCACGACCCTCCCAAAGATGAGCACAATGCAGCTGTGTAGAAGGGGATGCAGCAACAAGCCCAAATTTCTCACATGAAAGCCCTTCAAGCTGTGCTTGTGCCTACTAGGGAGATGGGCTATTTCCTGGAAGGTCAAAGAAAAAGATGCCTCTATGGAGAAAAGCAAGCCACCACTTAGCAAATACTACACGCATATTATCTGCAGGAGATTCTGCAATGGAAAGTGCATATCATCATGGTGGGAAAGTTCGACACATGCATTTCCACAAAACACCTGGATATAGCTCAAAGAAAACACAAAAGGGTGCAGAAAAAAAAAAATCTACAGAGCTTCCTACAAAGTCAAGTGCAAGAACATCCTCTACATGTGTTTTCATGCAAGAGGTTCAGTATTGCACCATTTGGCAACTCAACAAGGGAGAACAGGAAATTAATCTCAAACGTAACTACATATTTAAAATTCATTCTCTCCTGCTGCTCTTCTAGTATTTCCTCTTCTTCTCTAGAAGTACTCCAGCAGTTTAGGTGCCCCACTTCGGCCTGTGACCATTTTTGGTCTCCAACTTGGGTGTTGCTTCTGCTCTGCTTGTGAGGCAAGCTCAGGCAGAAGACTGTTCTGCCTAGTCTGGCACTATTAGACCACACAGTGCATTTCAGTTTCCTGGTGGGAACCATCTGCTCCTCAGGTTTTAGCTGCTCATCACCTAGGCTGATGCAACTTCATTAAAAAAAAGAAAAAGGGTCAGGGGCAGAAATCTGCACAATAGTTAACTTACCTAGGACGTTCATCTATCATGTATGGCTGTATGGCACATCTATGTGCATACATTCACTGCATTTTAAAAAGAGATCATATATACACTTTCTAGTTACTACAGTATCTTCAGTATCTTTTTTTTTTTTTCCCCCCCCCTCTATTTAGTGTACTTTTCAGTAGGGCCATCTACTTGTGCAGAAATTTGGATTGCTTTGCATCAACATGAGAAATTACTTGATGAAGCAGTTACCTAGGTACCATATATGAGAGTCCTAAGCTCATTTATAAGACAAAAGAGTCAGGAAGAAGCTTTCACAGTTAACTGGAATAATTATGATACTAAAGAGGAAGAATTAAAAAAAAAACTATTTTTTATTATTATTTACCCTGGAAAAAGATAAACCATATATAAAATCTATGCTCAGAGCTGGGAAGTGCCTGACTAATCCCATCAGCCTTTAGGAACAGGGAGATTTTTGAAGCTTTTCAACATATGCCTGTTTCTCTCCTTTAGAAATCCCTCAAATGAGCGACCAACGAGGCTCAAACCTTCACATACACACTAAAGGCCACAGCATCTAACTTCCTAGTTTTTAAAAACACACCCAAGTCTCTGGCAGTGTATTTAGCCACTTTATACACCAAACATGCTTTGCTGTTCGCAGAGTACTTCTCTTTCAAACTCACTTTCTCAATATCAGCCTCTGAACCAGAGCACTCTAGCAGTTCCTCATGTCCGCAGGAGAGTAAGAGCAGCCCAAATAAGCAAAACTCATACATACACTGCACATCAGTGAAATACATTACCAAACAATTCCTCTATAGCAAGAACCCCCTAAGCTCCCTGCTCCTCTGGCTGAAACTTCTGCTGGAAGAGGTGTCACCGCTAGCAAAATGAGAGCAGCAGATAGGGAAAAACCTCACAGACAAGAGCTACAAGCTCCAAGCAACCACTGGGCAGAACTACAGCGACTGCCACCGCAGTGGTGACGGACTGGAGCGGCCACACGCATGGGCTCTGCTGCCCGCAAGCCACCTATGCCGTGAGCCAGACGGAACCCGGCTGTCCTGGTGGCACAGAGTGAGATAGGGAAGAAATACTGCAACGAGAGGCACAGCAAAGGCTAGCAGAAAATTGCTACTGACTAACACGGGAAGCAGAACAGTATCAGCACATAGATTGCTGCAATATTTACTGCTATGTACTGTCTTGCTTACCTCACGGAATAAGACACTGGAGAGATTTTCAAGCAGTTTCCTTTAGATTGAGAAATGCCAGAATACGGAGGGTATACAAGGTCTCGTGTCACTGCTTAGCATACAGAAGGTCTGCTCCAGCCTCCCATACAGCTAGGGCATTGCAAAATTAGGAAACATCCACTAAAGCTTCTTGCAAGATGAATCATTGGGAATAAAATTTTGATAACAAGATGACATGTGAAAGCTCTGCAAATACCAAATCTGTGCTCTGCACTGTCAGTGCACACACAGTGCTTCAGCTATTCCCAAGCCCAAGGTCCATGGCATTAGAAGTGGCTTCAGCAAGCACGCTGCTGGGTTATACAATATTAACTACGCCAAGATGCGTCCCCCTGCACCAGGGGCAGCATCCACGATACACAGGGCCGAGCCTCACGTGCCTGTGCCGCCAACAAGCTCCGTCTGCGATGTTTGGGGCAAAAGCAGCACTGCAATATTGCTGGACGTAATGTCTAACATGACTACCCAGCCATATTCCAGGCCCAGCTGCAGCATTCCTACTAGCATTACTGAATACAGAGAAAATATATATCATGCTTTGGGATACAAGAAGGGCAAAGAAAGGCCTAAAAGCCTGAAGTCTATCTAGGGGCTAATATATTTTATTTCATAGCAACATATGTGCACCAAAAAAGTCCAGAGTACAAACAAAATTGACTCTTCTGCAAATAGAAATATTTTTAATAAAATAAATATGAAAATAGGAGGGCCTGTTGTTGGTTAAGCACAACGATCCCAATCTCAGAGACAGTTACAGCAGACACCATTTTACCTCAGAAAGAGGGAGCAAAGAAAGGGACAGAGATCATCTCCCCTACATCAACACCTTGCCTTTTTTTTTTTTAAATGCAGGAATCAAGTTAAACACCTTGGTTTCAAAGTGTCTCATACTGAAACTCTTTGCTTCCTACAGATGGACATTCAGCAACCAAAGCACCCAAAGCAAAGGGAAAACTTGCCCAGATTCGTAAGGGAGGAAGCCAGCTTCAGCCACCCAGAGGAAACCATGGGAAGAGGCAGGACAAGATGTGCTGAGCCAGCAGACAGCGAAGGGAACAGAAGGTCACAGCTAGCTCTGAAAAGCTCCAGAGGAGAGACGGGGAGAAGGCAACAGCGAGAATTTTGAGAGGGCTAGTGAGAAAGCAAAGCTTTGCCCTGGTCTCAGCATGACAAGACTCAGCACAAGACAAACTGCCTGTGAAATACTTCAAAATGCTTCCAGGAAAAGAATTTTCTGTGTCTTTTAACACTTTTTTTCTTATTTGAGAGCGACCGTGTTGTCTCATCTCAGAGGTGAACACATCAGAGAACACCATCAGTGCTTCCCAGCACTTTTTTTTGTTAACTTCCACAGAGCAGCAGATTAGTGAAGATCCCCATCATTTATTTACTCACAGCCATAAAGAAAAAAATATGTGTGCATATACACAGGCATGTGCCCTCACAACTGCATGAAACCCAACTCGAAGTATAGCCTTAGTTCCTAGTACATTCATACACACATACTGATTTAAGGTTCTTTATAATCCTAGAAGTGAAGAGTTGACCTCCATTACATTGCTGCCACAGAGAATCATTTGAGGAAAACCAAATAGAACCTTTTCATCTTTGGAGCAGATTTCCTAAGTATAGTTTAGGTGCATTTACCAGCTAGAAATCACCGTGAAATGTCACGCTGTACCAATTTCTTGATGACACAAGAATCACAGCTCATTTGACACAGGATGACTCAAATATTGAGTCTGGGATCAGAAAAATATCAGCAAATTTTCCATAATAGGAACAATACTTTAACAACATGGAACCAGAGCAAATTACTGCTCAAGCAGTGTAACATTTCCCCTATTACTTAAATATACCATAAGAAAAATGGAAAAAGCTTCATATAATTGCACTACAGATGCTTAACAGGAGGTTAAGGGAAAATTAAGAACTTCGGTGTGTTATTCTACTTATGTGAGGGAACACTTTTGTAGGCCTTGCACCACTCTTCTACCAACAACATATAAAGTGCTATTACACTTCAGTGATTTCATCAGGCCTACAAGGATATTTATAGCTATATGGCTGGCAAACTAGCAGTAGAGATTGCACAAGAACATGCTCTGGATTCCTTATGTAATGAGCAGAATTACTGTTACAGCCAATTTTGCAAAACTGTCTCAGCATTTTAACTTTAAACCCAAAAAAGTAACAGCATGTATTTTAAAAAATATGAAGAGTAATCTCTTCATACATCTCAGAAAAAGGAAGCAATTAAGTCTTGTACTTTCTCCAATATCATCAAGGGCACTGGAAAATTGCAAAGAAAATATGAAAATTGCCAGGAATTACACTCTTTTTGTAGATGAAAGGATAAGGAAGAAGTGGGAGGAGAGTGAACTACCTTCCATATTGCACAGTTATTTTTTCAATTCAAGTATTGCAGCAATGCTTTTACTTCCAAGTTTACCACACAACTGTAGAGACATGTGCTGCTATCAGATCTTGCAAATGCACTTAAGACACTCAGTCCAGACCTAAGTTATTTTTTCCTATGATTAATGGAACTCCCACAAAAATGACGTGAGATTGTTCCTAACCCAAATATAACAGGCATAGCTTGACCAGTCTGTTTCTCCAAATGTCTACTTATTCTACCCAATAATGAACTAGACAGAACGGATTTTTTTTTTTTTATTTCTTGTGTTTTATATCAAGTTTATACGTTTTATAACAATATATTCAGTAAATCAATCGTAATCCTCAGAAGATTCTACAGCAGATATTTTTTGCTTGTTTTTACTACCTAATTCTTGCACCTGCAAGAACCATTAAGTACTGCTGAATTTGTACTTCAGGATGTGTCGTATGAACAGTTTTAAAAGCATGTTTATATAATGGAAAAGCAGAAGGTGGAAGCATAGATAACTGAAGCCAGTCAGCTGTTGCTATCATAAGAAGCCTTCTCCACCAGGGAGAAGCACAGGCTCACTGCATCTGCAAAACAGAGCCCTCAAACACATACAGCTGTGCTCCGTTTTTAAAAAGTATACCTCACCAGTCACTTTTGTCCAGCACTCCTCCTCAACATCCAGTCAAGTACAATATGTAGCAAGTACTGCATAGACCCAAATTAGGAGGCCATTGGAATTAAGATTTCCCAACCTGAAAATCAGTGATATTAATGTACCTACTATATATGCTGCTTCGTGACTACGTTTCATCTTAAACGGCCATAACACTTCAGGAAAAGACAAGAGACTGTTCTTTCTTGGAATTCATTTTATCATTTTCTGCATAATTAAGCTAAGGAGATTGTCGTGATTTGCCACAGCTTCAATTAAGAGCTTGAAAAGCCACTGAAAATGTATGAAGATATTACAGAATTATCTCAAATCTGCCTTCTTCCACCCCGGCTATCCTTTCATCCTCTGGGGAAGCAAACAAACAAAAAAGTCTACACTGGACAGCAGTAGATAGCAGTTTTCCCTCAAACAGCCTATTGGTTAAGAAAGTAAATGTAAAATAATATTAAATTTCCAAAGCTTTAGTCAAAATGTCAGGTCTTCTTTTACTATGAAGTTTTTCCTCACATTTGTTATTGGTACTTCTCAAAACTAATATCAACTTCACTTCTGACATAAAATTTATGTGATGTTTCAGAAAAAAATCAAAATTTTATCATTCTAATAGCATCATAATTCTGATTTTTTCTGGACCAGGTGACTTCTGAAAGTACTTGCCAACCTCAACTACACTACAATTTTAAGGAAAGGTTTTACGTGGAAAGAACATAAAAACAATAACATCTTTATTACAGAAAGAAATCCCATGCGGAAAAGTATTATTTTGGAGGGTAAGTCACTGAGGACTGGAGATGGCGCGTGTGATGAAACGACAGTAAAAGAGCAAATGTGAGAGAAGACATTTCTTTTGGCAGACTAATGCTTTGATTTTGTTTAAACTAGCTTAAGTGAGTAACTCAGCTTCAGTACCACAGAAAATAACTATTATTGCTACAAAGTTTAACCCTTACCTGGTCAATATTACACCTGAAAACTGCCGCCTTAGAGCTTTACCTAAAAGCTAAGAAAGCTGATATTCAGACTCCTGATATTCTTAAAGATTAAAATAAAGCCCCATACTTACAGTTCTAGCAGATTAAAATAAAACCCCGTACTTAAGAGTTCTAGCACGCACATACGTGGAACAAGATCCGATTAAAGTCAGAATTTCAAATTTCTGCTTAAAGAATTGAAACATTTCATCCTGCTATAAAAATTTGCACAAAGCAAGGGCAGATTTTCATAATTGCATTTCCACCTCAAAACTGAGTTTACAAACCCAGCTCCTTTCTCACTGTCTTCCTCAATAAGATAATTTGCAGCTTCTTCCAAAGGCTTACTTAGAAAAAGACATTCAGATGTCTAATAGAAGGTTGATATGCACTATGCACTTATGTTTCTCACACATTACACAAAAAAATGCCAAAAAATCTGTCCAAAACCTCATTATGTGCAATGCCATTGATTTCAGAGGGACTGATCTACACAGGATCTAATTGCATAAGATTTTAGCCCTCTGAGAAGCACTTTTGACCATAAGTAACCTTGACGCATGTTTGAAAACAAAGTTTTCACACAATAATTAGCAAGTCTATTTCTAGTCACAGGCACCTTGCTAAAAAAGCCACACAAGTTTAACAGCGCTTTTAAGACTACAAACCAAATCTGCCACAATCATTAGAACAACAACTATAACACGTATATATACACACCCACACACATAACACAGAAATAAAATCTCCCATCCCCATCATGACTTTTTTTTTTTAAAGAGTAACCCCTCTCACTTGAACATGGGGTTACCACACTAATTTCATTTCAAGTCATATCTTGGTTAAATGGCTACCTCTCAACACAGGCTGCAATAATTAATTCCTGATTTGAGAGACTTGTATTTTCTAGCTTTTTCTCATCTGAAGATTTTGAAGATTTTTTTCCCTTTCAAAGGAGTTTTAACTTTTCAATCACAGTTTTTGAGTTTGAGGGGAAAAAAAAAATAAAACCTAGCTTTAAGTATGTTGGCTAATTTCAAAAATGGCTCTTCAGACTTTTTCTCTTTACTTTTAATTTTGTACCTGCACGGAGGCTTTCTCCCTGATTAAAAACAAAGGAAATAAAGTGAAACAAAGAAGCAACATTAGCTTCCATAATTTATTGCTTTAGACAACTCAGGTCTCTTATAAGGACTATTGTCTGTGACAAAGTAAGCCAAGCGTAAAGCAAACCAAGTGGCTGTACCCTGCCCCTTTACCAAGGGATGAAGGCAAAGGACTGATTTGCTGATGCACCTAATGAACCTGAAGGCTCGTTCCAAATCTGGGCCACAGGCTCTAGACCTGGAGCTCATACACTGCCCTCGCGCCCTTGGGTAACCTCTTTTTAAGAGAAGGGTGAGATAGTGGATCCAAAACAAAAAAACAACAACAAACAAAACACAAGAAGCCAAAGCACTCACTTTAACAAGTGCTTCAAGACAGCTGCTTAACTCAATGGATTATTTATTCCAAGGACTTATTATTAATACAAAATGGCACAGGACTTGATTTTCACCTGAATTCTAATTCTGACCAAACCTACTCCAGAGGACAAGCAGCAAGATAATGGAGGAGGCTCCATTATCAAAAATGCTTCCTGAGAAAGTAATCAGCATCCTTAATATCATTTCAACAGGATTTCGATACCCAGTCCCAAGGAAAACAGAAGCAGACCAAACAGTATTCTGGAATTCAGAATTCCAGAAAACATTTCTGGAAAAAGCAACAAGGATCAAATTTGAGACTCAGTTCCCATTTAATAGTCTGAAGTCCTAAAAAGGCCCTGACCCCAGGGGCCAAGGCATTTTATGGCCTGACATGCCATCAGTACAAATAACGCACATGATCCCCACCATCCTCTGGCAGTGATATTTACATCAAGGCCCTTAATTCCTGGAAAGGAAAAATATGCTCCTGCTCAGAACAGTGAACCTTAACAAGCAGTGAACGTATTTAGAGAGAATGCTTCTTAAGAGTTTCAAGACAATTCTAAAATACTAGTTTATTATCTAACTAAAAATGTTTGGAACTATTTTGTTTTTTGAACGAGAATGCTCTCAAGTCTTCACAGAGATTATTACATACATTTGAAAATCATTCTACAAACTCCTGTCTTTGTCTTGATAAAATGCAGAAAACTGAATAGAGATAACATTTGCAACAGCTCTAGGAGAACTTCTTAGGATAATCAAAATGCCAATGAAGAGGCATCTAAAGGCAGAAAGAAGCAGACATAGAAGCTGCCCAAAATAACAATCTTTTCCTAGACAAGCATCAGGTCCAACTTCTAATTCTACCTGAGCCAACCTCTAAGTTATGCCTTGCAGCTCCTATGAGCTCTGAGGAGAGGAGAGGCAGCGCTAGGCACCTCGTGTGCCAGGGTGCCACAAGGAGGTTTTGGCCCCCAGAGGCTGGGTACACACCTGTGAGGTGCACAGGAGTGCAAGGAGCAGTGGGTATTATTTCTTCAAGTGCAAGCAGCCTCTGAACAGTATGGCCACACATCTCTACAGCAATTCCCAAATCAGATCAACACAGTGGTTTATCTCATCAGCACGCAGTCTCCAAGTGGCAATTATCAAAAACATTCTGTTTGCCTCCCTCTCGCTATTAGTCCACCCCCTCAAACTCCTCCAGTTCCTTCTTTTCTTTCATAACTGTTCCCAGCTTGAATTCTAGATTGTAGCTGCTCTGCAATTGGTGCAAGTATGGCATGAATAGCACTGAATCCCTCTGCTCCCTATACACAAAATCTCTGTCCTCGGGAACTTGACCTTGTGCCAAACACTAAGATTTTTACTTTGCTGGGAGGATGGAATAGGAAGAGAAACAATGTGCTGGAATTCCCCTCTTCCCCTTCCTGCTCTTACTCATGTCAGTAGCTGCTCCATCCAAAACAGGAGGGCGGAGAACGTGAGTGGCTGTGATTTCAGCACAGAGATGATCCCACTCAATTCCCACACCTCTTCCCCAATAAAAGCAATAACTTGGGACCGCGTTAAATTAACCTGAGGCCAGAATAAAAGGGAGAAATAATTAGGCAAAGTAAAGAGAACACAAAAGGTAAGAACAAAGCATCTGTTCATTTCTGAAGAGTATTATTATATACTACAAATATCATGATTAGTTTAGAAAAAGAAATGTGTCAAGAATCTAGAACTATTAAATCTCAAGTTGTGCTCAATTGCATAATCGCCAAGCGAAGATAAAACCTGCTTTGCAAGTTTCATTCCCCCCGCTGCCCTCCCCCCACAAAATCTTTGAGAATCTAAAGGAAATAATCTACAAGAAACACCACTGCTATGACAGCACATGTCTTTGTGGAACAGCCCTAAAAAGTTATGCTAACATGCTATAAATATTTATATGAGGAAGAAGTAGTCACATACTAAGATAAAAGTGAAACAGCCAGAACACAGCTCAAAAAAAGTATAGATTTGCAAGCATTTTCACAGGTGATTATTTTTTAAATCAGTTCAATTTCTGAATTGATGCCTGATATGTATTCACTCCTCCATTTCACAGCAGCAAATTAAGCTCCACTTCTGAAGGGAATCTAAGATTCACTCATTTCACTTCAACTTATTTGACTATATGATTTTTGCACCAAAACAAATTAACTCTAAATGGATAATTCATAAGGAATAACAGGTAAGGCAGTTATAAAGAATACAGTCTGCAGTATCCACTGTCTTGGCAATACGGATGGACTTAAGCAGCTGCCATTAAGCTGCAAGACACAATCATTTTGTTCTAGCAGGAATCCAAGCTTCCATCCCTCTCTGGAAGCAACATAAGCATTCAGTGAAGGAATAGGTCAAACAAAATGAGTATATGCAGCTTTACATATTCACCTTCTTCCACAAGTCCCCATTTTTAAGTCACAAATGACTTGGTGCCTTGCAAGTCCCCAATCAAGCAGGCGAAGGAGCTGCAGCTGTGACAGTTTCAGTCAGCAATACCATTAGGGAGCCAATCTGATTGACTTCAGCTATGAGGCAGTGTGTTTAGATCATACATTACTTTTACCAGTACTTTAACATGCAGATTCTCTAATTTTAATAAACTATTCAATAGTGATATGCCAAGGCAAAGAATTATAATAGCAGCAAATGGCACTCAAGATTGATGCAGAAACTAATAAAAGGTTGGATTTTTTTTTATAGAGAAGATGGCAAATAGAATAGGTTACATGAAAAAACACTATGTATTCAGTCAGAGAACTCAGTTGCCTTGGACAGGCACATAAAAGCAATGGACTAAGGTTTGTTTTCAAGAAGGCAAGAGCGCACAGTGCAATTGATGCTTCGTTTCCTCTTCTACAATTTCTAATTACCTGTAGGGTTAAAATCATATTATTTATGTGCATGAGACCCAGATATGATATTTAAGGTAGAGATAAGTAAGTTTCAATCTAACATTCAGTTCTCTGCTGCAAAAGCTAAGTTTCCTCTGAGAAAGAGGAATTAATTGCAGCCAATTTACTCTGGCAGTATTTGCTTAAGCAGGTATTGCTGCAAACCAGTCACCTTACCAGTCGACACTGAGAATATATACCAGCCTAATGCAGAAATGTAAACTGATGCAAGTAAACCAAAAACATTGAAACCTCAGTCACTTCATGGCTTGAATGAATAAAATATTAGCAAGATCTGACAGCAGCTAGCAGTGTGGTTAAAAATGTTTTAGAAGTTACTGCATCTCACAAGGGAAAGATAGCCCTACCTGGCTGAGCTGCAGAGCAAAGAACGGCATCCTGTAACCAGCGGACATGACTACTCACCATGAAGTTTGGGGATTTGATCATTCAAATGCCTCTTCTGGTACGCAAAAGCAAATATTTTAGCTGCAACAGTACCTTGGAAATTCAATAGTCGCCTCAACAGTGATGATGGTGTCTTAGGTTTGCAGTATAAACTAAATTACTGAAGTGTGAAATAGAGAAGTTTCAACTAAAATTGCTTTTACTGAAATGTTATTTTGGACAAAGTTTGATGCTCTGCTAATACAGCTAGACCTTGCAGTACTTGTAGACCCTAATAAGCAATCTTGTTTATTTTCCACAATGGAATGATATCTTGAAATAAAAAATTAAAAAATATATTAAAAAGTAAACACACACACACAAAAAAAAACCCTTCAGTTTGCTCTCCAATTGCATCCTATCATTTCAGTACTGCAGTAATTTTACATGTTTCTATCTTCATACCATAACGCAAGCAAGAGCACATTTACTAGCTTGCCTTAGCACTGATCACTTGAGCTAGAAGGTCCTGCTGCTTACCAATTTTTAACTCACACAGCCCTATAATCCCCCTGACACTATTTTATGCTATCAAGCCAACAAATTGGGTAAAGGAAAAGTGTGCATGGAGAATACACTTTTAAAGTGAGCATGATTACTCCAGAGCCCCTCTTATTCTATGGAATAATTATCCTGAGTATTTGAAAGCCTTAGAGACCATAACGGCCAGAAGGGATAAAACAGTGCAGAATCAGCCCATACTGACAGGAAAGAGCTTTCCCTCTACACACTTTTATGGGTCTATAATGTACCAAGGACTTCTTAATCCCAGAGCTGTCTATGGTTGTTCTCACCTAAACCACACACATGGCTATGACGCCCTAACGTTTCCTAGCCCATCAACTTAGAGCCTATCTGCAAGCTGTCAGTGTCCTCACTACAAGCAAAGGATTAAAGTTACATCTCCACATCACTGTGACATCCAACTAAATTACACCCAAATTACAATGCCATAAAATGGAAATTAGGTAGATCACTCCTCAGCAAAAACAAAATGAGCTCTTACGTTCTTATAGGAAATATACATATGCCCTAACTTAAACGAGGCAACATGAAGGGAATGGTGAGGAAGGCCCTGCAAGGAAGTTTGCTTGGTATCTACAACATCCGTAAACACGGCAGCTACAAAACTAGGACTAATGGAGAAACCCAATGCTGCCAAGGAGGGGGCCTGCAATCATATCCCTTCTTTTTACAACACTTCCTACACAACCACATCAAGCTTTGATTCTGCCTTCATCCACTGCTCATCTATCCTGCATACCAAGCCACAGCCATCTAGAGCCCAAAAAGGCTTGAAACAGAGCAGCATCACAAAGATGCATTTGTGCTTTACCTAATTTCCAGCATTCCTAGACAGGAGACTGATATATGCAGCCTGCACATGACCTGGCTTTTGTCACTAACCTAAAGACTATTGTCACTGCTGCTGCTCGCAGCGATACTCCTGCAAGCAGAATTGGGAACATCTGTCCTGTGCACCTGCCTGGGTAATGTCGACCCATTGCACATAAATAACATAGGCAACAAAGTATACTTTTATAACATGAGTATGGCTTGGATTTCTGTGCTCTTGGTTTACTGGAAGAAACTTGATAATGATAGGAAGGGGCTAACCAAAGTGCCTGTACACTGAGTATGCACTCAGATGTCCTACATTAGAGGTAGAGGTAAAACATTAATTCTCTGCAAAATAGATATCAACAGATAAAGAAGATTTATCTTAGAAAAATCTAAGTTTATTCATATTTGCAATCAAACATGCAAGATAGACCATATTATTTTCATTGAGCATCTTTAAAATTAATATTTTCGTCATGAAGTGGAGCCCAAAAGGTAGACAAAGACATGTAGCAACAGATCCATTCTGGGTAAGAATGAGTCTATACAATAAGGCCACACTAGGTCAGTCTGGCAATTCTAATCCTGGAATTTGCAACAGTTCTTGGAAATGTTACTTCAGTAAAGATTGGAGGCAGCGAGGTTCAAAACTACATTTCCTCAACCTTAAAAATATAAAAATAGGAATGAGTCCATGTGCCATTGCACTGCTATGTACATAAAATAGGTCAGGAAATCCTAAAGCTGTCCTATCAACATCTTTCATCTGAATGTTGAACAGCTGCACTCTAATGGTAAGTCAGCCTCATTAAACCCATGACCTTGAAACAAAGACCACACGCCTGGGGAAGGAAAGTGAAGAGGAAGCAAGGGGATAACCCTCCCATGGAAGGCAGCAGCAGGCCATCCCCCTTCTCTCAGCCTGCTCCCTGCGCTTGGGGCTGCTGTAGATACTCCCACAAAGGTGCTGGCAGCCTGAACGCAGCCCACAAGCCCATCACCCGTACGCGCTGCTTCCCCATGCGAGGACGTGGATGGGCCTGCAACCCTGTGGCAGCACCTTGTGGCTCCGGGCACATGACACAGGCCTCTACTGGCAGCCTCTCCCACCACAGCTCTCACTCTGAGACTAGACAAACATCCCCAGGTGCTGCATGCCCAACTAAGAAGTGGGTACACCCAAGGCAGTAAGAAAAGCTTTCCATATTCTTTAACATTTATCAAGAACATGATGGGTACCAGTTCCTGGACTAATCCGTAACACTCTGCAACAGCTACAGTCCTCTTCTCTCTCTCTTTCTCCTCCCTCCTTGATGAGTAGCAGCTCATTAATCAGCTGCAGACATATGGTTCTGAAAGATAAATGAATTTGCCACAAACAATCCACGTTAACCAGTAATGACTGTCACTTCTCAACGGGTCTCTTTGCCCTATCTAAAATCTATTTTCCTTTCCATTGTATCAGTATTTTTTTTTTGTTCTTCTGTATGTTTGAAATAGCACGCATTTTACTCGCATTTTTCCTTACTGCCTGTGTTCCTTACACTTTCACCAGATCAGTCAAACTCTCAAAAGTTCAAGGCCTACAACAAGGTGCCTCACAAGCTTTTCCAGTCTTCTTTCAGATTTTCTTCTTCTTTTGATGGTCACTTTCATTACTCAAGCTTTCATGTTTCTTCACACAGAACATTAGCAATTCTCAGCTACCTCACAAACAAATATTAAGAGTGCATCTTAGCTTAAAAGGGAGTAACTATCAGCCACCCTGAAGAACACTGCAATATCATAGTCACTGTATGAGAATACTTTCAAAAGCAGGAATAAAGCGAGACAGGCTTGACTGGAAAAACAAAAACAAAAACTTAAATTATAGCAGTGATCTGCAGTGGGGGTAAACTTCAGGAGATGAATCACCAAAACTCAATTCAGAACCCTTCAAAAGCATTTAAGAAAAATAAATGAGGGGAGGAGAGAAGAGAAGAACGTCAAATATTAATTTACAAAAAGTGGGACATAGTAGACTTGTCTTCTGTATGTATCAGTGTATTAAGATAAAAATGGAAATGCAGAACTTCTGAACATTTTATTGCTCAGTTAGGGACTGAGAGATACTCTGGAGCTTCTTCCATTTAATGTCCTGAAGAACTTGTATTCCTCCCTTTTAAGGAAGTGCCTGTAGGACTATTCTATTCTCAGACTATTGAGAGAAGTCCTTTATTCATCCTATTTCCTTTTTTCATCCAGGAGCTGCAGCATGATTGACACTTTTTTCCACAGAATGATAAAGGCAGCATGACAAGCTATCATTACATAAGAGATACCCATTCCCTCCCCAGACCAACCTAGAATCTCTTGGTTGAATGCCACTTAAATAATTACAAGCTTTAATAGCTCTTAAATTACTCTAGTTCAGATACTACCCATCTTTAGTTTGGGGGGAGGAGTTGGAAAAATCAAGCACTCCAATGATCTTTACTGCTAGTGCTGATCATAAAGACTAGAAACCTTTCTTCTTCTCCAAGAGAAGAATCTGTTTCTCAGACCCTCATCAGGGTTTCCCAGAAGCAAAGTGACAAAAGAACCTGTCTCCTTGAACAACTTTTATGGATAGGGTTCTTCACTTTTGCTGGGTGGAATTAGCAGTCTTTTACCCAACAACTAACTTTCTATGCTACAGATAGGCTTCCTGCCAAAAATATATCCATCTTTGATGAGAGCAACAAAAAAATGGAGAGGGTCACATTAAAGCAAGCAAATGCATTCCTGGGTTCAGGATGCAGTCTGAGGCAGGAGACAATTAGAGAAGGAAGTACAAAGCAGAAGGCATTTCCTGAGGATTAATGAGTGGATGGTAATGTTTGATAGTCAAGGGCAGAATGGGTTCTGCAACCAGCACAATTCATTAATCCCCCAGGCAACACAAAATGGAATTCTGCTTTTTTTCACTCTACTTGTTATTTTCCTTAACATTTAATTAAAATTTCTGTTTACTGTAACACTGTTCTTCCTGCAGAGCCAAACTATGACTGTACATCCGAATTGGGCTACTACAGTAAAGGACATCTATAAACTTATGGAATTAGTATTTAGTACAAAAGGCCAGACACTCGAGTTGAAGAAAATTCTTCTACTCTTTTAACTATAGACTAAAATTGCTATCTTAAGTTAAAGAAATGCAGTATTTCCAGCAGCAATGCTCCCTTCCTTAACTTACAAGCTGCTTGGCCACCACTGTTACTGTAATGGTAGCAGACAAAGTAAGACTCGAGTACTGGATAGGTCAAACGAGAATGAGATTTCCTTTTAGCTCCTTAGGAAATCCCCCACACTAATGTGCACAACACCTCCCAAATCACCAATCATCCCTTCCAACAGCATATCTCCCTACTAACCTGTGACTGGTGCATCAATGTCCAGTAAGTTTTTCTCCTGGCGTAGAATCGACGCTCCCTCTGTTATTATTCTCAAAGCAACGCTCTCTTCCAGCCTTCCTTCTTTCATAAGGTGGGCCTTTAAGATATCCACCCGGGGCTTTCCATCGTTATCAAACACCTCCTTGGCTGTGAGCCGGTGGCTTGGAGGGAATGGGACAGCTGAGTAGAGAAAAACAGAAATAACTGATTACTTTTCTACAATAAAAATCCTTATTACTGATAATAATGCATTTCAAAAGTCATCTCTGCTGCCAGATAGTATTAGCATGGATTTTATATACTGTTACAAACTTCTGTCTTACATTGCATAAAGAATACCAAAGATACACACGTATCCTTAAGGTTAAGTTATCCATGCAAATGAGAGCTGAGATTTTATATTTATTCAAAATTGAAAGAAAGATTTAGGTCATGTTTACAGCAGAAACACGCAAACAACAGTAAAAAGGACATGGCCGCATCTGGGAGGGAAGGTACCAGAGCTTAAACTGCTCTAGTAGCATTAGAGAACCTCCATATAATGTTTCCTTTCATTAAAGCCTTAAAGTTCATAGAGGACAAGTGCAACTTTTAATTTCTGTGCATGGACATGCAGAAAAACACTCAACTCCAAGACAGGTGTCTCAGCTTGGAGAGTGGCAGAGGATTCCTTTTTGTGGAAAAAAAAAGCAGTTTTTACACAAGAGACCTTCAAACAGCACTCAGGCATGCCCAGGTGCAAAAAAAGACCACACTGAGCATGAGCACAGCAGCAGATGCATCAGCCTGGGGTTTAAAACAAATTAATAAACCGGAGGGTTGCCCTGGCAACACGCCGTGACTAGCAGGCTGCCCTCACCATAAGGTCTCGGTCTTCTAGCAAATTGAAGATGCTGAAGCTCGGGATCTCCTGGAGCCAGCTGGAGCAAGCAGCCTCAGAGATGACACTGTCAGCTCCCCGGCAGAGGCTGCATCCTTATCCCAGCTTAACCCCTTTTCCCTCACGGTTCCACTGGAGCAGCTTTAGGCACCGCCTGCCTCGCGGCCGCTGGGCAGTTATCCTGAGCCGCCACAGCTGCGGGAGGCTGGATTAGACACAAGCCCCAGCTAGGAAGGGAGCAGGCTGCACAGCTGAACCTGCTGCCAACATCCAGCCCCAGCGCTGCCAAAGCCTCTCTCTCCTGCTAAGAGCCCTCTGCAGTGCTGGGAGAAAACTAAGCCCCTAGGCACCACATCAGGGTCTGATATTTTTAGTTTTCTTTACATTTACCCATCCACGTACTTTTAAAACAACACATGAATCGCACTCAATTTAAAACCCAACAACTCTTTGCTTCCAACTGCAGTAGCAGATGCCAAACTTCACTTTACCCTATTTTCCACACACCTTTTAAACACAAACTGCTTCAGAAAATGCTTTGGGGGGAATATTTCTTCCTTTATGACATCCTAGCTTCAATAGTCTGCTGGGAATAAAGGCCTGTGGGGCTTTGGCATTTGCTGAAAACTAACCTGTCTGCTTTCATATTTTAAATTGAAACCCAACAGGGAGGGTGGGATAGTCACCAAGTCCCTGACATCCCACCAGGCTAGGTTTCCTCCTGAAGGATGATTCTGGAGAAATGACATCCATAACTGTCCCATCCAGCGCCTCTCAGGCCCCCGATACCTCCTAAAACACACAAAACAGTTTTGCAGAGCCCTTCCACAGACCTGTGCCGAGTTTCTCACTCAAGCTACAAGAGCATCTACACTGTTTTAACATTAGTTTATGTTTTAAGCAGTAATTCTATAATAGGATTTAGACCTGAAAAGGAAAAACAAGCAAGCTAAAGCAAGCCCAAAAGTTCTCAGATGCTGGTAGCTCCCGGCTAGCAGAGAAGCACAGCACACTGCAGTGCTGCAAGAGCTCTGCAGGCACATTGCTAACAAGCACGTACCAGTAGCTAATTAAAGGAAAAAAAAGATGCTCTTCCAGTAGCAGATAATTAATGATTAATTAGCAAAAACATGAGCAATTGAATAGAGCACAAATTGCATCTTCCATTATGAGAGTATTAATTTTGTATACACACACAGCTTTTACAGAAGAGTAACATAAGCAATGGTCATGGAGAAGTCCGTTAAATAGAGTTCATTACTAGAATCACCAACAAATGCCAGGATCAATCAAAATTCCGTTATAAATATAATAAGCATTTAATTTCCCCATTGCTTTATATGGCAACATCTCTATCTGAAGACACAGGCAACTTTCATCTTTTCCATATCTTCTTGCTTTTACTTCGCTCCCTCCCCTTTACTTCCTTCCCTCCCTCCACCTAGTCAAGCAGGACAGGGAGCTTTACCTGCAGGGAAGAAACAACAACTCAGGAGGTGGTGGCAAGAGGCAGGACCAATTGGCTGGGACTAACAAGCACCTTTCCCCTCTACAGAAAAACAAGCAGGCATTTTGGATAAAAGGTGGGAATCTGTAGCAAAAAAAAGTCATGAGGCATCCCTAGGAATAAAGCCTTGAGTGGAAGCAAAGGGACAGCGATAAACTGGTATGTAAATATTTCATATTTTCAAGCAGCTTCATGACAAATGCCACCAATACAGGAGCACTACACAGGAATGTCACGGAAGCCACACTCTGAAGAACTCAGACTGGTCTCTACCTTGATTCACAGTTGTTTCAAACCTTGGAAAAGCTTTAAAAATATATCTTTGTATTGTCATTAAAGAAGAAAACCACTCACTGTGTGAAATACTATCATCATGGTCCAGCAATGAAAGCCACACAGATCACAACAAAAAATACTCAAACATTTTAACCCTTTACTTAATCCTGTCAGCAGCATCCTCCTGAGATGCAAAAACACTACAAAAGACTCTAGTGGTTTTACCACCTACCTACTGCTGCTTTCTTGTGCTTTCGGGTCTCCTGAACATGTCCCAACAAATGGAGAAAAAGATCAGCCTGCTATTTTATTGTTCTTGCAGGCTCTTGCAAAAGCCACCTCACTGCTGGCATGGCCCTGTAGAGGTCAGGCACATTAGTGCTTTTTCTCTCCAATATTAAACAGTCTCTCTAGGACAAATAAATAAACTGTGAAGAGCTAGGTTAATGAAATTGAACATGTTTGTGTGTGTGTTTGTGTGTGTGCACAAATAAAATACAAACATTAACAAAGCAAGTATTATTTTGTTCATATATTATTCATCTAAGCTGTACACTCTGTTAATACTCACAGATGAAGTGCCCATGAGAAAAGGGTGCCTTTCATCAATATTCCAGTTCCTTGCACTCTACAACACTTGTTACATCATTTCATGTGCTTTTTATTAAAAATAAATAAAAGCTTTGCTCATCACTTGTAGAGAAAATGTACTAAGAGTTACCATCATTTCAGTATTGATATGGATTGCATTTTTTTTTCCCCTCAATGGTAATTTGCAAATCTGCATCTCAAGAAACTCTTGAAGTACAGCAACAGCTAGACCTCAGCTTCTCCAAAAAAAAAAGAGGAAAAAGAAAAAGAAAACTAAAGCTTTTGTGTATATATAAAAAAGGTCAGGCCATTCTGCATCTCCATTCTCTACATCTATTTATTCACAGTATTCACACAAGATATGTAACATTTTTCTCCATGACCGCAGAAACTCCAGCAAACCTGTCTTTTTCGAGCAAAAGCTAACTAAGCACTCTTTGCAGGATGGCTTTTGCAGAAGTGGAGCAGGCCACAGCATAACTTACTATGCAATCACAGGGCACTGGATTTCTGAACGAGGTACAAGCCAGCATATAAACTCTTTCATCTAATGTTAATTCTGGACACACCTGCTCCTATATTATCATGCCTAAAACTTCTAGATTGTTATTATTTTATTTACATTTTACTTTCAAGAGCACTACATGCTCTTGACACAGAGGAACCAGAAAATGAGCTACCCCCACCAACAGCTGCTTCAGGGCATATATTAAGACTTCACAGAGTGTGTGAAGAACAGCAGCACATGAAAAGAGGAACACAAAACTTGCCATAGCATATAAAAATATGAACAAAAATATGGACATTTTCCTGTGGGAGTTTCACAACCATTTCTACGTAGAAGCAGCTGTAAAGTAAGTGTATATTTATACAGACACACAGTCTCATAAAGAAAGCAGTATTTTGTATCAAGATCCTTGCTGAAAAACAGGCTGGTTCTAAGAAGCAGTGTCCAAGCTCATACAGACTTAAATTCAGTTATCCATATATTTGAACGGGTACAGTTTATTTGTACTTTGAAATAATCTAAACAAAAGCAATACTGGGTGAAGGTCAAGTTTTTGCTAAACCTAGTCTATATTTTATAGACTACTATTTCTTTATATCACAAGGGAAATAAAAATAATGACATGAATTAGGCATACATGTAAGACAAAATACCCTTAGATCCAAGGAGAAGTTAAAGGTTGAAAAGAAGATGGGGAAGAGGAACATTTTAGAATGCTCCCCACCTCCCCAACCCAAAAATATAGAAACCCTTCAAAACAGAAAATGGGTTTGTTTGAAATATAAACTTGTATGGCCTGTGGCTATTTACTAACACCTTTCCAAAAGTATTTTTGGCCAACTACAAGGAAACAAATAATAGCAGTCTTATGCAGCACAAAGCAATGAGCCTCTCTGAAAACATTAGAAAAAAGTATGAGCATTTCTGACATTTATTATCCCCCCCTGTATAGTTTAGGAGTAAAAAAGCAACTATAAAAGACAGAGGAAAAAATAAGTTTAAGAGGAACCATTACCAGTTAGGTCCAACACATATGGCTAAAAGTGGAAAAAAGCGCTTGTATCTTCCTGGCCTCATCAAAGTTTATTTTTCTACTTTGCATGTTACACCCAAATTTTTCCACAGGCCTTCAACATAACACTGGCGAGCTTTGTTTTTATTAGCTTTTGGAACAGAGAACAATAATTATCCAGAGTTTAAATTCCTTTATAGGAACAATTCATTTGGAGAAAACAAAGTCAGGGAAGGAAAAAAAAAAAAAAAAAAAAAAAAAAGGAACAATGGAAAATACCAAAGATCATCCGATGCTTAGGTAAGGAATTCATGCACGTTCCTCCATTCCCCAAAATGTTTTAGCAATGGCTAATCTCTTTTCTATTGCTAAACTTAAAAGTTGTTCCTAATTGGAAACAAATAAGAAGTCACTGCATGTGGGTAACTACAGAATTTATATCTGTTGAGAAAAAAAGAAAAAAATACAGAGGATTTTAGGGCCAGAGTATGCTACAGGTGCCAAGGCAGATTATGGAACCTGCTCATCCTGACTTTCTGGCTGCAACTCTGTTTCAGTGGGCAGCAATCCCTTGAAAAGATCCATGTACAATTGTAATATTCTAAAAACTAGGATGTTTTGACATCCAGCAACCAACACCTTGCCCAAAGAGCTAGTAACATCAAAACAAGGGAATAGGGCATGGGGATTCTAATAGATCCCAGTGTTCTGCTGGCTACCTGTTCCAAGCCCTAAGATGACAGTGCTGACCAGAAGATTTACAAGTAGCAATCTTGAAGCACTTAAATGTGGTGTTTTTCTTTATTAAACTAAAATTTAGCTGAGCCAATAAATTTGAGGGCACGAAGAGCATTTTGAAAAGTACTTTTAATGCCTGAACTATCCCATATGTGCTACATCAAAAAACCATGGTGATCTGTAAATGTTAACATGCTTAATTACTGTGCTACTCATGAGCAATATAGATAGTATCAGATTTTCACCAGTATTTCCTGAATTAGTCAGACAGGGCCAAAGTAGTATACATTAAAGAGTAAAGTCTTACAAATAAAAAAATATGTGCTCAGACTAAGTATAACAGAAGCCAAATTAACTTAGAAAATTACTGGGAAACAGCAGTTTATGCATTTTTTTCAAGTCTATTCCCAAATGGCTTTGCTTTTCCAGTAGCCTTTTCTCCCATGACAGAAGCTTTAAATCAGCATATTTCGGCGTAACAGAATCCACACCGAGTCATACTGCAAGATGCTGTATGATGAACTGGCCTCCAGGCTCTGTGCAGGTTAGTGTGCAAAAAACCATTCCCAAAACTGGAATGCAATGGAACTTCATTCAGTTCAGCAATAACTACCAGTTAGTGACCATAACTTGGGTAGGAAAGTTCAAAAGCACTTGATTTATAAGAAAACTAATTTGTACTAGGTTGTCCTTCTTCCCAATCTCATAGTTGTCCTTTTTTGTTTAGGGGACCTTAAAAAGCATTACCATATAACAGTATCAATCATTTTAACCTGTTTTTCTCAGCAATTTAGCAGCTAAACACTAACGGGCTTCAAAAAATTGTTTGGCTCCATCTGGAATAGTCTTTAGGAATACATGTATCACATTACACTAAGTTGTATTCTTAAAAGAAAAAGTTTTTGCTGTAAACTCTGAAATACAGTTTAAAAGACTAATATCCTCCAAAACTGAACTTTAATTAACTCAGCATATGGTAAATATACTTCATTTTGTCTTGCCTTATGGTTGAGATAGACTTAGACTGGCAAGAGATAACAGTAATACCTCTGCTTTAAATTCTATTAT
The DNA here is from genome assembly GCA_034781795.1 of Crypturellus tataupa. Lineage (NCBI taxonomy): Eukaryota > Metazoa > Chordata > Aves > Tinamiformes > Tinamidae > Crypturellus > Crypturellus tataupa. The sequence goes on along the minus strand of JAWLRI010000035.1, from coordinate 1,131,096 downwards.
ATACAAGACCTAGGAAAATCTTTAAGAGTTAAGATTGTCACTTCTTTTTCAGAAAGGCTGCTAGGAAAACTGAAGTGGTACATAAGCCCTCTTTTGGACCGCTAGGCAACAATGTTTTTCACTCCTGATGAAAAGAATTAAAGCTATTTCAGCATGTAGGAATGAACTGATTCCCTCCATCTGCTTGCTCTTCCTCCAAGATCCCCAAGAACTAGTTTTCTTCTGATGTTATTGCGCTTCATATAGATGAGTGCTAAAGATCACAGACCATGTTCATCACTGTGTTATGTCCCTGTGATTCCTTTCTTCCTCATCCAGCATTAATGGATCATGCTGTGTGAGCTTTCAAAAGGGGCTCAGCCTGCTCTAGCTTTTTAAATAAAACTGACCAATTCCAATTGCCTTGTACTAGCATTAATCTTAGTAATGGGGCTGTGAATCAGGCCTGATATTTTTGCTCTGTTTTATGGCTCACCTCTACTGGCAGTCATACTGCTAAATATTAACATGAAATTCTGCCTTGGTATCATCTCCAAAGTAGCACCTCTGTGTTAATATTTATTTCCATCAACTAGTCTGGACTGTAAAAGTTGTTTTTTTTTTTTTTAATATTTACAAAAACATATGAAGGGTATGAGGAAAAAAAATCTGCCCTTATTCCATAAGACATGGTCCCCCTTTTGCAAAGTCTTAAGTATACTGAAGTGCCCTCAAACACTCTGTCTTCCTTTTTGCGAAGCCCCTATCTTTTGCTGCTCGCTAGACACAGAAGCCTCCAGAAGAGCATTCCTGAAGCCCTGACACTCCAGCCCTGCTACAACCACCACCTGCAGTTTAATGCAAGTGTTATTTGCACATTTGCTTTGCTCCAAAAGAGACTGTGACTTGTGGTGCTGTTGGCACCATGAAATCTCTGTCAAAGCTGGAACTTTGACATCCGCAGCTAAGAAAGGCTTGGAAAATGTCAGCTACTGACACAAGCCAGGCTGCCAAATTAAATTCCCACAGTTTCCTAGGGGGACATAAGCAGCCCAGAACACGCAGAGAGTAATATTTGTTCATTGGACCAATGGACATCCTTGGCATTTCTCTATTGCTCAGCTGAGTTTTATCTGGGTATGTATGGCAGCAATGGAGACAGTTTCAAAGCCCTAAGCATAAGCTTTTAGTCCTGTATTTAAAAGGATATTTAATCCAAATCCTCCTTTTATTTTGTGATAAAGATGCTTTTATCTTTTTGGACACTATATCTTCTTTCACATCTCAAATGCTATGCAACAAATATTAGCCTAGTCTCCTCATTTGGTTAATATTCACTGAAACATCCTGTTCTTAAGCAGAGCACTTGAGGTTTTTCTTTTGTTTGTTTCCTTCTTTTTTAAAAAGGGAAAAAAAAAAACCCCACACCAAAAAGGTTTATTACACTACCAGAGAACCAGATACCTGTGGTCTATTCCTAGGTCTGTCACATACAAGCAAATTCATCTTCAGCTGTTTGCTGATGTTTATATCCAGACTGCCCTTCACCTTGTGATGCCCAGGTCTACAGCTCACAGGCCCACAGGGAACCCTGAGGCTCTGCAAAGGATGCCCAATAGAGCCTGGCACAGCAGAACCTAATTTTCACCAAGGGACAGTAAATGATCCAACTAGCACACACATTTTACCAGCTCTCGGTCTCTCTAGACTGCTCATTTGTTATACTACTAACAGCTGAGCTAATTTGCAAGGTTCATCTTTTTTTTTTTTTTTTAATAAAGAAAAGCAAGCCATAGTCACAAGTCTAGCACTGAGAAGAGCTCTAACCCAATTCATGATTCTTCTCTCTAGTTTTTCTTCCTCAGAAATAGCAATATGCTGCTTTATTTCATTAGCTATAGTACTTCATTTCTGCAGAGCATCCTTATGCAAGGAAAACAACAGTAAGTAGAACATGGAGCTTTTATTTAAAAAACCAAGGGGCTGGTTCCTGCTACTTGTATGAGTAACTGCAGTCTTGAAAATACAGTTCTTATCTCCAGCGCTGAAAAAATGGTTTTGCATTTACAAAATGTATAATAAAGACCTAACAAAAGGCACAAGCCATGGCTCAACCAAAAGCCACTATGAGGCAAGCAAGGAACAACAAGAGGATTTTGTGGTTACTGTTTTATACAGTGTCCACTCCTGCATAAGTAGGTAAAACCAAAGTTAAAGAAGCTGCAAAAGGATAAAAAGAAAAAAACTACACAGCCTGAACCAGCATCAGCAAAATAAGCTGGAAGAACACTGGTACAGGCTGCTTTGGTAAAAAAAAAAAAAAAAAAAATTCACATCTTAAAGCCACACCACCTCCAAATGAGTTGAATGCAAAAGGCAATGGAGACTAATTCCCATGTTTCCAGGAGCCTCAAGAATCTAGCAAAAAATCTAAAGCTACAGCAGCTCTCCAGCAACACAAATTCAGGCACCAGCCCCTAGGAGCATTTATCACCATCTAGTGATATCACAAACCAGTTTTTGAGGAAAGAGGCATTAAGAGCTGCATCTTGTGACTTGGAGTACCCTGGGCAATTTAGATCCTGCAGATCTTCCTAAAACAGTCCATATGATACCCAGGGCGCATAGTGAAGGAAATTCCTGTCCAGGTTACCTGTGTTTTGACCCAGGTGCCTTGAACCACCTCATCAAGATGATCAAAGATCATCTTAAGCAAAGCTATCACCTCCAGCAGCAAAATTGCTTTGAGTGTGCAAGAGTCTCATAGTTTGTGGGCAGCCAACGCGCAGCTCTAGGTTTGAAGTATCCTTTTGCATGACCACACAGCTCTTGGGAGAATGCGAGTCCTAAAGAGGCCCTCCATTTCATAAGAACATCTGTATATACAAACCAGACCCAGGCAGAAATTGCAGGTAGGTGCTCTACTGAGAGACATTTCTTGTCTTCTTCCCACTCTATTTGTGAAGAAAAATTCTTCCTTAAAGTGTTTGCTCTGTCATGGAGGCATCTAAAATGCAGTTGAAAAAGTACTGAATACTTTTGATTACAATTTTTAAAAATAAAATCCAATTTTTAAATAATACAGAACTAATTAGAAAGCTGACAGCAGTGCCCAGTCATCACATTTTGCTCCTCCGTTCCTCTGCAATGCCTCTGGAGAGGTGCAAACAATACTGAAATTTGCTTTCACACTTTTTTGTGGTCATTTTGTATTTGTAAAAGCCAAGACAGTAAATGTGCTAGAACACCTGCTTTTCATGACTAAACTGTGGCTTTCTATAACTGCAGGCCATTTTCTTTCTAAATGCAGCTGCTCTTAATATGGGATAAGACGAGGTAAAACTGAAGGCCATCATGGTTACAGATACGTACAAACTTTCTTTCTCATCTGCACACAATGCAAGGCTATAAGTAAAAATTATTAAGTACCTATTCATTATGAATTATTTTGTACAGCTGCAAGAGTGTTTTTCCATATAAAGCCCTAAAGCCTCTCCCTGCATACTACGGCAGTGAGAGTGCAGTGCAGAGGAGCAACTCCTGTTCCACTTCTGACCCATAGGAAAGGAAGTCTTAAAACCCACTTCACATTTCAGAGTGGCTTCCAGAGTGGCACATGTCTAAAGACTGCTGAATCTCACCCTTTTACTTCCTCCCGCATCTCATTTACTTAAAACATACTACTAATATGATTATCTCAATTATACTTAACCATAAAAAGCTGTATTTTTTCCAAGACACTTACACTGCATTGTATAAAACTTACTAAACAGAACCAATCGCTGTCATCCAGCATGTGCAAAGTCTCAGACAGACATGCAAAGGCCATAATGACTTCCATCTAATTGTGTTTTGAAAACATGTCACTGTATAACTTGTGAACAATAAAGTCCAATTTATGTCTTTTTATTACAATGCACTAAAACATTAGGGGGAGAAAGGAGTGTGGAACTATTACTCCTGGAAAGCAAGTCACCCCTCCAAGTTTAGGCAATCGCAGGCATTCTTGGCTAACACTAACTAAAGAAAAAAAATTATAGTAACAGTTCAAATTTTGGTATCCATGGAAAAGTTTTTGTATAGGTTTTGTGTTTGGAGTAGTATATCCAAGAAATAAGCCATCTTTCAATACAAGAGTTCTGCAATTTAGTTCTTCAAAGGGTACCTAAGTCCCAGACAAGTTTTTACTCATCATTTTACTATAGTTGACTTCCTTCTCAAGGGCCAGGAGGAGGGTTTGTGTCAAAGTAAACAGTTCACAACACAGCTTACTTCAGCTGAGCACAGCTCATTTCAACACACAGGCCTCTTGCCACATCAAGAGCTGTGTTACAGCTACAAAAGGCTACTACGCCGAAAAGAATATATTCTGGTACCGCAAATAACGGCAAAAGCTTGTCCAGCAGGTTCCCTCCAACACAACCACACACATTTCTTGTACAGCCTGCTTGTCCCTGACACTCTTCTGAAAAGGATGCTACCTCAGCTCTCAGCCTGGTGCTCTCCTTATACAACAGGAACATCTGCAGTTTTTTTTTTTTTTTAAAACAAGACTTATTGCAAAAAGATTCACATGCCCCTCCCCAAATCCTAGAAACAGCCTGATAAATTGTAACAGGGGCTGAGTTGTGCTATCAAGGACTGACTTCCCCCTGCATTTTAAAGGCATGGAGTTCAACTCCCCAATTACCTGTCATGCTCCTTCATAGGTAATCCCCCTGAAGTACCTACCATGCAGAAACAGCAGCACTGCACCAGCATTGTGGCCATAATGAAAGCCACGCTTTTAGATTTAAATTACCAAATACTAGATCTGGCAGCAAAATACTAGATCTAAGTGCAATCACTATGTGCTTATAAGATTTCCCTCTCCCCTTCCTATCTCCTTCAAGCTTTGTTACTAATCATCAGATAGTGAATCCATTACCTGGCTACACCAAGGCCAGGGAAAAATTGCTTGGATTACTAATTCAACATTCACACTATAATACGGAGAATAATGTAACAAATATGTTTGAGAAGCACATTTAATGAGCTTCCCCACCAGCTCTGGACCGAGTCCATAAATGGCTTACTTTTCCAGCAGAGCTCACATTACAAATAAGATCCACTGACCTTTAAAAGAGCAGGGGGGAAAAAAAGAGCAAACCTAAGTCCAGTTTAACTACAACTTTCTAAAGCACAAGTTGAGACGTTTTCAATTATCTTTTAACAAATACTCTGTGAAACAAAGGAGATTAAGTGCACTTCAACTGCATCATTTTCTGCAAAAAGCAGCAATCTTGGATTGCTTGGCAATTTGATGAAGAGTAGAAAAATCTGGCCCTGCTGTCAGCTCAGTGAGAGGAAAGTACAAACTTTATATTACATTTGTAGGACACAAAGGCTTTTCTAAGTTTAATATTATCTTACTATTAAAAACATCAAGATACTAATGTTTATTATGTAGGATTTACCACACAAGAAACAGAATCTGTTCTGCTTAATTTCTTGAACATGATATCAGTCAAGTTCAAGACCTCCTTCAAGAATTTCCCAAAGTAGCGGGAATCCATCTCTTACCTAGAATGGGGTAAGTCAGCCAACGCAGAAGTAGAGAACATGACAGTTTTAATCTCTTCTCCTGACAATTTAGTATGACCTGTATACGCTACAGTAACATAAACTGTATATGCTATACAAGCTTACTGATTTGTAATAACATCAACTTTGGACTCCAGCAGGCTGTCAGACGCCTGCTCTGGTATGCCCCGCCGTGCACGTCCACAACCTGCCTATCCCACCTGAAAGTCAAAAGAATCAGTGGCATTAGGGCAGTTTCCAGACTTTAAGACTTTCAGTTCAAATTCAGATCTTTTATGGCTGTACCCTTTGGGACATGTAAAGTAATCATAGTACATAGATTTTCATTCTCTTTTCTTCACAATTTGAAAATCTTAACATCTATAGCACTGTCCTAATTATCTAAAAGTATTCAAATTCTGATAATTACTTCATGGCAAACTCAAAAGGATATATTCTACACTTAAAACTCTATAGACAAACCAAGTACCTTCCAATTTAACTTTTTTGGGAAAAAAATCCAACCTAGTAAATTCTTCATCTTACAAACAAAATCCTCCCACTATTTCTAAATGCTACATTACATTGACCAACACAAAGAATTTGCAGGCCTTTCAAACAACACTCCTTACAAATTCCATATATCAAGGAAAGAAATGTGATTTTCCTACTCTTGTTGATATCTTGGTAGCACCATCATCAGGTTTTACCCTGTCTATAATCAGGGATAGAATGCAGTGTTTAGATCCACTCGTAGATGCTCAACCAGTTATCACTTGCAGCTGCAGCCTCAGCTGACAAGACAAACAAAACATTCCTAGATTGATGGTTTTAGTCTTTCCCCATCTTACAGGCAGCCAAAGTGATGCGACGCATTTACGCACATCAACTTCAGCAGCAGATGTCAAGCCAGCTAAGTTCCTTGTCTCCCTCCACTCTGCAGACTCAAAACCTTCCAAATGAAATCCCCAAACATTTCCTGGCTGGAAGCTGTGTATTAAACTCTGTTTTCAGAAAAAGAAGAAATTTTTTCTTTTTTTTTTTCTTTTTTTTTTTCTCTCTCCATCAGGCAAGAAGAAATCGTGTTCCACACAGCCAAAATGAGGGGATGACGAATGGATTTTGGGAGGCTCACAGAGTCCCAGGGAATGGAAAGAAAATACAATGGAACATAGCACATCCATCCTTTTCCACTGGAGAAGCTACACTATGTTTTGTAATACCAAGTGCGGATAAAACATATAATGCTTTCCTTGACAAATTAAGGCCCTTGGCACAGGTCCTGCAAAACATTAGTGAATCAGCTCCCACTGCAGCATGTCTCTCCCAGCTTGACCCTGAGTTTTTGGGGATGCACATTAGGAGCTGGGTTCAAATATAGGGGATTCTGCATTGACCAAATAAACACACCGGAATCACAACACCATATATACTTACATATAGCACCTGCAAGACAAGCTAGATGGCATTGATTTTTATTATAGCCAGACACTTTAGCACTAGTGCCAAAGACTTGTTTTGCTAGGTACCAGGGGTATCAAATTGTAACACACTATTTTCATAGTGCATGGGAGACCTATATTGTGCAAAATATTAACAGTTTACTCAGTTAAAATATATACAGTTCCCAGCAAAACTACAACATAGAAACATGCTAACGGTGCAACCACTGCAGAAAAAAAATCTTACCTGAGGAAAACAAAATTATCAAAAGCAGAACAGACATATACACATGTAATAGCTATGTATGAACATAGTAAGTTTGTTTAAAAAGGGGGCCCATAAAACAGTTTCCTTTGGAATTCCAAAGGACATGGGTCCTGCAATGACGCTGTTGTTTCTCCCAAGCACTCCAGAACACAGTCTGCCATCAAGGACACCGATCTCTGAGAAGCAAAGAAATAACCTTTCGAGCACAAAACCAAAACACAATTTCTCCCCTCTCTTTGAGGCTTCAGAAAAATACATTAGGAAAACCCTAATGACAAAGCACATGAACTTCCTGATCAGAAAAAGCACAGTGGAAACACACGCCTGTGAAGCAAGGAAGGAAGGGGGACATACCCATTTCACTGAGTAAAAGGTCAATTCAGTTGATTCAAAATACGAAAGGGACACAAAAAAACTCTTCCAGAAACAACAGACAATCTCTTCGGCAGCAGCAACAAGGAACACACTATTTCCAAAGAATTATTTTAGTGCAAAATCCCATCATCCCTTTAAAGCTGAGTTCATACATGATGCAGATTTGAGTCCTTCTCAAAAGGAGCCTGTACTGTACCCCTTTGGCTGTATGCTAGTTATGGTTTTTCCTGTGCCCATTTCCTTTTCAGGCAGCCTTAAGCCCAAAAACAGGTATAATTTCTTCCAGAATTTGAAGCACTCTGTGAACATCTGGTAGCCTGCATCACCTCCACACGCCAAGGTTTGCTGCAAAAAGTGCGACCACACACTTGGACTCCTCCAAGGAAACCAGGAGCACCATTTCTCCACCCTATTGTAAGGTTCTCAACTTGAACATTTACCATCACAGTAGCACAGCAGTCTGCAAGGCTTTATAGGTGTTATAAGTACTTCTTTTTTTTTTTTTTTTTTTTTGGGGGGGGCCTATTTCTGTACTACCACAAACCTCACTAGCAGAAGCAGCATTATGCCAGGACAACTCAGGTTAGTTAGATAAGGATTTATCTCGCTTTTAGAAACAGAGAAATAGAAACACATAAGCATACCTCCTGAGACTCGATTCCTTCCAAATTCTTTTTCAAAATCCAAACTATGATACGCAAATCTCAGGAGTTCCTGGTTCACAACTTTGATTTGAAACTGGAAAGCTAAAATTACCATTTTCATCAAGAAACAGGAGGAGAAGGATGCATTTGTATGAGAGCGTGCACAAGCACGAGCACAAGCACTGGTTGGAGCCAACTGAAATTTTCTCCTTGATCTTAATACACACAATTGAGTGATTAATTTTACACTTTACATGTTTTGCAACTAAATTTATCAAATATCTCCATTTGCCCCACCAAGCTTTTATCTCTAAGATTTGTTTCCTTGCCAGTGCTTTCCAGAGTACCCTGGGTGTAATCACACCCTGGTTGTAATCAATACTCAAGACTATTTTGCCTTTATCTAGAACATGAGATGAACCATTTGCTATCAAGGAAAACAAGTAAGCCTTTTCTGCAAAAGATTACAGTTCAAAATAGTTCTCTTTTCCCTTTTATGTCAAAGGTGGGGAGAGAAGGGAGAGGGGAAAAGGGAAAACAGACACACCCTCTGCAGAGGGTAAGGTCTACAGCCAGCCTTGAAACACAGAAAGTAGGTAAGGTTTTGACAAGCAACTCTCTTTACATGTCAGTTCTGCATTTTAACTCACTTAGGGAGAATACCTTAGATACAAACAAAAAAAAAAATGAAGTCAAGAAAAACTCCATGTATGCCTATACATACATGCCCATTCTGCATACCATTGCCTGAAGGAAGTAAAATACTTATCTCCTTCCTTCTCCAGTCTATTATGGAAAGGGAAATCAAGGTACCCTGGCTCAGTATTCCCTCTCCATGCTCTATTTTTGTATTTTAGTTTTCACAATCTCCTTAATAAAAATCAAGCAGACTCTTGTTCTATTCACTTGTTTATCTTGTTCTTTAGACACTACTTCTCACCCTCCCGCAAGGAAAAAAACTCTTTGGACTTGATAGAGACAAGTAAGTAGGTACAATCAGGACTGACCAAAATAAAATGTCCATACAGGAATGAGATAATATATTTCCTTCAGATACCCTCTCACTTTCTAACAAGCTGCAGTTGAAGAACTTTGAGCCAGATGTGTTCTTTGGACTTGATCTCAATGGATTTCGTGTCCTCAAATTTTGAACCAACTTTTTAATTCCTCCAAGCTTCAATCACAGTTTACCTTATGATGACCCTGGAACAGCAACTAAATGTTCAGAGTCAAGTCAGAGCCTACCACTGTGGCACTGTGGTAATTTTCTCCTGGTGCCTCCCATCCCTTCCATCCACATTTACCTTCCTCTGAGCTGAGTCTCATTTTCTATTTTATGGCTCCATTATCGGAAGGTAGTTGTACAATTATTTAGAGTTGGCCCTTAACTACCTCAACTACCCTGAATAAATTAGTACTTCATTACCTCACTGTTCACCTGCACTTCCAGATCATTTATACAGCTAACAATACAGCAGACAGAAGTCCCACCTCATTTCTCCAATACGTGCATTACAAGGTTTCCAGCATCCCAAAGCATAGCTAATACTGCCTAATACTGCAAAATGTATCTATACTTGGAAGATGCCCTGTTTAATTTGACATTTAGGGCTATGGAACACAGCGCTTTACTGCAGGGAAAAAAAATACTATCTTACTCATATTCTTCATTTTTGGCAGTCTCTCTCAGAAACACTTTGTCTCATCACAAAGATCATTATCCTGTGATGATGCGGTCTGCATGCAGGAATGAGCTCTGTGCCATTATGCCTCTCTCAGTAACAGATCTGATTCCAGTTTCACACTGTTACACCGCACTTGGTCCTTGTTTCATCGGTCTTGACTCCATTAAGAATGACAGTTTGATCTATTATCGGGGACTTGTTGCAATGGGAACGCAAAATAAAGAACTCTAACTTCAGGATGAGTACCAAGGATGAGTACTATTTGGAAAAATAGAATTTCATTTTGTTCAAAGGAAAAGTTTTTCCACCCTAACACCACACATTTGGACATTTACTAACACACCATCGATACCATTTCATAAGATCAAATCTACCAGCTACCCAAGTTTCTCTGGAAGGTCAAGTACTGAGCAAGCGGTCCTCCTGCCTGTGCTGACTGTCTGCAGAGCACAGGCATTTATTTGGAACAGAGGTAGCAACCCAGTTTGACAGGCCTTGTGAGACCTTATGACTTTAAGCAAGGTAGTAGGCACAAGGAGAAAGAAAAAGCAGGCAGGCAAACAGCTGAGTGCTGATCTTGAAAGGACATGAAACTTAACATCTTAAGTCTAAGAAGGAAAAGGTGCAAGACTTGCAACTAAATTATTGAAGACTGGTAAAGAAGGACTTTCTCATAATCTTGAGGTACGAGGCTAATGCTGAAAGTCTAAATCTTCAGGAGAGATAGAGAATGAAATCAACAGCCACAGAAATCAGTAATGAACCTTCCACTCAAGAGACCTTGGTTACATGCAATAGACAGTTATAGTAAGAAATGAAACAGGCGAGCACAGAAAAATCCACTATCAAAAACTGATTCTTCTCAGCAGTGCTCAAAGGAGACGAGGCAATGGGCGCGAATAGCATACAGGAAATTCTTCTCGAACAAGGGAAAAACAAACAAACAAAACTATGAACAAACACTGATTGTCCAGAGAGGATGTAGAGCCTCCATCCTTGGAGATATTCAAAACCTAGCTGGGCACAGTCCTCCGCTTCAGCACTTCTCCCTTACATAACACCTGACAGATGCAAATGGAAGGTACTTAGTGAAAACGGTAAGGACCTAAGATTAAAAGTACTATTTTTCCTTCCCCAACTTTGCAGAAAGCCTTTTAGTCACACTACCCAGTTTGTGCCACTGTTCTGCTTTTCTACCACCCCATTATTTGGGCTGAGAGGCAGCTCTGGAGTATAGGCTACCATCTCTTCTATTTTTGTCTGTCCTCCTCTGCATCCGACCCCTTCCATCCTCCACAGCAGATTCCCTCTGCTGATCATCTTGCCATCGGACCAAATCTACACGATCCTGTCAGCACTTGTTACAACCCTCATGCCATTTCAGGAATGTGTCAGAAGGCAAATACAGCGAGACACCCATGCACACACTGTACTTCAGACAAGCCAAGATCCAGACAACCAATACTGCTAATATCCTTTTGCCAAATTCTTAGAGTTCTCAGAACCACTCTTGTCCAGGTTGCATCCATGGAGACCTTCAGAGATGAATTTCCTCTTGCTGTTACAAGACACCTACATGTTTTATTAAGAGAAACACTAGCAAAATTGGCCCATGCACACAAAGCAAAGCCCTGAGCTAATACAAGAGCAAGTATCTTCCCGCCATGGTTAGCAGCTTTCACAACACAGAGCTAGTTCATGTCTTCCCATGCTGCATCTTGCACTCAGATACCCTCTTCATCTCTGTAACTGACTACACTGCATTCACTGCAAGAGTTACCTTCACCCTTCTCTTCTTCTATGGGCAGGTAATGGACTCGAGACAAGTAAGAATAACATTTATGGTTGAAGAAAATAATCTTTTCTCCCCTAATACCCTCTCTCCAACACCAAATAGTTGAAAATTTGCTACCTCAGAATATGCTACTGCAGGAAGATTGTGAAAGTGAGGTATGTGAAGTTTATTAACAAAACCATGACAAATATATTTCAGTGACCTTGTAAGTCATTTAAATATTTCAGCAACCAAATGTTTCCTGCAGTAGGAATATGAATAAGAAGAGCAATTAGACAAAGAAAAGAGACACCAAGGCCACAGAGAGAGGATATCAGGTCTCTTTCTGAAAAGGAAAGGACAAAAGGAAAAAGGAGGTTAAATGAAGAAGCCGCTCAATCAAATGCTATCTACAACTCACAGTTCAGCGTTAGTTAAAAAAAACAAAAACAAACACACACACCATTGCCCTGCCTTTTGCATTCTGTTACAAGCAGTTATTTGTGTTAAAATCAAGTGAAAAAAGTCTGATATACCACTCAGAAAAATCCTGAGAACTTTTTTTACCCCTCCCCAGAGAGAAAAAAAATCCACACACTAACTCACTTTCAACTCATACTGGTATTTTGCTGCCTCTCGATTCTAATTAGATATGACCAGAGTCATCCTCTAAGTATTTCAAGAAATCTTCTAATGAATGTTAGTATAGAGCTACAAATTATGAAGAGATGTGTGTTCCTTGGTATGAACCAATTTCTAGCTACTAGACCTTATAATAGAGTTTAATGTAGGGGTTAAGTTTGATGATTTCAGCCCTCCACTGTAGGCCTTTCATATCTTCCTTTGAAACCTTTGAATTTGTTAACTATTGAAGGCAGCAGGGAACAGTTACAGGATGTCTTTTGATAACTGCCTGAGAACCATGCCAGCAATCGCTCAACTTGGCATAAATGTGAGCCTGGGAGGACCACATTTCTTTTTAGCATTTGTATTTCAGTCATTGCAGTCAGTTACTGACAAGTATTACATTAATCAAGTATTTTCATGAGTGAGGAACCCAATGCAACACCAACCTTAATCATTACTAATCAACAATGTACTTTTACCACAGAAAACATTGTAAGCCAAAATTTTTAAGCCCTGCAACTTCTTACTTCCTATTTGTGCCAAGATCCATCCTTCAGATACTGATAGAGAAGCAAGTTTAACTTTGAAGATAATGTTGAATTGTATATACTGTCCTACAACATATGTGATCACACATCAGTGATCTGATATACTAGCAATTTCTAGTATTTAAGTATCAGACAGGTGATGATTGTCCTCACAAACTGGGGTGACAAATAAACTAAGTGTTTTAACTTGCAAGTTGGTAAAATTGGTCAAAAAGCAGCAAAATGTCACTGCATATTACAAGCAGGGATTTACAGGTTGAATTAGCTGTGATCTGGCTGAGCATGGTGTCCACTTGTCCTTTGACTTAACTATCTCAGCTCATATGCTGATGTGCAGAAAGGGGACAATTTGCGGGCAAAGGACATCTGGTCGTGAAGAACAAGACTACATTCTTTCTAAAAACAATAGCAACAGGAAGGTCAGCTAGGCATGGTAGTATATTCCTTACTCAACACGTGGAATTGTATTTTATAGGTAATGTTCACAGTGAAGTTGCTTACCACTTTTCTAAGTAAAACTCCTATTTTCACTGGCCATAGCTTTGTCAAAGCCAAACGGACCACACACACACACACACACCCCAACATTCCCATGCCAGCTCACTCCACTGCAGCTGCTTACTGCACTGGGTATGCTCAACCCTGTGTGTGCCTGGGCAGACTCCCTCCAAAGCTGCACAAACTGAGGTCATCATCCTTGCGACAGCCACTTCACACCACTCAGAACAGGTTAGTTTTGGCCATTGGACAACTTGTCTCTCCTGTGCTATCAAATGGTTTGGCCAATGTTGGGAAGAAGCCTGACCAAACGCAGAGAGGGAGGAACATAAAATCATGGCAGTGACACAATAGCTACAATTGGGAGCCTCAAAGAGCACCAAGCAACCAGTTGTGGAAGCAAATTACAAAGGCCAAAAGATACCAGGCAGAAAAGAAAAGCCAATTAGAGAGAATCTCAGGGCAGACTCCAGTTGCGGCATACATCCATCACTGGCACCATGATGCACATGTGAACACCAGCTGAGCAGGTATTCACACATTAGGAATACTTGGTTTGTAAACTCTAATAGCTGCACTGTTTTTAACAAGCCTGTGTCTTACAATCTTTGCTAACAAAAAAAACACAGGTCTAAGTGTTGGATTCTCTTCTGACTCATGCATCATTAAGAGGGCTCCTTAAAAAAAAAAAAAAAAAAAAAAAAAGTTAATACATACATTATTCTTACTACCTAAAGGTTCTGCAATTAAATTTATCACAGGGGGTTGGACTAGATGATCTGTAGAGGTCCCTTCCAACCTTAACGATTCTATGGTTCTATGGTTTTCCTATTCCAGGCTGGAGCTGAAGAGATGACAATTACAAATGAAGGGGAAAAAAAAAAAAAAAATCCTCTGCCTTAAAAACCTGCCAACTGAGCAAATTTGTTCTGGACAGTCTCTTTAATACTAAACCTAGACTGTTTCATCCTAAATATCAGACCCCAAGAAACAACCTTAAAAGAACCAAGGAGAAGTAGTATCAGTGCCTGTTGAAAAAAAAAAAAAAACTGTTGATATCTGGAACAAATTTATCCAAACAGATTGCCTATCCCAAGGCATAGGACACAGCAGCAGTATAAGCCTGACTCCAGGAGAAAGGAGGTGGGCATTTTTTTCATGGTGCCGTGTGGTAAAACATTGCTCTCTGCTGGGATTTGGACATGTGGCTACTGCCACCTTAGCAAGAAACAACACATTATGCAAGTATGCTGCATAAAGTTGCTCCTCTACTAATATTCTTCCAGTAATTCACAGAGAGAAAAAACAGCAAACTTAGAGCACAGCTTATTAAACTATCATTCCAAGGAGACAACCAATCCAACATAACATCAACAACCCAAATCAACAGGATGTATTTGCCATATTGACCAGTTAATGTATCGTAGAAGCCGATAACCATATCTGGCATGTGATGGGGGGAGGAGAAATCCATTTATATGTTTCCCTAAAGACACAATGAACTGCTTTTTCTCTTATAAGAAACAAGTTTTTGAGTAGAGGAATATTATTCTTCAAGTGTTTGTTTTAAAATTAAAAGATCTCATTACATACAACTATGTTCGTGGAAACTACAGTTGAATAATGATAGCTTGCAGGTGTAGTACTATTGCTTCCAGAACAAATGCGGCCAGTCAGCACTTTCTAACTGTTCTAACATTTCTTTTGCAAACAGTTACAGCAAGAACAAAAAGCTGTATGAGACTGCACTTCACTGAGCAGTACTCAGAACTGCCCTATATTTCCTAATACTCCCATTTCAGTAAGTTGTGAAGAAGTTAACAAGTGGTCTTCCAAACCCTTTTACTTTTACACACACTTTACACTTAAACAGCTGGCCTTCACATACTTGGATTCTCTGATGTCCTTGCTTTTCAGCTGATAGCACAACTAGCATAGCTATTTATTTATTATTGCTTTCCCTCTTTTCACAGAATCACAGGATGCTTGAGGTTGGAAGAGACTTCTAGAGCTCATCTAGCCCAATCCCCCTGCTCCAGCAAGAACACCTAGAGCACGTGGCACAGGGTGGCACCCAGGCGGGTTTGGAAGATCTCCAGAGAAGCAGACTCCACAACTTCTCTGGGCAGCCTGTTCCAGGGCTCTTTTAATGGAAGAAACAGCTATTTGAAGCAAGAAGCATTAAAAATTTCACTCTTGTGATCACAGACTTTAGTGTCACTGGGAATAGGAGGAGGTACAAATTCCAAAGGCAGGAAAAGAAAAACGGAGGTTGTAACCCAAAACCTAAGCTAAATCTTCAACCAAGAAATCATTCTAGCTCTTATTTCCCCATTAAGGGCAGGAATTTACAAAGCAGAAATTAAATGTCAGATTTTAATAGTTACAGCTGCACGTTGGTTTTAACATGTTTTCATCACTGCAAATCCATTTATCTTGTTGCTGTCCTCATTCTCTTGCAAGAAGTGGGTTTCCAGTTTATGGCTACCAGGTGCAATTACTGTCTCTTTTCTACACTGAGAGCTTATTATATGCATCTACACTATAGATTAGTACAAAAAGCATATCTGTCTTTTCACAGTGCACACAAGACAGCAACTGAAACAGAAGACTATCAGAAGCATTCAGAGACAGAACTGAGGAAGTCATGTTTTGGTCTGTGTTCTTGCGCTTACAGAAAAGCACTACGGGATGGTAGTCAGGGTGGTTTCTTCAGCCTACCTGGGCCAAACGCTCACCTGACAATAAGGCAAGGAGAAGACTTCTAGTTAAACTGCATTTCTTCCTGTGAATTTCTTTTGAAGAAGATAGCAACCACACTAC
Source organism: Crypturellus tataupa (assembly GCA_034781795.1). Lineage (NCBI taxonomy): Eukaryota > Metazoa > Chordata > Aves > Tinamiformes > Tinamidae > Crypturellus > Crypturellus tataupa. Next base: position 1,114,871 of record JAWLRI010000035.1, on the reverse strand, counting down.
CCACACATTTAATACCCACAATAAGAGGAGTCAAATTACACCAGCCTTGCACAAACAACTGACAGTCTGAGGTCTCAGATTTAATCTGGCTCGTGTCAGCCAACATTGTGAACCACACTCATCAAATTATACTTCACTTTTTCCTCTTTCAGTAATTCTTTTTCTCTGACTACTGTGACCACACTATCTAGTCACTCTGAGCAACGATCTTTTTAAAACACATTGAGCGACACGATAGACTGCTTTGCGAAGACAACAAAATTAACGCCTTCCTTTTCAACTCATACATTCAAGAAGTGGCTTTCCATATGTCTATTACTAGACTTCAAAAATAAGTATAAAACCCTGGCAAATAGTGAAGATCAATTTGAAGTTAATAGGTACACTCCAGAAGTGAACTTCTTTGGAATGGTTGAAAAGTTAAGAAGCCATAAAAGCACATAAAGATGTTTTAAGGAGTGCAGATAATGGATTAAAAACAACAAACTTAACACACAGAAAAAAAACCCCACCATCTTGTCCTCCCTCTTCCTCCCAAGTCTATTCTAGAAGTGCGTTGCTTCTATAAACACGTTTTGCCTGGTGGTTTAGGCGTTAAACTCCTGGAGTGTTGTAAAGTTCTGATCCTGTGATAAAAATTACCTTGGCTAATTTCCTCTGTTAGTATAAAAAGCTTCCACACCTAAGTAAATTCTTAAATGACAAAGCAATTTGCTTCCCTTGCAGATATTCACACAGGCGTGTGCCAGGTACAGGACTAACTACCTAGAGGGGATGCTGAGGCCACCTTTAGAAGCAACAGGGTCAGGATGACATTGCCAAGCTTCAAATCACTATCTTAGAAAGCCCTGCTAATATTACTCCACAGCTCCAATCCTATTTGATTTACAGCGAGTACGATATTAAGGACTGTACTGCCTACAGAGCAAACCCTTGAAAAATACAAAGCAAAACCAGCCTTGCATGTGAAATAACTTCAAATTGCGGGACGACTTCCTAGCCAAGCAGCATTTTTTTCTCCAAGCTTAGGGTTTACAACTTTTAAAGGTAGTAACAGATATTCAGTAATTAACAAGTGTTTTTTGAGACAACGTCAAGACAAGAGTTTATCAATCCAGTTCTCCTCAGAGCTCAAGGAAAAAATTTTGTGCATTTCTACTGGGAAAAATATCCCTTTCCACAGATGCTCTCCCACTTAATGAACCTGTGTTCCCTTTTTCTACTATCTACTCTAATTCCGACATAGTTCAGAGATACCACTGCAAGTAACAAGAGATACCATTTATGTGCACTAGAGAAATAAGCAAAATACTTCAACTGCAAAAAGACCCCACACGGTCACTATCCATTTCATTTCAACACTACAAAGTCAAAAGATAATTTACTCAGTACAACACAAAATTTTGGAATAGCCTCACATGTGCTTGCTCTCAAAATCTAATACGAAAGTGTTTTTTGGTGTCTGCTATACTGAATCACTTCCATACTGTTAAACTTAATTGCAAAAAAAAGAAAAAAAATTACTCAACTCTCTCTTATCAGGGAATACTGCACTGAGGACTTCTGATATATTTTCTTTATGCTTATATTCCTACAAATTATGTATGTGAGAAGCAGATGATGAGCTGCAATTTGGCAACATTTCACCATCTGTTATTTGCAGATCTAGTCAAATTCAGTGAGTTAATTAAAGATTAAAGACAGAGACCAATACTGTTGAAACAAAGTGCCATCTTCTTTCCCCTTACACCTGTAAATAAATAATTTCCATCTTCTGTTCCCACTTTCTCCAATGCAATCATAAATCACCAGCATCCTAAGGGCAATGCAACATACATTCATTGTATACCTGTGTATCTTCTATTTTAATTAACTAGATACTCAATCAGCTTTATTAGAATGCCATGGGAATAGGGTATAGCCTAGGCAAAGCCTCACAGATGCACATCTACCACTGCACCACTGTAAAGAGGAGGAACCCTAACTGAAAATCCCTTATAGAAGGAATTACAGAAAATCCTAGCTAGAGAAAGCATAGTCAGTTTGAAATAGTTTTCTGTACTGCATAGCATATGTATTTTCATATTTAAACAAGCAAAAATGAAGAATGAGGTGATTCTGACAAGTCTTCCTGACTGCTACCCAAAGAGCAGGCTGCTTCCTTCTCCTGTAGCCTACATTTCCTAGGCCTCTTCTGTGAGAAAGAACCTAATCTTGTTCAAGAAGCCCATCCAAAGCAAATGTCATCTTGCTTTCTCTCCTGCACATTTCTCCCAGCAAGGGAAGTTTTCACAACTGCAACATGTGCAAGAGGAGGATGACAAGCTCTAGTTCACCAGCAATTCTTTAAAATTTAAACCTCCGATGAGAGTGTTATATAGGAAAACTAGGCAAACTGAGAATTTATGAAGCCTGATATGGGTTAAATAATATTTTGTTTAGACTAGGAAATCTTGAACCAATGGAAGTTATATGTCAAAATATTTCATTTCCCTTTAAATGTCAAAGTGAAGTTTTCCTCAACTTTTGAAATGTCAACTCACTGCAAGAGATAAACCATTACGCGAAGTCAAAATCAACTCCAGGAATATTTTAGTGTTTCTAGAATTGCACTTTCTGCCACAAGCACCAACTGAAGCTTTTGCCTAGTTCTCAGCAGTAGCATGTACTGGGCTTGGGTTTTCCAAGCAAAAAGGAATAACACATTTCAGGACAGGTTAAGACCAAACCTAAGACTTTTCACTGCAGGGTGGAGGAACGGGACAGACACAACAACACCACACAGCCAGAGCCATTATCACCACTCCCGATAAAAATCTGTACGAGGGAGCTGTAAGAATGTCCCTGGTTTCTGTCAACTATTTGTCCAGCTGGAGCATTACCTGTCAAAACTAGACAATTATATGAACAAATTATGGACTGCAGCTTCAAGCCACAAGCTAGGATTGAACTTATACATGCAATAAATTGTACTGATCCTGTACATTACATTTACCTGCTGTACAAGGAAGAATATTAATTGTAGACATAATATTCTACCAAGCACAGAACTGTCAGGCAAACTTTCTACTAGAGAAACTGAAAATTATCTGTTCTACCTTAAGAGATCCTTATCAAGATTAATTAACAGAAGATTTACTATCATTTATGAATTAAAAGTTCCTGCCAATGTAAATTCTGTGCTTAAATCACAAAGTCTACCCATGATAATTTAGAAGAACACAAAACTTAGGCAATTTTCTACTCCTTAAAGTATTTCTTCCCCAAATCTTTCTGGCTGCACAGAACAGCTCGGTCAAGTTTTGTGCCACATCTCCCAGTGCAAACACATTCTACAAGATCAGCTGGAGAATTTCACTAAGTTTGAGTAGAAACTCACTTTCCCAATCCAGAGGACTGTAGTTTAATCATTTCATTCCCCGTACACATAGCTTGAAAATGGGTCAGTGAGCAACATGATTAGCGGTTCAGTCATTCCCATGCCAAGAATCCTGACTGCTGCCTGCCTAACTATGGGCACAGATATATTCCACAAACATTTGCATTGCTAATCATCTCCCTCTCATCTCTAACATCGTGGCCAAAACATCTTTGTAAACAATGATTTATCTAACATTACTCAATAGGAACTTTGAGCAGCAGGAGCTACATGGAATATTTAGGATAAACAGGATAAGCAACATGTTCAATGTGAAAGTAAATGTACCTCATCCCACACTGCACCACAGCGCAGGAGCTGCCCAGGGGCCAGGGATAAGTTCTCTGCATCACTTCTGTAGTCTTTGCTGTGACAGGTATTCAAAGGGAATACTCACTTCAAATTTTGTACAATTGCAACCATTAAGAATAGTTTTGTCTGCTTTCAAACTACCAAGGACAAGAAAACAAAACTTCACAAAGGTCAAGGGCTGCATTCTCACAGCATCATATCAAAACATACAGTTTCTTGGATCTGTATTCCCAACGCAACACTTTGCGATACAACACTTTTTGATGTGCAGAAAAACAGCTGATGTTACCTAGTTGCTTCACTTAGGTTCCATGCGTTACATCTGAGAACATATTTACACTAGGTTTCCATTGCAATCTTTACTCATTTCAGGCTACCTCTGTACAGTATTTGAAGTGAATATAGCTATGTATTACAGAAACATGGAAGCTGAAAAAGTAAATGCAGAGAGCATCATCCAGGGCATTCTCCTGACAAGGAAGGATTCCACTCCTATTAGTAAACTTAGGATGTTCTGCATCTGCATGTCCAACATACAAAGTATTAAGCAATGCTTTTTAAACTATTCCTTATACTGATTTTTTTTCTTTTTTCTTTTTTTTTTTTTTTTGCTAGACTAAAGATATAGACTGAGGCAAAGTTTTAAATTTCCACTTTGCTCATTTCTTAAAACTGTATTTTCAAGATGCAGGTGGGTTGCTTACTCCCCACTCCCCAAGGTCAGTCCTTGCTTAAGCAAGCTGCATATTTGCAGTATTTGTTTCTAAATCCATTTACAGGACAGATGAGAAACAGTGCAAGCAGCACAACTCATTTAGCACATTCCACCCCAGAACATACCAGATCAGGTAGAGAAGCAGGAGTTACACGGGTGGTACAAGCAATCACTGCAAGGTCCCTCTCACCCAGCATTTCCATAGGCACACATAGGGCCAAAGGCAGGCAGCCTAGCTGCAGCACATGTGACAGCTCCCAACCTTGAGGCAGCAACTTCCTTGGAAGATCAACTTCTGCATTTACAGTTCGAGTTTCTGCAATACCCCTGAAGTGAGATCTTTCTCGCCTACAAAAAAACATACTGCAACTTGGCCTACAAAAAAATCCATACCGCATATAGTAATGCACAAACTATTTATATAATCCCCTTGGGATTTCGTCATTTATAGTGGCCTTACTTTCTGATGTTCAAAATATTAAAAGGCCTGAAGGAGTAAAGATCTGCTCCGGTATATCGGAAGAATTTATGTCAACATTATTATTTTTCACTCAGGTTCACTAAAAGATCAACTAAAATTCTTGTGAATTATTTCACCATTAGGTTTCTGGCATTTAACACGCAGTTGCAGAGAGGATTTAGCATCTTAACACCAGTATATTTGTGTATGTATATTCCTCTATAAAACCACACTGCTTCCAACCTGAATTTGGGACTGGAAAAAAAAAAATTCTATTTCCACCAATATTCCACCACAGAGTAGCATACATCTACATATAACGGAAACATCACCTTGGTTGATGTTCATATGTGGAGACAACCCTCAAGCCAATATGAAACATAAAGCATATAAACATGTCTCAAATTCATTAAGACACCAATGATTGATGCACAAGCATTTCTCAAGGAGCATTTAACTCCTACATTTAATTTGCCCAGGGATTCTACTAATTGTCAAACAGAGCAATGTGCAATTCTGAAAAGCAGCTCAGGAAGTAAGATTCTCCTACCTTTTACTTAACCTAATTTCTCAAAAACACTGATGCTGAAGTAGCTAAGCACTAGTCAGAAGCTTACATATTTGCTTAGAAATGCATGATTAACCGACAGCCTTGCTAATACCCTGCTCAATTACTGAAAGAAATGTGATAATTTAAAACATATTTAAAAGAAATAAGAAACAACTTAGTTGTAAAAAGAACGACCATTAACAGATGTGAGCTTAGAACTTAATAAGCAGAAAATAAATCCCAAGCTTTACTATTTAACTGGAAAAGATAAACAGCTTTAAAATGTGCAGAGAACTTAAAGATCTGCTTCTGTTTTGGGGAGAGAATGGGAAAAAAAGGTTATTTTTGTTACTTTCAGAAGTACAAAAGCTTGTAATTCAAACCTACCTCGTCTAGACCCCACCAAGGAGAAGAGGGGGAAAAAATTTCTACGGGTATAACCAAACCTCACTACTCATGTCTTAGAATTTTACAGAAGTATTACAGTTGCACAAAGCAGAAGATCCTAAACTGAAGCCAGCTTTAGGACAGTACGGTTCTGCTGCAGGCAGCAGTTCTGTGATCCACACTACATATTTATGTACCCTCATTTCTTACCTTGCTAGGCCAAAAGTTGAACTGCACAATTCCTAATTAATAATATGGACTAAACTATCTTCATCATTTATTACCAAGAACCATTAAATAGTCTGAAGCATGCCAAACGCTGTTGGTTTTAAGAAACAACAGTATGACCACACACTTAATGAGTATGGATGACAGCTTCCCCTGCCATGTATAAGCATGTAGGGTTCCCAAGCACAATTTAAATTTATTTGAAAATGTGAGCATGTCAAGAATTATTTCTTTTGTTTGATTTTTCTATTTAGATACTGGTATTTTTTGTCTTTACACTACTTTAACGTTCTTTCTTTTCTCTTCCTTCTCCCTGTCCTCCCCGCAATCCAGCAAGCTAATGACATACAGTTTTGTAAAACATTTTCCAGGTATGCAGGTTAGCTTTTTGTCCATGGGAAAGGAGGGGAGGGAGGGCAGGGAGAGCAACAACAGAAAGCAAATCTGCCAAAAAAGCTCTCTGTAATACATTCTGATATCACAAATGACAACAAAATAATGGGAACAGGAGTAAACATCATGCAAATCTTATACTGGAGCCCATACAGTGATAGTGTTCTTTTGTGGCAAGAAAAATCCTTTTCAAAATGTATAAAAACAGTTAATCCCTCCCTGCAAGAGTTAATCATTATCCAGATTTTTTTTCTAAATTGGAAGAAAAAAGCAAACTCCCTTGTGAAACACTTCCTTGCAAAGAAGGTACTGTGCTACATCTTGCAAGGATTGCAAAGGTCAAGGTATACGGCAGTCAAACTAACAGATGGCACCAGACTACTTTTGTCAAATGCATCAAGAACAAGCAAACCCAAGCTATGGAAGTGGGTACTTAAATAGCACTAGCAAATATCTGAATAAATAACACAGACCAAACACCTACTCACACTCATGTTGTGGTACATGCATAGCATGTTACTGTCAATCTGACATTAAGGGAAAGAAATCAGAAAAAAAAAGATTAGTTATGGTACATAACGCCAAAAGAAAGTTAAGGATTTCAGAAAGTGACATTAATTAATCTAAAAGTCTGTGTGTGGAGGGGGAAGCACACAGGGCAGGGAGCCAACAATAAAACCACACCCTTTATCAAGGGCATCAATTTTACTTCCATCAACATACTCCCCCAAAACCAAACAAATGCTGAAGAGCAGCACTCAGTTTACACTCCATTCAGTATCTTTCCCATTCACCTCCAAGAAAGCATGAATACCTCCTTTCCTCCTTTTCACAAAGTATTTCTGGGAAGCTTGATGCAGGAATATTCATCTCTTACTTTTGATATCAAAATGCATTTTAACATTTTACAGTTTGAAATATTAAGAAATTAAATTCATAGTTAGGAGCATGCAGATTTTAAATGCAGCATTTAACCATAGCGCTTCAGAGCCCTACAGCATTACAAAGTTTAGGGCAATAAACAAACCAATATAGCATGCACACTTGCAGTTACTGAAGTTCCTGATGCCAGCTTCAAGTGGTTACTGAAACTCAGTTTCTACAAAAATTATTTTTGCTTAGCACCTAATTAAAAAATAATTTTTTTGGGGGGGGGGGGATGACACTCAAAATCAGAAATTCAAGGTCTAATCCTTTTTGTCCATTTACGACTAGTAAAAATAAAAAGAGAGACTGTTGATAGTCAGAATGCCTAACCACCTGTGCAGAGCCCAGACACCACCACTCTGCACAGCTTTCAAAGGAAAAAAAGATGACGATTTTGCCTTAGTTCCAACTCCAGAGTGGGCATTTGTGAGGTGAAATTCAGCTTCCTTGGGTGTGCTGTTCTCTAGTGCAGCATTCAGAAACGCTCAGCAGAAAAGAGGGAGGGACTGATGCCACAGATCAAAATGGGATCATACCATCTATCTTTTTCATATCACATAGATGCAATAGAAAGTGTTTGCAAGACAGACTGAACTACAGTTTACATTAGTAAGAAGTATTTAGTGGCAATTTGATTCCACAACCCTGTTACATTCATTCATCATCACATTTGTCCATAGAGTCCAGCCTCAAAATGATTTGTGTTCTTAATGCACATTGACTAAAAACACAGGAAAGAGCTTGACAGAGCATTTCCTACATTCACAGTGACAGAACTGCACTGTCAGTTTGGTGCTGCCATGCATAAGTGACATATATTAAATCAAATGAATTCTACACACTCCTAAAATCATCTCTCTCAAGACCTCGTTACAAAGCTTCATCACATATGTGCATATTTAAATACGCTTCCCCTCAAGCTCCAGGAGAGGCATCTTGTCAAGAGGTAGGTACAGGAGCTTTCTTTCCTTCATTTCAAACATGCAGCTCCTGCAAGACAGAACGCTTAAGCACAACCAAAACAGAAGCAACATAGCACTTGATGTCCACGGGGCTTGGCTCCAGAGCCTATTTCCCTCCAGGTGCCGCAGAGAGCACCTCACTGCCATGTGCTGTTACGGCAGGCATCACTGGGTGGCACTGTTAGACAAGGCTCACTCCCTCGGCAGGGTGAGCGCTGGGCGCTCTCCGCCACCCAACGCTCCCGGCCAGGCCCGGCAAACAGCAGCGGCCGTGGTGCTGCCCAACAGCACCTAGGCCGCAGGGAGCAGCACGGGGAGCTTGCCACAGGGTCCCGTGAGTAGCGCTGCTGTAGCATATCCTGCTTAGCAATCCTCAAACACAGAATTAGGCTAAAATCGCGGCTTCGCTTCATATGCTTGTTTTCCCTGAACGCAAAGCAGCTGCCCTAAATATCCAGCACCTGGTCTCGGAAGATGCACATATCCTATTACTGCTACCGAGACCCTCCCAAACTCGCACATTCAGTCCAGCTGGGGAGACAAAAAGCACTTCGTATGCTCTCTGCCCAGCTGCCAATTATTGAATTTGACAACATACCAAATGAAATAAGGCAAGTATTACACTACTTCCTAAATAAAGCTAACTTGGCTGCCATTATTTATAACCATTTTTATAGATTAGTAAATGATTAGCAATATAATCAAAAATGGCAATAAAATAATTGTTAAAACGTGGAAAAAAACTTATCCTAAATGTATCAAATTATGAGAGCTAATCATTATGGGAAAATTCTAGTAGCTTGTTGATTGTCCATCAGAAATTTGAAGACTGGTGTAATATTACAATATAATACTTCAGAGGAAAAAAGTCAAAAGTCAGTGTTTTGATAATGACTACAGGACTTCAAATATAGCTAATAATTGACTGAAAGTGGGTTTAATTCACATATATAAAAATAAAATCCAACTCTACAAAGCTGCGCCAGGGTCAGAAGTTCGCTGTAACTGTACTGCAGTTCTGTAGATTGTGTTAGACACCTGGGAATAATTTTAAAGCCTTATTTAGTGCTGTTAACTGTTTGCATCCACATTACACAGTTTTATAATCATAAAAAAATGTGGAAAGAACATGCCTTACTCTGCAGAGAGATGAGAGAAGGGAAAGAATTTAAAACAAAGTTGAAGTTTAAAAGTCGAACGGTAGCCACGCTATGTTCAGAGTCAGTCATAGGAAGTAAACTCAGAGCTGTGCAGACCACACGCTCCCGGTCGGCACAGAGGGCAAGCAGCGATGTAAGCGAGGCAAGTGTGACCTGTAGGGTCTCCCAGGGATTCCCAGAGCCACCCACAGGGGAAATGTGCAGCTTCTGAGACACTCTGTACGGTACTCTAAGGACTTGGTTCTCAGCCACTTATATTTCACTTTCTGCATTTACTTTCTGTCTAAGAGCGGAATTCTGCTCTTAGAGCCAAGACAATTTAGAGCTGCTTGAAAGACAATTCTAACCCACACCAACCAATTGATTGCCTTTAGCCGATCTCAAAACAGGCTACTGCATGTTGCACTTACCACGGTATCTCTGGTTCCTGGCATGAGAGGTCTCAAGGCCATCGTGCCTGGGTCTACACAGAATTCACCATGAACAATTTAGTTCTGCTAGCTCAGTGGAATCGGAAGGATCACCCCAAGAAGATCCAACCTCTTGTTTTTTCGAAGCCCAATGGAACCGGCTTCCCAAAGCAGTTACAGTGCATGTACTTTAAGAAGGTCAATTAAATCCTGCAGTCTTTACACAGGCAATAAGGGTTTTTTTAAGCTTAAAAATTGGATTCTACAGCAGTTTTGTCTACACTATGAGCATCTGAGCATCTCAGTATTCAGCAAGCTGAATGCCCTTGCTGGAGTCATGGCAACTCAATGAACCAGAGCACTGACAATGTTAAGTTAACCCACAGTGCATACACTTCTCAGTTCATTTCCATGCTGTCAGAGTCTGGCAGCTAAACAGAAAAGTCAAGCAAAATTAAAAAAAAAAAAAAAAAGAAAAAAAACACTGACTACCAAACAAGGATAACATGTAAGCTGCTGCCTGCAATGTACTTCTTGTCAACTGAAATAAGATCCCGTGGTCCCAATACACCACATAGCAGTTCGCGTTTTATTTTTTTTAAAAAAACAACCAAACAAAAAAATGAACGCTTGAACTAAAACTGAAGCGGTAATAAAGATAATATTACAACTCATTCTAGTCACAGTATTTACTCTTGAACTGCTTTTAAAAATGCTACTATATGGACAATCCTCAGTGCAACTAGGGAACAAGCAGCATAAGATGGCAATGTATCCCTGGGAAGCTTATTACCATAGCTTATTAACAGATTTCAAGCAAGTGGTAAACAGTCCCTATTCATAAAGCAATCTGCTAATTCTCACGAAGTCTGACCATTAAAACCATTTTCCCTCTGTTTTTCTCATCAACCAACTTCTAACATCATAAGCAAACAAACAAACAAAAAGCAAAACAAACAATGAAAAAACCACACCCACGTTACATTATTTAATACCTGGGAAATCTAAATCCTCACATATATAATTGCCAAGCTTGCATACCCTGCTTTATGCAGTCAGAATATCCCATACCAAACTGAATTCTGAGGAAAGCACAGCAGCACCACCAAAATGAGCTGCCTTTCATTATCATCAGATAGCGTCAGTGAAGGCCTGCCCTTACGGGGTCATGAAAATATTTCTCTCTCTTTCTTTGATACTGACCAGTAGGCTTCTCTTGCCTATGTTAACAATATATGTAAAAAGCAGGTCAAGCACAAACAGTTGCCTAGCACAACTTCCTTAGAAAGAAAGGATTCAAGATCCGTTAGCGTTTACATATTTGGTTCTAGTCATTTTTAATAACTAAATGTAATTTTTACTGGCTGCCATGTGTTCACAAGTCACAGCTAGGGAATGCTGGCCTTGGCGCCAAGAAAAGCTGTGCTTTGGGCAGTTTTGTTTGTGTGCTCTCTTTGCTTCCTTTCCTCTTCTCAGAGGCAGTCTCTGAAAGGCTCTGTGTTAAAATTCTAAGAAACTACACTGTGCACAGCCATTATTTCCTTTATTTTAAGGTTCATGAAAACATCAGTTCTTCATAGAGAAATTTACTGAAGTACATAGCATGACTAATGGCCTCAGCTGCAGAAAGCTCTCTAACTTGCACTCAGCCCCAAGCACACATCAAGGCCCAGTGATGTGGAGAGGAACTAATTGTTTTCCTTCCTCAGGATTGCCATTGGAGAGAGAGCAAGGCATGCACTACATTCCCAGTTCCCCTTGAGTGCCTCAAATGCACAGCACACATGCAACAATAATGAAGCTCCTCCTGATGAGTATTTGGTGGACCCCCCAGAATCCTGAAAATAGCCAAATTAGGACCCCACAGTGGGGTCTCTGCTAACATTAAGGAGGGATGAACATGTTCATTGAAGTAATTAGCACTGTAAGTGAAGATGATCAGTAAAGCCTCACAGCACAAGAATCTGAATATACACTTCACTGTAAGCAACTCAACAGTTATATTTTGTTTCAGAAAGTATGAAAAGGAGTGGAAAAATGCACTTTTTAATTCTGACATTAAATTTTATATATATATATGTATATATACGCAAGAATTTGCAAGTCACTCTTAAGTGGTATTATCTACACAGCAAGATCTGCTTTCTACTACGTCTCAGTCCCCAGACACCCTCCTCTTACATAAGCTTAAACAACATAGGTGTTGCCAGACGTTCCCCTTTAGTCTTCCGGCCCATGCACACACACTCGGACTAATCACAGACTATGGCCAGTGCAGTGGTACTGCCACCCTGCCACTAACCATGCTCTGGAGCCAGAAGAGGTCCTGTGGGGTACCCCGCGTCAGCAGTACCGCCAGGCTCCTGGTTGACCAGCACCCTGGAACAAGGCTCCTTAAGTAGCTCAGCTGTAATCTGGGACAGGGTTTGAACTGCTCCCAGAAGAGCACATTAGCAGTGCTACCCTCAGGATCAGTTTGTGACAGCTGAACCTGGAATCTTTTTGCCTGTAGAAAACTCCAGAATATTTTCTGGCCAAAGGAAAAAAAAATCTGAAGCTACTGCAGGGAGTACTTCCCCTATCCTCACCTACCTTCTTTTGAAGTTTACAAGCGAATTAAGATGCAAGAATTAGATAGTGATTTTTCACCGAAACTAAATTGCATAGGTCACTGCAGGTCTATTATCTAAAAACCTATGTTTGTCTGCATTATATCCCTAACCTGGCCCCCAACAAGTGTAAACATCCAGGGCAGGCACTGCCGTAACGTGCAGTTCGCTGGACTGCTGGAGACAAGGAAGGAAGAGCTGAGCTGAAGCTTAAGTGATCCAGCACTCAAACCAGGGAAGAAGTCGGGGGACACAGTTGCTCAAGTTTCAGCAGCTCATCAGCTGCTGCTCCAGTCATGCCACACTACAAATCAAAACCCAACCTAGGTAGCTCAAGTGCTGCTTTTGCTATGTGCTCACTCACTCTCTACTTAGCTCAGTGATCTGGACTTCAAAGGCCAGCCTCGAGAGCACAGAAAGTCAGGTTAACTTCCTTTTAGAATTATTCTTTAAAACAAGGCGGGGGGAGGGGGGGGGGGAACAAAACTGCCCTCGAGCACTCCAATTCCTTATCTGCAAGATAGTATCTGAAGGTTTATGACTTCTCTTTGGGTACCTGGACTCTCCCAATGACAAGGTCCATAGACCTTTGACAAAAACAAACCCACCCACCCTTTGGGCATACGGTGCATAAGAGAAGTGTTTATTTTTCCCTTTCCCACAAAAGCCTTTCCTTCCTCATAAAAAACATGACCTGACAGGTAAGCTATATATGCGTCTCATAGGTACATTCCCTTCTGCTGATCATACTGTCTAACCATTGTATAAAAAATAAAGGGAGAGGGGGAGGCAAGGAAATAGGGTTAGCTTGAGAAGACAAAAACATCCAAAATATGAGAGGCACAGAAGCGCACAAATCCCCTCAATGCCTCGCTGCCACTGAATGCACAGTTATTGCCACAATGAAACGCCTCAGGTTCCTTCTAATTCATGATCCCCCCAGCTGGGAGACAAGTAAATTCTATTCTCTCCTCAATTTGTTTCAAAAAGCTTTTAAGTTCCATCTGAAAAGAAATATGAGAGTGCCTTCAGGAAGGAAAGGGTACATGTATAGTTTGTAAAAAAACAATATACACACACACACACGTATATATATATATATTTTTTTTTGATAGCTAAAGAAAAAAAAAATCAAGACTAAATCGGCAATAGGAGTTTTGAGATATTATTTCTTCAGGTATAAAGAAACACACAAGGCATTACACCTTTGCACCCATTCTGTGTAAAAGGCCTTTTGCAAGCGATCTTATCTCATCTGCAGTGAAGGGTTTTTCCCTGTGTGTCATGCCAGCAAGAGATTGATTTGCCGGGATGATATCACCATCAGGAATCCCCCTCCAAGTCCTGCCAGCTGAGTCTTCCCAGTAACACAGAGATTGCCTATAAATAGTTATCTGGGGAACACAAACAAACCAGCAAAACAAACACAGAAGATGTTAAAATAAATAACAATTTGAAGAAATCAAGGGAAAAAGAAAAATATCGAGTCAAAAAATATCAGGAGAGACAAGTTCCCACAGCTTAGAGGGAGACCTGCAATAGAGCTGAAATACTGTTTTCTTACCTTTGCATATTGAAAGTTTTACCAAGATCCTTAAGAATAACAGGCAGCTGTCAGAACACATCTTCCATGTGGCAACATTCATTAGCCAAATTTGCTGCTATCCCTCAAAATAATTTGTCAATTGGGAAAAAATGTGAATATATGTAAGATTATTTTTGTTCAAATGTACTTCTGTCCCGCAAATCTATTATTTTTCAAAAAAACTCTGGCAAATGGAGATAGAGATACTGCATGCTGGGTAACATCACTCTATCCTTGCAACACAGAAACCTTTAAACCATCAAAGACTTATGTTTGGGATTACAGTGCTTTGCCAGTACCGCATCCATTTCAAACTCTAGCCTTACACTACATGAAGAACATTTTGAAGGCCCTTTGGAACTGTAAAAATATGGAGCTTTCAAAATATGAGAGGTTTTAGTAATTCAGAAAACTTGGAACACACACTGCAGAGAACTACTTAATCTACATAGAACTAGAGGTAAAAATAACTCCTACTCAACAGCTTTGTCGAGTACAAATTGCTATTAAGTACATGATGTTCAAAGTGGGAATGACAGTAAGTGCCTCTCTCAAAAGAGAGCAGCAAAACTCTACCAGGAACACCTAAGATCTGTTTGACTATGGGAGGTGCAAGGATGCACCAACTGAAAGCATGTCTGAAGTATTATATTAAAGCTGGGAGCATATTTAATGTATTCACATCATGCAAAAGTATTAGGTACTGCTGGCTCATAAAAGACAGAGGGAGACCAAATGTCTTTCACTTAGCAGAGCATGTTCAGTGTGTTCTGGGGAGGATTCACAGAAGTGTCAGTGCTACGGAGTACAAATGCACACTGAACTCCTCTTTGTGCTGCAGAAAAACCACTCATCTCTAATGCAGCAGACATACTTCAGATAGATATGAACTATTTACAAAGCCTGAATTGAACACTGCAAATGTGTGTTTCCTTTTCTAGGGGGGAGGCAAGACCTGTTTCCAACGCTATTCAATATTACACACACCAAATCCCTCGACAAAATACCTGCTGCGTCTCACATAGCAAAGCAGACAGCAGTGCAAGGAAATGAAAGGATGGACCATCATAAACCAATTGTCTCAGCACAGAGGGGAGGAAAAACAACAGGCCAAATGAAAAAATGAGTTAGTTTAAGAGCAGAGTGTCAGGGTAGTAAAAATATCCTCTTCAGTGCTGTACCAAATAAAGGAAACAGCTGTCTAAATATTTGAGTTTTTCTGAAAAATATTTATATACTATCATGATCAGCAAAGCTAGTATTTTTACACACTGAAAAGTAGTGACCAGAACTGAAGGAAATCCTAATTGCAATGTTAGCCAATTAACAAAGCCGTTATCACTTGAGGAAAACTGCATGATAAATTTCTGCAGGTATTCTGTCAAAAAGGGAAAGGAAATTAAAAGAGATTGAACTAAGCAAAGTCACTAAACTAGAGAGTCAGTTCAATTAAAGGCAGCCTCACTGTACCACCAGGGCTTGCTAGAAGACTTCTGTCACTTTTTCATTTAATCTGCATCTCAATACCTGTCAAAAAACAGATCTAAAGACCGTCTGGGAAAAATCTTTACATTATTAATTTTACTTGCAGCAATAAGATGGCCTTCCAATATACCCTTTAAATCACTTGAAGATGCAACCACATCAAGCGCCAAGTATCAGATCCACAATGCAGATAGAGATCCTTATAAAGAGAAAATATAGGGATTACAAGTACTTTTCATCTCGTGCCAGAAGTCTCAAACAAACCATCAAGAATGACAAGTAATAAAACACATGAATAGAAAGGCCTCTGTGCCCAGGGTCTAACTGAATTTGAGGTTAGGCAGATTCTAGTTGCAAAGAAGTGCTGCAGCAGTAGGAGAGAGGTGGAAACAGTGAGAACCAACCCAAATACCATTAGGCTAATAAATCCACAGCCTGAATTGTACTCAATGTGGTTGTTAAGAGAACAAGACTTTGCAAACCCCAAGTCCCGACAAAGCATCTGAATGGGAAAATAATGGTAGCAGCCTGGAAGTTGCATTGTGCTCAATTCCAATAATCATCTCAATTATCTGGAATGTCATATCACATATCAACATATGTCACATTTTAACTTGACTTTCCTCAGACTGATAAAAACGGTCAATGGCCTCATACTGTAGAAAGTCAATGTCTTACCTGTATGCAGACTTGCTTTCACTCAGCCATGACACGGCAACATAAAAAGACCAAATTTAATATTTGGAATATTTCAAGATGAAGCTATTAAGGTGACAAACTTGCATGAATATCCATGTCAGAATTTTAGCCTCTGCAAATTTACACAGAGTTAGAAAGGCAGTCTTGTCTGAATGACCAAAAAAAGAATAATTATATTTCATTTGTATACACTTTCCTCTATCCTCAATGTCCTCAAGGATATAAAATTACTTCAGAAAGCTTAACAGATTAAACTTCCCTTACCCTATCAAAATAAGCATTCTTCTCATTTTGCAAACAGCACCTATGCTATTTCACTAACATCACAGTACATCTCTGGTGCAATGAAATTAAAACCCACCTCCTTCACTGTCAAACTAGATTTGCATAGCTTCTACACAACTGCTCATTGTCTCTTCCATGACAAGGGCTTATCCTTTTGTAAAAGTAGTAGAGACACTAATTCCAAAAGTGGACAGCATATTTTATTCACAAATAAATTAATATCTGTAATCAGGCATTTTATTTTTCTGTGAAGTTGAAACAAAACACCTCTTATTTAAGATCTGTTTAAGTCACCTCCTGCTCAGGAGTACAAGCAGGTCCTAGCACAAGTCACAATAAAAACTCAGTAAATAGCTTATTTGAGGCCAGTATTCAGGTAGCTGGATAGATCTGGGCAGGACGACACCACCACTTTGACTCTAGCTAGCCCCTAATTCTCCAAACATTCTAGCTCACATAGTTAATCTGGCTCAAAATCAGAAGTAATGCTGCCAAACGCAGCCCAAAGGAAAGGCTGCTTTTCTCTGTACCGTGGCTGCAGGGCCTAGGAACATGCCCAGAACTCTGGTAGGTCATCGCTGCCAAGACACCAAGCCAGGTCTGAGCATGCTAGGTTAGGCCCAAGAAACAGATCTAGACCTTGTAGCAGTCTCATGTAGGCAAACTTAACTGGCTAACAAGCTACCCCTGCTTGACTCGGATGCTTATGCTGCAGCCTACTCTGCTATTTTGTCTGCTTGAGTCTAGTAAACAAAATCTCTCATGAACTTAAGGTTTGTGTGAAAGCCACAAACAGTACTCATAAATTCATTTTCCTCATTCTAAAATTGACCTTTATGTAGAACTGACCAACATCCAAAACTTAATCGCTCAGGACTATTTACAAAACATGAAAAGTATCCTTAAAGCTTTTACATATACACAAATACGGAAGTGTATGCTGTACTTTTCAGAAATAAAAATGGAAACAACTATCACTAATTAGAAAGCTTCAGTTCATTCATCATTTTTATAGAACTTTACCAAGGCTAAGATAAGGCCACAAATCCCAACAATTCTAAATCCCCAAAGCAAAGAATATAGACACTACAAAGAAAAAAAAATTAAGCATATTTTTCATGAGTAACTTCAAAATAAGACTGGCCTCAGTGGGAGCACTATTTGAGCATGTATCACACTAGCTCATCAAACATAGTTCAAAGGGCAAAGGGAAAAAGTGAACAATTATCTTTGCATGCAAGACTAATAAATATCAATAACATCTTAAAGGCACTATTGCAGTGCTAATATCATGTGGCTAAATGATTTTGTTCTGGAAATTAGTGTACAGAGACAAAAGCAATGAAGGTAGGCACATGTTTTCAAACACAGTCAACTGTGAACAGTCTTGAATTATGTGAAGAGAAGACCACAGCTGATCATCTCAACACAGATTGACAGAAGTGCAGAGCTCAGAAAGGGCCTCTGGGGATGATCTAAGCCTGCTCTTGCCAACTTGCAAGGTACATCTCACTGCACTATAGAAAACAAAGGGGTATTAAGACCCCTCCCCAGGGCAGGAGCCACATACAAATCGCAAGACAAAACTCATAATAACAGAAGTTGAACGCAGACTGGAAAAGCTGAGAAAACCCTGATGATCCAGTTCCTGGCTCCAAGACAGACTTTGGCATCTTTAAGACAGCCTACCTGTTAAGGCTAGCAGTTATATGGACATCTCTAAAGTGAGGCCAATACTTCACCTATTTCTTAAGTCTCTGAAGATGTTCTTTCAATCCTTAAACATGCTCAGTGTTGGAAAGTTTCCATTCTGTGTAATCTAAATCATCTTCTCCACAAATTAAAAAAATTTTAGTCCTCAACTCAACAGAACATGAAGAATAGTTGATCCTTGTCTTCCTTAGGCTAGCTTTTCACATCACTGAAGATTAAGGTATTCCCCAAATCTTCTCTCTCCCTCTTTTTTTTTTTTTTTCCTCTCTCCTAGGATAAGAAAATCAAAAGTTTTTAGATTTTTCCCAAAAGCAGAATCACATCCTTGTTGATGCCTCTGGATTGCCGCCTCATTTATCAATCCCATCCTTCTTTAATAACTTGTCTAAAATAGATTAAAACAGATTATTCTACAATGCTAAGCACAGTAGAAAAATTATCTCCTCTACTATTTATCTAACATGATGCAATACCTACGTAGCCCTACTGAAAAAATCTCCCTGCTACAAAACCCCATCCCTGACAAATTCATGTCCTGATCCACTGCAATTCCCAGGTCTTCCTTGGCCAGAAAATGCTGTCTAGCTTACTTATGTTTGTGCATTTGATTTCTCCTAAGTGTAACACTTTGCAGTTGTCTTTATTAAATTTAATCTCATCGATTCCAGATCATTTTTCCAATTCATCACTTTAAGTTCCAATTCTGTCCTTCTCACTGGTTGCAATCTCTCCTCCCAGCTCTGCCTTCCAAAACTGCTCAAATTATCTTCTTTGACAGCAACAAACAGGTGATAACTAATGAGAATATCAACTAGTAAACAACTTGAGCCAGCCTCCTTCGGGACTTTACAGTCTGATAGCAGAGTAGTGAGCTTAACTCAGCATTTCAGTCTGATTTCTCCCTGGACTACATTAATGCCTGTGCTTATGCAGGAGAAGGAAAGAAACCATTTCCATATTCTTGGTAAATCAAGTGCTTCACCAAGCTCAGCCCGTCATTCTCAATGTGCCTTTCCTCCCCAAGTTTCTTTAGGC
Source organism: Crypturellus tataupa (assembly GCA_034781795.1). Classification (NCBI taxonomy): domain Eukaryota; kingdom Metazoa; phylum Chordata; class Aves; order Tinamiformes; family Tinamidae; genus Crypturellus; species Crypturellus tataupa. Next base: position 1,095,538 of record JAWLRI010000035.1, on the reverse strand, counting down.
TCTGAATTTACTTCAGTGGTCAGAGCTTGAACAGACTCTACTTCTAACCCCATATACCTACATAAACCTATATTGTCCTATATAGCATTCTCACTGGTGGAAGTCAGTAATTCAACAAGAACCAGAAAAGTTTCTGGAGAAGAAGTCACTGTTCAGGAATGGAACAGGCTGTGAGTTCCAGAGCCCTAGCCAAGGTTTCAGATGTAAGCTAACTCTCCTGAAACCATATGCTCTTCGAAATGGGAGGAGGGAAGGATAAAAAGAAAAAGAAAGCTCGCAAATGTAAGACCCAGATAACAGAATTATGTTCAATGATCCATGTACTTTAACTAAAGCAGGAACACATCTATTTAGATTAGAAGACTCTTCACTCAACTGTGGAGCTATTTCATATTTGCAAAGTTACTTGAAAAACAACTTATCATTTAAATCCCAAAATAGCAACCATCTTCAGCTCAAACAGTGCACAAGCTTTGTAAACAGAGATGTTAATAGTTTTATTTAATTAAAGACCTACACCTTCAATTAGAATTGAAGAACTTTAGAGGAAAAAAATCTATACAAACAAAGTGCAGCTTAATCTATCAAAATTCTGTGGTGTCAGCAGCCTCCTGTAACATTATACAGATCACTTAAGTAGGACAAATGCCAGCCTTTTCAGAAGCTGATCATATCTTTTGCCGCTGTATTCTGTACGAGTGCTCAGCTTTTCTCAATGCCTGTTCCTGGTACAATTTCTTCTATGTCCCTACAGACCCACTTCTGGGATTAAAAAAAGATGAATACAATCCCCTCCTTTAGGGCAGCTCAAAAAAGGCACCTGCAAACACCACCCTCCCAGCCTCTGTTTCCCATGCTGCAATTTGGGCCCCTGTTGCTGAACAGCCCCTCAGGACAAGGCCACCCCCCACTCAGGCATCCTACTAAACACCTCATGCCCAGATTTATTTGTCCTAGAAAATACAAGAGAAAGGCAAAGGATGTTAGACACCATGTCTCATCCTGAGATCAAGTCATGCTGCGACCACAACACACACTTGGATGTGGAAGATGCCTTGGGTCCCACCACAATTCATCTTCTACCTCACCACTAGACCTTTTTCACAGTTTGCAAGACCAAAACATCCCTATAAAAATAAATGCTTTTCAAAAAGGTTCTTTTCAACAACAATAATCTAGGCTTACAGGTCACATCTGTGCTTTTGACAACTTTTACACAATCTAGATTTGCATGTTGTTACGTCAGCGTAAGGGAGGGAAGAAAACAAATACCCATTACACTCAAAAAAAGAATAGTACTGTTCTAAACAGAATTGTACACTTTATGATAAAAACTAAAACCTTGCTGTTTTTTTCATGCAGAAATAAAACTGTGCTTTTCTTATACTCAGTTCATACATTTGTTCTTCTACAAGTGAAATACCAGAACTACTTACAACTAACAAAGTAAGCCATATTTATTGTCCATTTAACAAGCTGGAGTATTTAATACAATTATATATACAGTGAAAGTAAGCTTCTGTTAATAAATTTATTCAGGAGCTGCTCAAAAGCAGAATAAGTGCAGTCTAAGATGGCAAATTTGTTTCAAAAAGGATGTTTTAGGTCACGTGAATTTTGCCACTGCTGAACTAAATTAAACACAAAATCATGATAAAACAGGAAACACATGAATGCTGTCTTCCTCCTCAACAATTTCTAGTTCTTATCAGTTCAGTTCTGTTTAATGATACTTGCAAGTCCACTCACAAAAAATATCTAACAACAGTATGCTTCCTGTTGAAATATTTTTTCTAGTTTTGTTTTTTAGGAACTTAAGTTTTAATACTTTACAAGTAGACATTACAATGGCTCCAAGAGCACAGTTTCTTTTTCTTGTCACCAACAAATCAGAAGTGTAGGAATTATTCGGCTTTTCCTGAGGACAATAAAAGGCGAGACTTGATATTTATGCAGACCGAATAACAAGAGAGATCACAAAAAAAATGCAAATCCCACCTTCTGGATCAAGCCCAGTTTTTCTTTCAAGATATGCATTGTGCAAGAGCTTCCTCAGGATGCCACTGTCAGGGCCTGGGCTGTACACCACAACTGTGAAATATATACAGTAAATATTTATCAAGCAGACGAGGCCAACAAAAAACAGTGTTCTGTTTATGAGTACAGGTTCATTACCTGCATAAATCTGATAGGCTGAAAGACAAAGTGTAGAGCAGATGAGCTAACCAAAAGAACTCCTTAACAGCAGTAGAAAGCTTGTACAGTGCAGTCTGCAGAGCTATCCATAACAGCAGGAGTTCATTCTTTCTTGTGATCCCTTGCCACGGGTGCACAACCTTCAGTTTGGTGCCTCCTGGAACCACTTCATAAATACTGTAGACAAGCATCTTCCTGGCAAACCTGCTATACTGCATTTGGGCACCAACCTCCCTTACTATTGCTTCCATACTGTAACAAAAAATGGCGTGAAACATCATAGTTCAAGTACACACAGGGCAAGAGACACCTTCTACCCTCAACTCCAACCTTGGCAAAGTTACCTCATCCCTACATTTAAAAGAAAAATGAACAAGGAAATCTTCTGATGAAAAGGATAATCCACACCCAGGTGTGGGAAAATCTACACCCTAACCTCTGATGTGACTTCATGAGCCCAAATAAACAGCTGGCTGAGCGCCACAGCTATACAGCAGTCTCCAGGGAAGGACAGGAGACTCCTGGGAGCAGTGCTGTTGTGCAAGCCAGCAGATCCACCGTCCCCAGAGAAGCCTCCTGTGCTACCACAGGGCTGGCGGCAGAGGAGCCTTGGCTCTGCCCCTCACCCTCTCATCACATAGGAACGGCATACACTTGAAAGCCATGGACTGGCTCCCTTACCTCTTCAGAACTGTACAAGATGCCCACGAACAAAACGACCAAATCCTTCAGCCCTTAGCAAGCAGGAAAAACTCTCAGTGGGGAGGTGGAAACTACCGAAGTTCAATAGGCAGTAGCCAGGCCAGGAGCCCAGCTCTGTGCTGTAAACAGAGGGCAGTGCTGTCATTGCCCAGCAGGTCAAATGCAGCTGATCATGGACAGCAGCAGGCTTGCCATTGCTACTACCACACCGGGTTTTGGTTTTATTTCCAAACCCTCATCTTCACTGTTTCATCTGCAAGTAGTCACTCAAGGGCAGTGAGGAAAGAAGAGAAAAGTCTATACAAGGAAAAACAAACAAACAAACAAAAAAACCCTAGTCTCCCAAAGGCAAATCTAGGTTGCAACAAGTTGGCTTTCTCTATTATTTTAGAAAATGCTTACAACCGTTTTATACTCAATCTTTGGAGATTATTATAGTTCCTGAAGCTGACATGTTGAATCTATTTTTTTTAAAATAAAGTTACTGCAATTTTTAAATATAAAAACATGCTAAAGAGACAAGAACAATAGACCCATAGCCTAAAGTTTATCACCTACCCATGTGATCTCAGATGCTCCCCAAAGTGGTCTTGTAAGCAGTCTTATAATTTTTCATGTTAGAATAGATGCCTGACGGCCTGAAACAAAACCATTAGTCACTAAAAATTTGGCCTTGCATCATGAATGAAACTCCTGTAAATTTTTGCAATTACCTACTCTTTTTTTCAATAAAGCTGTATCTGTTTTATACTAATCAGCAAAATGAGATGAGCTACATGAGGCTGTACAACACTACCAAAATTGTTTCACGAAGCTGCTGTACAAGCTTGGAACTTGGCTTTAGGCAAGATTCTGAAAAAGCAGGTCACCCTCCAGCCTTTGCAGGAATACGTAACTGTTTTATACCTCCCTCATAGCTCAGCTACCACCTCATTATTTCAACTGACCAAAGAGCAACAAAAGAGATGCCAGCTAAAAAAGGCTTTTTGAGCCATCCCTTCTACATGACATTGTAATAAACTTTCACATTTTGCAGATATTTGCAGAAGCGTGAGTTCTACACTGTTCCTGCGATCTTCCCAAGGGGATGATGAAACTCTTACAATCTCTGATAACAACTTCTGCGAGACACTTGATTACATACTCACGTATTTCTGGAAAGATAACCAAGCTTTTAAGAAGGAAAAAAAAAACCTTGCTATTTTAAATTCAGTTTAAGAATCCTAATTCTAATTAGCCCATCTCAAGACCACCCAAATACAATTTCACAATTTGAGAATTTACCATCATCAAACAAGTAAACCCTGGCTAGCCTCGAACTAGTTTAAACAAAAGCTTTTTTTCCATTGAACTTCAAGATCATTTACTACTAGGTGTTTAGATAAATTGTTTAGGTTAACAGAGATAAGGCAAATAATATTTACCAGTCCTTAAGTGAATTTCCTCACCCCTCTATAAACTGTTATGCTTACCCAATGCATCGAGAGGGGAGTGACTACCGATATAAGCAGTAACACAGCTAACACTGCTGGTGCCTGTCAAAGGGAGCTGATATTCTAGCCAGGTCTGGAAACCAGCATCAGTGACAGAAAAATGGCTGCAGCCATCCCTTAAACAAGCTGAATTTGGTAACAAGCCACCGATGGAGCAGGCTCAGCCACAGACTTGCCACGCTGCTGCAAAGAGGCTTTCCGGCAAGAATTATTTGGGAATTGCGAGCACCAGGTTGAGCCAGCCTGCCCAGCAAGCACAGCTCCATGCACACCTGGTGAACAGGCCCTTTCTTGTCACAGTGCTCTCCACTGGAGAGCTTTCCTCAGCTACTTCATTAGTTGAATTCAATGGAAAACACACTCTCTGTACAGCTCGAGCAAATGCTTTATTAGAGAAAATTGAAGAGATGGATCCGATTCTCCTCCTGGCCAATCCAATATCGAAAGTCTTAGAATTATATTTCCTGTATGAAATGCTGAAAATTTTCTATAGAACTAGCAGTGATTTGGACAAATATCTACCATCATCTCCTTCAGTTTACTTGTAGCTGATTGTTAGTTTACATATAAAATAATCACAGCTTCTTAACTGCACAACAAAAAGTTTACCCTAGGATTTTGCAACCTACCTTTTTTATTTTAGCAGACAAACATTAAGAAAGGGTAACACTACTAGCAGGCTGTCTTAGAAGTCTGACGTAAGAGGAGAGTTCTTTTCTAAGAAAGAAGCCTCACATTTAAGAGTTATTTTGACTTTTTGTATGTATGTGAATTTTGCTAAGTTTTCCAGCAGCAGTTCTCACTGCATGCCAACCTGTCAATGCACTTTTCCATGCCCTTGGTCACAAATCAACACAAATCAGTTAAAGAGACAAGAGAGTGTGAGGAAGAATGAAACAGGAAGGGGGTTCTTTGCTGGATAAGGAAATTCCTCCTGTAAGGCAGGATCTCTCGCACAGAAAAAACTCTGTCTGCAAACAGACATGATAAAACTTAGTCCTACTTTTCATTAAGCACACAGGTCACAGAACCATTACAAAGAGTAATTTCAACTTTTGCTTGAATTGCAAAACTGCTTACTTAATATTTGACACATTCGCCAAAGTAAAATATCAAATCTGTTTTGTAATTGTCTTCTCTAGTGCACTAATTTTGTTACTCTTTCAGCTCACAATCATCTTATATTCCTCAGAAAAGCAAAGACCAATACATTCCCTAGGTGCAGCTCTTCTGTGCTCTCCATGTAGATTTTCAGCAAGGGGAAAAAATAGATATAGGAGGTTCAGATTTTAGAGAGTACCCACTGTCTAAAAAATTATATATCCTGGTAAAAAAAAAAAAAAATGCAGACAAAAAACACAACACACCTTTTTCTCTGAACCTTTAAGAGGATTTTCCAAGCACATTTGCCTGGCAAATAATCATTGCTATATAAAAACAAAATAACCACAGGAGACTGCATACTATATTGAGATCCAAACAATTTAATCGTTGTGATATTCTGCATTCAGCTGAGCACCTAAGAACAGCCACAAGGTCTCAGAATATGGTAGTATGACGCACACACTGTTTTAAGACAGAGCAAGGACTTTGGACCATACACCTTAGGCACTATATGAACGTAACACTTTGGCCTTTCATGTCTAATCATCTGTGCTACAGAGACTCTGGATTTTGATCAAGATAGGAAAAAGATTTCCATGGAGAATAAAATCAAGAACAGAAGCTGCTGAGACAAAAGGTAACAGATTCAAATACACAACATTTAAATGTTGTGCTGTGAGCAGCCTGACCACTTTCGAGTCATAACACAATGATATTAAAAGGCAGCAAATATTCCATGTAGAAAAATGCTACCCTGGAGAAGATAGAGATTTGCTACTGAAAACAAAAAGACAGCTGAACACAGCTAAAGCTTTGGCTTCACAGTAATAGCACATACTCTCATTTAAATATTAATCCTTGCTTCTGTTTTGGAATCTAAGTTGTGTGGAAAAATATCACATACTCTAGCAATGAAACACATGCTAACTTCAGCAAAAGGTAAATCCGTAGAATGGGAGTACATCCGACTGACCAGCTTTATCACACAGGTAGCACCAGTGGCACTATTTTGGGGTCAGGACTAAGGACTGCAAATCAGGAGGCTAAAATGCTAACCCCCACTGCTGCCAGTACCCTGCATGGTCACAGGCAAGCTGCAGAGCGTGCGTGTAGAAAAAAAGTAAGCTCCATTTCAACAAACAGAAAATAATAAATAAATAAAACAAGCAAACACAGACACACACACACACACACAAATTGCACATTAGCAGGAGTATCTGCACAAAATACAACCTTTTTTTTCCCCCCTCATCAGCTCTGACAAGTAAGATCATACCAACTCCAGACTTCAGGGTATATTTTCAGGGAAAAATTCCTCATTGATCTCAGTACATTTTAATTCCCACCAGGCCATCTCATCCATTCCTCCCTCTGGATAAACTACACTGAAAACTGAAGGAGGTTGCCAGCACACAACCGTAGCTAGAGTCAGAAATGGAATATTCTTCCTTCTTGGCAAGGTTAAAACAAAACCTTACAGGAAATAAAGATAAGTCATCAGGGACCAAAATATTTTGTCCCTTCTTGCCACCCCTCCTCCCTTCCTAAAGTCTATCCCTCCCTGCAGCATGCCCCTCTAATTCAATAAAACCTCAAACATCTAAAAATCTGAATAATAATCCCCAGAGGGATATGAAGAGACATATTTACAACAATCATATAAATAATTTTCCCCTAAAACAGAAACACATTTTTCTTTGCTTTTCTAGTATTCTTCATTTTGCTAGGAATTACAGCAAGCCATCTGGATTTTACACAGACAATTACTAGATTATATAGAAAAAAATTCCAAGGGGTACAGAAGACAAACTCTAGAACTATATTTAACTCCTGTTTAAAAGAGAGTTAAATTTAGTTTCAGCCTAGGAAAAAAAATATATAAATATATAATTTTTCTATAGGCCAGAAGGATTACACTTCTAATACTTAGAAGCCACGTTCTTATTTCATCTTAGATGATCAGTGTTTTTAGCAAAATCCTTCTTAAAATGAAAGTGCTGGCTTTTTCAGTCAAGTGGGGTACTAACAACCCCTGGTTCTTCCATGCAAGAGGAAGGCAACACATCAGACTGCTCAGTTTTGCACCAAAATTACTGCCCATCTTGTACCCAGTGGAAGTAACATGGGAGGGGTTGTGGGTCAGTAGTGACTGATAAATTGGCCCCAGACCATTGAGAAGGCTTTCAAACACACAGCACTTCTCAGCAAAACAGGCTTGGCTCCCTTACCTCATGAGCCTATATTCTGGATCAAGGAAGAGGTTTGTGGCTCTTGACAACATCCTGACGCAGGAATTTGGCAGCTTCAGTAGACAGTTTGGGGATTATTGGGCCTGCAAAAAAGCTTCAGCAAACTTGGCACAATTGCTCCTTGATCTTGCCTAGTTGGAGAAGATATTTTATAAGCATACACTGAGCAAACCTCAGCCAAAAGGCTGTCAGAAGGAAAACAGAAAGCAAGGCACAGAGAAAATACAGGAAGTAAACTTGAATGCAAAGCTATAAAAATCTTATAGTTTCACAGTAATCGCTTCACTAAGTATTTCAAGTGCCATTGCCATGATTATGGAAGCTGATGACGTGAATTCCAATCATCACTACGGTCTTCGTATGGAAGAAGTGTATAACATTAGACAGGCCATATTAATGTAGGCTTTACCTAAGGGAGCCCACCAAAGCAGGAAAAAAATCTTCCTTTTCATGAAAAGTTCAGATTTGCATATGAAAGTTACATTGCAGGTGTATACATTTTTCTTTTTTTCTTCTAAGAAATCAAAAGTAACTGACTTGATGCAACTCAGAAACCAATTCATTGATTTCAAAGAAGATTTAGCCACCACAACCTCCATGAGGTTTCTAAAAATACTGAAGCTCAAGCTAAAAATCTAATCAGTACACAGCACAAAATATTAAAGAGCAAAAAAGATATTGCTAGGTTGAGTACAAATCTTCTCACAGCTACTTTTTCACCACACAGTAACTTGGTTTTGGTTAGCGCACTGCCTCTTTCTGTTACAACCGCACTAAAATCAACGCATAGGATGCTGCTCTATCAGAAACAAGCTAGTAACATGCCTGCATTCACAGCTCAGTAGCCAACACGCTCCTATTTCCAGTTCTTAGAGGTATAACAACAAATAAATTCATATCATACTACAGTATTTTTATGTGTACATACTATTATCTTTTTTTTTCCCATTCTTTGTTACCTTTTAAAAAAACTCAACCACCCAGACTTCTACAATGCAAACAAACATAGAATCACAGCTAAATAATACATGCTTTTTCTTTCCAGTGGCCCTATTTTTGTCAATGACACTCTTTGCTACTTAAGTTTAATATCAAAAGATTTCTCCTTTCAAGTACTCAATGGTCAAGTTTCTCTGAAGAGTGCACTTCCAAACCAGAGTGTTCCCAAACAGATTTATTAAAAAAATATATATATATATATATACACACACACATATTAAGAACAAGGTATCCCAGTTTTATGGAGTACATTTGCATTGTTTTTAATGTGGCAATAAAGCAGATTGAAGGGCTAATGATAACCTTCATATAGATTCTGATTAAATAAAAGGTATTCCAACTCCACTTGTGTTTTCTCTAGCTCTGAGCAGTATTCCTTCCACTTACTGTTACATAGTGCAGCAGTTATCAGTTAAGTCTGTTTTTTCTTAGCATCCCAAATCACTAAATTTCAGAACTAATCCAGCCTGCTCTTCGCTAGATCACCACCACACTGAAACTTTCAGAAGACTTATCTTACTGCAAAAAAGTCTGGCATTTGCTCATCCACAGAGACGATTTTATGCCTGGAAGACGCCAAAATGCACTTCTTTCAACGATTCTACAATTTAAAATGTCTGAACAGAGAGAGAGAGCAAAAACTATTCAGTAACAGGTTTTAAAAAGAGCCTGCTCTAATCCTTACACTATAGCAGCTTATTCTCATATTTACAGACTCCCCGTTTGTAAACACATAATTATGCATTTAAAAATGGGCAGCTATTCTAGATGACAAGTCCTTGAGGGGAAGGGAGGGAGAGGAAAAGGGAGACAGCTCAAAAGGAATGACTTTCACCAAAGTAGACTAAGATAAAGGTAGGCTAGTCCAATTCATTCATTTAACAGTAGTTAAAAATACAGTCATAATAACATTTTGCAGGCTTGTCTGGCTTGACAGGCCAGCTGCTCTCACTACCTCCTCAAATTGCCTTGGCCATTGTACACATTAAAGGAGAAGGGCAAGTAGAATTATTGATGCCATCAAATATTTTCTTTAAAAAAGAAGAACAAAAAAGTGTTTTTAAAGTCAGCAGTCTTTCTAATTCATCTTTGCAAAGACCATTCTAGTCTTGCACTAAGACATGTACAAGAATAATCTCTGCCTTGACATAGCCATTTATTTTTGTGGAATCATTAGAGAACAAGGGTTTGATTTTGCACAATTTTCTTACAATAAAACTTCAGCTAGAAATTTTAGAAGTCACATAAAATCCTGGTCTTTTTTCAAGTATGCCAGAAGTGTCTTGCATCATACTTTCTGAGAGAACATGCCATAAATTCAAGTCAACTTTTACTCTCACCCAATGTATTAGAAAGCATCAGGGTACTCAGTACCAGGTGCTGTTGATTCTCAATATCATCAGAGCAAGAGAAGAATTTTCCAAATCAATGCTGAAAATAGAGACATATAATCCCTTACAAATAAAGACATATTTAACAGCAGTTTTCTTCATAGTCACTCTGAGGAAGTTTCATTATTGTAATCCATACAAATCCATACAATTTCCTTTGGTGACTGACGTGTGACTAAACATGACAACCACCCCCTGTACAGAAAGCCTCTTTTGCATGGCCTGCACTTGAATGAAATATGCAGCACGGCTGGAGGAGACATTTCTTGAGAGCCCCCTTTGCCTTCAGCAGATCAATTTACACTACTAATAGAACCTGTATTTTAGTGAGCTTTCCATCTTGCTCTTCATCTCTGACTCTTTGAAGCACCACTCCAGGTCTTCTCACACATTCTGTTGCTAGGATCATCTTTCAGGTTGTATTACCTGTGCCAAACTATAATCTATTTATTTATTTTTCAGGGGGCAGAGGCCACACATTTTGAGTGAAATTCTAACAGGCTACTTATAGGTTTTTTTTTTTTTTTTTTTTTTTTTTTTTTTTTAAATCAGAAGTCCTTCATAGCAAGGGTTCTTTTGACATGCATCTTTCTAATTACAAACAATTAGGTCAAAAAATTTTAGCTGAACTAGCAAGTTACCCTTCCAGCTATTTTCCAGTATGCTACAAAGACAGCATATGGATTTAACGTTCTTTTACAGGGATACAGGTTGTCCAGCTCTTATACAGTATGAACTATATGAACAAATAGGTGATGCACTCTTCAAAGTGCCATATCTCCCTATCATTTTCCTCAAATGTAATTAGTCAAACCAACCCAGAAAGATGCATTTTCACTACAAAACAAATGGTCATTTACCAAGATTAATCATCTATGAAGGTGATCAAGCTAAAGAACTTGCTCAAGACTTCTAATATAGTAGTTCTACTAACTCTTCTGAAACAATATGCTTATGTTAGACTCTTACAAATGCTTAATTTTATTCCCTGTCACCCATATCAAGACTCTCTTGTCACAGATTTGACTTCACTTTTACATATACAACATTCAGGTGTTTTTCAGCCTGTGTCACATGCACTTTTAGAAGGAAATAAAGAGCATGAGAAAGCAATATGCCAGAAAGCATTGAAGCTGAAAGACGAAGGCATTTATCATCACTACAGATTTCAAAGCTTTTTAACTGATTATCATCACTTGGAGTTTTAATCTTCAAGAAAAGATCAGATGAGCCAGGGGCTAGTGGAAAAATAACTACTTCCTTCTAGTAATTACAAAATGGACCTTTAAGATGGTCATGTCAGAGATCTTGGCAAAACTATGAAAACAGCATGCAAAAACTGTTTATGTTGTTCTTACAGTTTGTCAAAGCAAGGTACAACCCCACACTTTCCCTCCCTGCACTCAAGATGCACCAAACTCTGAAGTTACACATGTTCAGAAAGTTCTGACACGCACCAAATTCTGACACTTATCAAGAGTCATCTATGCAAGTGCTTTGCCAGAAACACTACTGTCTACATAAGGGTATAATCAACTAAAAAATAAGAATAATTTCTCATTGCCGTGTATTTGGGTGCTACTTCAGAATAATATTTTCATGTTGGAGCCTCAATCACACAAACCATTCTTCCTGTGGAATATCTTACCGGCAAACACTCAGCCTTTCACTTTTAAAGGGAGAAAAATTTCTGCATCCCATGTTCATTTGAAAAGCCTGTGAACTTGATAAACAACATTTTCAAGAGTTGAAAAAGAGATGATCACAGAATTCTCTAACATCACCTATAAAAACCCTTTTCTACTTCAACTCCCAGGAAGTGAGGAGGAAAAAAAGAAAAAAAGAAAGTCTAATGCACATTGAGAAACCATGGCAACTGGGTTATGACCAAAAAGATAGCTGCAGAGTAGATTTGTGACTAGCAGCACTTCTAAGATTAGCCTAGGTTAAACAAACAGTACCCTACAGCAAAGTATTGTCTGTGAAACTAGGATCAGTATAAGAAGTTCACACTGCACAAGAAGTTGCATATGCTTAAGACTTTCAGACAGCAATATCCCTTGCCTTCTACGTTGTAAATAGCCAACAATTTACCTGTCACAGATGACACCTCAGATTCGGGGTTCTAGGGAAGTAGTAATACCTTGTTAAAGAGAACAAGGATGTGGTATTCCTAAGATACAAGTTATTTATATGTACAAGTTAGCTTTTGCATTTACCGTTAGATCTTGCACAGAAATCCTACCTGCTTTGACTCTTCAAAGAAAATTTTACCTAAAGATAAAAAAATAAAATAAAATAAAACTGAGGCAATAATCTACTCCTGCTTACATTGGCAGAGTCCATACTTCAAACTTATAGCAACCAAAAAGGATACTTTGATACATCATTCATAAAAACTATGGATATGTTATTACTCCAAGGGGAGAAGAGTGAGGTTAAATAAAGAGAAGACATACCTGGCCAAGGTAGTCAACTACCCAGAAGCTAACATCAAGCACTTAACTGACATAAAAGCAGGATCATCCCCACTTATAGCAGAATTATTTGGGTTTTATGTTTACTCTTCCTTCTTGTTTTTCAGAATGAACCTCATCTAGCATGCTCAAGACCATCCATTTTCCCTTCTCTACCAGTAATAATGCAAGACGAGCAGTTTAATAGTTGTTACAGATAAGAAAAACTATAAGCACTTCATCTTAGGAAACTTCTCTTAAAAAACAAAACCCAATTTAGTGTTCTGCAAAGTATACGAGCAACTAATAGTTTCACCAACTACCTTTACCAGTGCTCCACTTGCAGTTAAAGAGTCAAGCTCTCTTGCAGTTAAATTCACTCTGACAACTCTCCAAAATCCAAGATATTCACTGAAGCCAAAAACAACTCAAGCAAACTACTCCAAATGTAGCTTCCATGCTTTGAATTCTTAAGTCAGATAAGAACTTCCCACGTAACACTATCACACTGAAAATACAGATCTTTGCCCATTGTACCCTTCAGATCTTCTCCAATCTCTGCCCTAAATATCTTGCTGTGTCATTAAGCTCCCTTCCTTTAAGGGCTAGTATATAGTTCCGCTCCCCAACAGCAATCACCACCTTGCTTCTGTTTTTACTGAAGGTGCACACCAAAGAAAAAAAAAATTCTCAAGGAAAATATACTTTCACAGAAATATGCTGTATACATTTTTAGTACAATCAGTATGATTTTAATGGTAATGTTTCCTCCATTTTATCAGAAAAAAAGTTAAACTAAGCAATGTCCTGCATTTAAGGAAACCCATCTGCTTTCATTATTTAGGATAAATCATTCATATGGGAGCAGACATTTATTTAAGTGAAACAATTCTACTTGTTTTTCTCTCAATGCTAAAGAAAAAACAAACATGTATGGAAAACATTTTGGACTAAATAGCTTAATACACAGCATTTCTTAGAAGAATAGCCACATATAGACAAGTTAGTTTTCATTTGCTAAATGAAAGAAGCATAAAGTAGATGTGCATTTTGCTCAGTGTTAAAAATAAGAGATAACACCACCCTAAGCCACCAAGATCAGTTATAATAATGGTTTAACACACACAAAATCATGTGTTGAAAAGGAAGGCCAAGCTCTAAGTCACAGGATGAATACTAGATTCATAGTTTATTCAAGTTGAAGAAAAGATTCCAAGTCCTGTGGATTTCAGTGGCTTATGAAACAGGTCCTGCAAAGGGAAACTGTCCAAGCCACAAACAGCAATGCAATAATTTGCTACCTAATTGCCACCATTGGCTGTGAGGAAATCCCTAAAGTAAAATAGAGAACAAATACAATAATCTTGCTTTATCATTTTTAAAATGTCATGAAAGAAACAATAAATAAAAAATATTGAACAAAACCAGATTGTTCCCAGCTGTTATCACAAAATACTCCAGCTGTTCGTCATTGTAGCAAACGACCACTTGTACTTTTTCAGAGATTGTAACACAATATGGCCATTGTAATCTACATCAAACAGAAACTTGGCAATCTTCATGGAAAAAGACCAACTTTTAATTTAATTTTTGAGCTTAATTTTTTTTTAGTTCTTCTGGTGGGTTGTTCTTTCTGTTAGAGGATAGAAGGATTTTAATTTCAACAGTTCAACATTCAAGTTTGCCATTAAACTCAACGCTTTGAAAGTGTAGTAGATGAGAGGTATTATTAAAATTGCTCTTACAGTAATAAAGGTAGAAATTGCCCAAGAAACTCCGTATTTGTTGTTGAAAAGAGTGTGCCGAGCACAGCAACAACTCAAAAGTGGATAACACAGCAGTTTTTCCCCAAGTCAACAAGTGTACGACTTCCCCCATCTAGAAGCTTTTAAATTAGTACTCTGCATGAACTGAACCAAAATTTTCATAAAGATTCAAATATACAAGCGCATAGAAATGGTATATGTACACAGAAACAAAGGATTTCCGACTACAATTGTTTCTACTAGAGCTTTATTCCTTGACAGCTGGAGAAAAAGCAAAAGAATAGTAGTATGCCCACAGAAAGTCTCCACTAAATCTGGAATATATTATTCCAAGCCATTTTGTTTTATTTCTAAAGCAAGTACACTCGTACGCATTTGCTTTTAGTTCTGTTGCTCTCTTCCAGAATTAATATACAGAGTTATAGACAAGAAACAGTTTCTGTACTATTTTCTGAACTACTAAGAAAATCACTAATTTCTCCAAAAAGTAGCACGTAGTTTAGCATCTTTCAGAGGGCTTCCAAACCCTTGAGAAGGACCACCACATTAATACACAACATGCGCCCATCTTCATAGCAGCCAACCTGGGAACTGATAACAAACAACAAGGTTTTTTTCTTTGTTTGCTTTTTTTTTTTTTTTTTTTTTTTTTTTTAATCACTCTTTAGTTGGAGCTAAAGGGCAAAAAAAATCAACTGGGCAAAAAGGTAACTAAAACCCCAAAAGGTTACATGCATATATACTGAAGGCTTAAGGAGGTAGCAAAATCAGATGGGGCCCTGAAGACAAGTACTCTGAAAGTTTTGAGTGGCAATGTTAAAAGCACTGTTATACCCTCCCACAACTTGACACATTATTGGCTGGCAACTGGAAGAAAAAAATCACCTCTACCCCAACTAAGAGAGAAATAATTGCTTTGTTTGGTAATAAGAACATGTTTAACAACATTAAATATGTCTGATGATGATCTTCCTTTCTGATTCCAAGCCATTTATCTGGACCAAGAACTTCTTTCTAAACAACGTGAACTTCAAAACATGAACAATTCAGACACTTCACTATATCTAGCCACACAATTACTTAACCGTGAGTACCACCAAGTAAAACACATTTTTACAGCGTACTTTTATCAAACCAATTAAAAAGCTTAAACTAAAGATTAAACACCAGTCACATACTAAATTAGGCCAAAAAAAACTAGCTTGGGATTCTGTTAATTAAGTCTACTGAACAAGCCCCAAAGTGAGTCTTAAAGACTGCCTGAAACACCACATCTGCACAATTCATTATTAACATGCTATTTTCAATGTTCCAATCAGAAGTTCAAATGCATTTCCTTTTTGGGGGCAACACTCTGCAGACTTGATAGTTTTGTACCATTAGTATGTCAGAGACAATATTACAGTAGAATTTGCTCCACCACAAGTGAGTTGCGCTATTTTCTTCTCACAGATTTTAACCAATATAGCGAACTAACTTTTATTTATCCTATTTTACAGTTGTTTCACTATTACAATTCACAGTCTAAACTAATAGACTGGAGCAAAGAATGCAACAGATTTGCCGAGGAACATTAAGTTAAAAGCTGAAAGTAAAGTTAGTAGAGACGCATTTTGGCCAGCACAACTGCCTGGTCTGCCTGCTCCAAAAGACGGGACAGAGGCACAGCATAAAAGTAGAATATTGGCATTATCATACCTCTAGCTGTTTTCATTGATCAGTATTTTAATCACATTACAGAAGCTGTCCTTTGGAATCCGCAGGATGCATCCAAATATTTTATTAATCCTTATATGCCTATCTGAACATTAGAAAATAGCTACTACTATTCCTAAGCTATGTGAAACAATTTTTAGCATTTTCTGCCACAGAACATTGAGTAATCTCTACACAGACTAGATTGCTCACTTTCCATCCCTAGAAGTTTAAGGAGGCAATTTTAAAAACTACTCATCTGTGGTAAACTTCCGGATTTTTTCCCAAGCAAGTATCATCAGCTTCACCAAATCTAGTATTCCCTTGCTAATTAACTTCTGTGTCTGATTGCAATAACACCAAAGCACCGAGCGTTTAGACTGCCTCTCTTAAGAAGTTTGTCTTCTCAAGTCATCCAAAAAAAAAAAAAAAAATCTATTTAGGTGTTGAGAGCTTTTGCAAGCTGGATGATCAAAACTTAAAAGTTATGCTGTGAATTTTCAGTGCTTCTGCTAAGTAATCTGCAAGCAGCAACAGAACTGTAGGGTAGAGACTTCTTCCTGGGACAAGCTGGGAAGAGCTTGAGCAGCACACTGGCAGTAGAGCTATTCATTGGGAAGAAAGCTACCTGACTCTCAAAGGGTCAGCAGGTAGATGAAGAATAAGACAATAAGTCTGAGGATGAGTCACACAAATGTAATTCTTTCGTTCTCACACGCTTCCCTGGACACCAAAGGAGTCCCCCTGTCAAAGGAAAGACAACGTGTTCAATGAACCATTCGTGTCCTCAGCTACATACATTCGGATCATAATTTCCAACCAGCCGCTGGGCTGCTCAACATATTTGGCAATAAGAAGGCATAAAAGATTTGGGGAATTGTAGAATTGAAATATCAACAGCGAAAGATGGAACATGTTCATACATAAGAAAAATGAAAAAAATAACAACAAAAGGAGGCTGCAATATAAATCCAGCACGACACAGTTTTATTTCCAAGTGGAAAGCAGTTTAGCTCTTGGATAATCTTCAAGCTAAATATTTTCAAAAGCTTCATCTACTATAGTATGGAAAGAAACAATACCATTCTACACCTTTTGGCTTAGGAACACGCTACATGCATACCTCATCCACAAACATCAGGAACTTCTTAATATAAAAGATTGTCTTCCTTTTTCAATTTTGGTGCCTTTCCACTCTGTCTCTTCAACTTTCCAACTGCACATATAAATGGAACTACTTGGAACTTGTGTTGGCATTTTAATTGTATCTTAAATAAGATAGTCATATTCTCATACAGCAGTGTTGCCATGCCAACGTTAACATGCCTAAAAATAAAATAGCCAGTTTAAAATACATGCAAATGACTTTCAAGGAGCTACTACTCTGGAGGTGTTATTTCAATGGTATCAACTTTCTGGTGCAAGAGTAAGTGGGGTAGGAATAAGTAGTTGTACTTTTTTTATCTTTAGAAGTTAAGTCTACCATCACAGCATTTATTGTCTCCATGTTTCTCCACACCTTATTCTCCCTTCCATAATAAACGAAGCACAAGAACCAAAATCAGGTACAATCTATAACCAAGGCACAACTGAATTGACAACCTGCAAAGCAAACTACCTAATCAGCCACACATTTACATGAACTGGGCTGCACATATGCCAAAGTATTTTTCAGGACTAGAATGACACATTTCTCCATTATTGACTAAGAAGCCCTAAAATGATCTCTCAGGAGGGAAGTCAAGGCAGAAGACTGATTATCAGAAGAAAAAATGATTTAAGAGTTCAGCTGAAGAGCTGACATGATATGCAATTAGAATATGTGCTTGACTCACGAAACCACATATAAAAATACAGGAATGCACCTTTTCATGAAAATTATTTGAAGAGGCTTTTACTTCAGAAACTTGTGGCTTCTTTTATAATATGCTTGAAAAAAAAAACAGAAAAGCCTAAAACAGTATCTTAAAATACTCCAAAAGAAGAATTTTCACTCAAGATTTTTCAAGCTGTAAAGAAGGAACAGCCCCCACAACATACTTCTTAAAGATTGCTGGAAAGCATCGGAAGAATTAGTATTTGTATCCAAATGGAAGTATCAGATACAAACTACAATTCTGCTATGTACTTTAAGCAACGGACAGGGAAAAATATAGAAGACATTAAGAACAGAAGACAAATTCCTTTTAGAAACGTCAAAAGGGTAGGATTCTAGGAGTTATAGAAATCAAGGAATTTATATATATATATATATATATATATATATATATACACACACACACACCAAGGCACATAAGAGGAAGGTACACATTTGATCTTCCTGTAGACAGCAGCTATCATCTCCAAGTAGGATGAGGCAACAGAATTAGATATCATTCAATCTGGAAATGCACAACCGACAGAAAACTACTCTGTACAACATTCTCCTATGGAAAATGACCTCAACTGGTTCACATTTTCCACCTAAGTTAAACGCTGATAACGTTCAGCATGACCTGCTCATTCAAATTCCTCACCACCACCAATGGTATCAAAAGCAGAGACTCCTGCTAGGCTGAGGCAGAAAACGGCACATAACAGAAGACAGCTTTGGTCAACATGAAACTCAAAACAGACAAAAAGTTTCAAACACATAGAATAGGGCAGTGTCTTGCCTCACCTTTTAATCAATCCTGAGACTCAGTACATTCAGCAAGCCACCTCTAACACAGAGCATGAGAAAAGTCTCCCATCTACACAGTAGAATTAGTAATACTAATTACTTAAGAAAAGCATCCTTCAGTGTTCATGTTTTGTTTCTCCCCTCCCCCCATGCCTAAACATTTGATTTGACTCGAGGCCTTATTTACCAAAAAATGAGCAAGAAGTCCAGTGAGTTCACAAACCAACATAAATCACTAGTTTCACTACACACACACACACACACACACACACACACAACTATCCAGCATTGCACTGTAGTTTTGTTTAAGTTTCTCATTACTTCATTCACAAGTGCTTACAACAAATGCTGTGTACAAGCCACACACACACAAATTCAGGGTAAGGGACATACAAAATACTGCTTATGGCACCAAAGCTGAGAGAACCCACTGCTTTTACAGGCATTAATTTCATTTGGTCCATGAGATTCAAGAACAAAGCATACAAGAAAACAGCAAGTCAACCTTTTTTTCTAAAGTAACAGTATAAATACTTAAATCACTATATTCTGTTCTGCCCTGAGCTAAAGCTTTACATAGTCTGCTTTGTGATGGTAGCCAGATGATCTGTGATTTCTTCCATTATAAAGCTGAGATGGAAGAACATCCACACCTCCAAAAGAAGTCCAAAGTGAGGTAGGGCACATAATCCTCAGCTGTTCCAGTGCTACCTCTAGGCATCACTGAAGGCAGCTTCTCTACTTGATAACATCCTTATAATACAGACAGGTTTCCCTAGAGCAAGTACATTCCTGAATATTGTAAGAATGCATTTAATTAATTAAAACTAAGGTGTGTTAGCTTTCCTACAACAACGGGAGCAGCTACTAGGCAACTCCTTCCTTACTGTTACGGCCAGATATTGAACTTCCAGCATCCTCAGAAGACAGGCCCGTAAGTGTTTAATGTACTCTCATTACGCAGCTACAGTTATCCAAGCAGCACTAGTCCTTCCTTCCTAATTTTTAAAGTTATACCAACATATATAACACATTCACCAACACAACTGACACTTATCACACAATTGAAAAATCACAACCACCTAACACCGGCAAAATACATCTAAGCTATAAAAAGAAAAGAACAGTGTTCTTGTAAGGCAGAGACAGGCTTCTGCAATGTACCTATGCTGGCTCTCTGAATTTCCATCTGACGCAAAAGCCTCCAGGGAGGACATGCATAGGCCAGCATGCTAGATGATAACTCTCAGTTTCATTGCTTCTTCCCATTAATGACAACAATGGGCACCAGTTTTACCTTTCATTAATCTGAAGTTAACACTGATCACTAACATATTGATTACAAACTGACATTCATACTAAATATTACAAATAAACGACAGACTACACATTGAAAGGCCATTAACAACACCACAGCATGAAATTCAGAGATATGAATTATGTATTAGATTGGTATCTTTTTTGTGTCAGCTTTTAAGCGTGTACACATAAGCTTACAATGAGCAAAAGGAAAGCAATTAACCACACCAAGAACCAAAAGCCATGACAGAAGTTAATCCAAACAGCTGAGATGACAAGACTGCCCATTAGAATTCTACTGTCTTTAAAAAAGGCAGAAATCCTTCAAAAGTACATAAGTACCTGACCAACATAAAAGAATTAAAATAATCACTGTACCAAGCTAACAAGATATCCAAGAAACACTGCCTTTACTGCTTCGTATGACTACTGCAGTTCACTTCTACAGTTTTTATATAGGATTACTCTGTTTTAGAACAGTATTTCTAGAAGGCAGTAATGCAACACTGAATATTTTGAAGAGGTCAAGTAACATGATACAGAGCTTTTCCCTCCAGGTCAGTGGAGTTCAAATCTTGCTAATGTCAGTAGTGACCAAAAGGTGTTGACATCAGACAGCTGTTCTGTGACCTCGGAGGAATGAGCTTGTATTCTCAGTCCAGTTTTTCCTGGACAGGTATCCATACCTCCGAGTACAACCAAACCTTCACTGTGGCTGTCACGTCTCAGGCATCAGTAGTGTGAATAAGGAGTAACCTCCATCTTGAAGGAGAACAGGACCTTAAAGCAGAGTAAAATTAAGGTGCCTGTCCAGGTTAAGGCTGCATTGTAACACTGACAACAGAGCAAGAAATTTCATTCTGTCAACTCAGCATTTTCTGCAGCATTAGGTTGACCTGAGCCTTGAACCTGCATCTCCTCGAGCACACAGGCTACCGTATTTTCAGACGACAGAACAATTGAAATCCTTGTTCCTCTACAGTACCAACAGCATCCACAGACTAAAGGTGGATCATCCTAATTTGCATCTTAACATGTGTAGTATCTTAAAAGGATGGAACAAAACCAAATCAGAAAGGTCTTGCTCAAGCTGGAACTACATCCTATGGATTCACATACAGGACCCTCTTTTCCTTTAACTCCCAGAAAATTGTATTGTCACCTTTACTAGGAGTTTATTAGCTTTTAAAGAAGCTATGCTACACATGGATTTTCATTTCTTCTTTATGTTGCTCATTGCTCAACAATTTCAGAGCTGTCTGCATTTAGATTTCACTCAATAAGTTACTGAATATAAATGTACAAGAGTTACATAATAGAGGTGGGATAAGGCCAAGACCTCTGAGTATTAAGAGCTCCTGAGTCGTTTTCCCCCTTCTTATCCGAAAAGGATGCTCTACTTTTGAGTTTGCACAACTCAAGGTTCCATATGCAGTAGAAAAAAGTTCTCATCTGTAGAAACATTCCATTAAATGGTATATTTGATTCTTTCAAACATAAAAAAAAGGGGGAAAAAAAAAAAAAGTCCACAACCACTCACCTAACAGGTTGCTTAGAGGCATAAGCACTGTATGAAACTGCTAGGGCTGGAGCCTTCCCAAACCTATTCCATTAATAGCTGCATAATGGTGGCTACTCAGAATTTTAAGGTCAACCTATGGCTGTTGTTAGAAGGAGACATCTCTTGTCATGCACCAGTAAATCAACAGAGTTTAGGGTTTTGAGGTTTATTTTTCCCGCTTGGTTTAAACTAATACATATGATATTTTAACTTAAAAAATAAAGTTATATTCATAGATCAGAACTCACTCAACTCATCCTTTTGTTTTCCTCCCTGAAGTATCAATATATATCCACTCGTGCTTGCTTACAGACTACTGATTTTTTTAATTATTATGTAGTGTTTTTAACACTGCTAGCTGTCAGTTGCTCATCATAAGAAGACAGGAATAATGCCCTACAGAGAAGAAACAACAGTTCTGGCTACTGAATAAACTCAGTACACCCTCTTCTCTCTCTCTTATTATTAGTAGTTCTTGTTCCATGTCCTACAGTAAAAAAAGAAAAAAAAAAAAGCATGTACATATAAAAGAAAGGTAGTGTGCCTACAATACAGTAAAGAATAGTCCTATGAAGAGTCAGTTTACACTGTATTACTCCCTACAGGTGCTATTTTAAAGACTTTTGCAGGATTTCAATATTTAAGAGTGAACTGGTTAAACAAATCTTCATGTTTTCTGGGAAAGAAACATAACAAAGAATCAACAGTAACCACGTGAGCTGAATAAGCACACACCTAAGCAGCATATAGGTCATGATGGGTCATTGTTCTTTCCTTTAATAATTTAACTCAAGAAAGTTGATTTCTATTTTAATTACATTATAAAAAGATCTAAGCATACACACTCTTAACATTTCTTAGAAATCATGTTTTGAGATGGTATATGTGAGCACACAAGCAATTACTCATAATGCACATCAAGATGAACTGAAACCACTAAAGGTGGTGTAACCAGAGCAACTACTATTGCAGCAGTTTTTAGGTAGAACACCCACCTAAGTCAAAGGAAGTTTTGCCACCGCAAAGATGGGCCATTTGATGATTTTTAGGACAAGGCCAGACCAAAAACAGTCACACAGCTCACTATCCGAGAAAAATCTTTTTAATCTGATGGTCGTTTTATACACCTGCAGAAGAGAACCTTCATCTGAACCCAACTGATCAGGCTGCTATAACCTACTCCTAGCGAGATATAACAAGATGACTGCTTAAATGAGTAACAAATATCCCAGGTATTAGAAGTCATACAGGCAAATTCCCATGTGTTTAAAGAGAAGAAAAAAAAAAAAAAACTTGACATGTATCTGCATTTCTTACAATGTTTGAAAAGCTGTAATTTCATTTAGAATGAAAAAAAAAAAAGGTAAGGCATACTAAGACAAATGTAAATATAAGCACACAAATACAATTAAGCTTTTCCAAGAAATATTTACATTGAGTGCCTGGCTTTGACATATGCTCATGTAGACACAAAAGTATACATATTCCAAGGAGATTTTCATTTCCTGGGCTCTGGAAAGACGCATACTGAAGGTGGGAATTGCGTATCCCACTGCTTAAAAAAAAAAAAAAAAAAATCTGTATTTGAACACGGGTTACAACTAACCTAATGCAATAGCTTGATGTGCTTAGATGCAAGGTATATGGAGGGTGCAGAAAGGAAAGACGACCAAAAAAAAGCCCACTAAATATACATATCTTCTATGTACTAAGAAACACTCAGTGCAATTTCCATCAGGCATTACCCAGATAATGAAGACCTCGGTCTGTATCGCGGGGCACAACGTGTTGTTAACCTAAAGCAAAACGTGTCCGTAAGGCTGGCGCCCACGGCCTAGGCGTACCTGCCGAGGCGGGGAGGCTACAGGGGCGCGCAGCCGGCCGGGCCGTGCGCATCCGCGCGCCTGCCGGGTACCTTCACAGCGAGCGGGACACGGGGCGAGGAGGCGGCCGCAAGGGCGGGGGAAGCGGCGCTCGCCGCCCGGCCCGGCGCTGCTTCAGGACGCGGGGCTCAGGCGGGCCCGGCTGCTGCGCACGGCCGCCACGGCCGGATCCGCAGCGCAGGGGAGCCCCGGCTGGCGGCGCACGGAGGTTTCCAGGCGTCGTGGTGCATGCGGGGAGCCTAAGGCGGCCACGAGCGGCGGCGCAGGCAGTGGGGGGAGCGCGAGAGAGCGCAGCCCGGAGGAGGAGGACGAGGAGGACGGGGGGGATGCCCGGAGGAGCAGCCAGGCTGGGGGAGGGGGCCGAGCCCTGCCCCCCTCTCTCCCTCCCCGGCTCCGAGGCAAGCGAGCAAGCTGGGGCTCCCCCTCTCTCCGAAGTGAGCCCTGCGCAGCTTACAAGGCGGAGAGGGGGTGGCGGCGGGGGCGGGGGAGGAGGGGGGAAATGCTGCAATGT
>JAWLRI010000035.1:935696-1070684 GCA_034781795.1 Crypturellus tataupa | reverse complement strand
CCTTTCCTTTCCTTTCCTTTCCTTTCCTTTCCTTTCCTTTCCCTTCCTTTCCTTTTCCCTTCCTTTCCTTTTCCCTTCCTTTCCCTTCCTTTCCTTTCTCCCTTCCTTCTCCTTCCCTCTCTCTCGCACCTTACACGTTATTTTATCCATGCCCCATAGTTCTTCTGTGCCTCTTCTTCAGCTGAGGTTTGGCAGGTGCACAGATAGTTAAACCTCCCCAATGGCACCGATTTATAAACTTACGGATGTGCACACATATAATTCTCTTTTTCTGGGTTAAAAGCAACACAAAGAACAGCGCTGTTTTGGCTGCCAAGTTCTCATAACTCCCACTAAGCCCCTAGGTATCACTATTTAAAGGACTTTAAGATGTGGCTTTCCATGGGGCTAGTTAGTTTAGGCATCCTGTATTTCGCATCCTGCATTTCTGCACGATAACGAAGCACCACTGTAGCACTCAGGTGCTTGGATACTCCAAAACTTTGGTTCTTGTCATCCACCGATTGTCATTTTTAGACTTCCAGACCTAAAATCATATTTATTTGCATGATCTGCCCTCACGCTACCTGTTAATCCCCTTGCCCTGCTGTGGTTCTCTGCCTGTAGCAAGCAGGGAGAATTGGCACCCCAAGATTTGTTCTTGTTGAGTTTTACCGTCTTTACCCTAAACCTGAGCAGAGAGCGGCTGCTCGGGGTTATTCTTGCTGCTTCCCCCCCTGCTTGCTTGAGAGGAGCCGGGATACGAGCAAACTGCCACAAACCCCCTTCTTTGTGCCTAAAAGATCGCTCACAAAAGTGAGCAATCCCAAAAGCCTTGGGTGATGAATATTAACTACCCTCAACGCACAGATAGTTTTCTAATAGACTAACTGGGTTTGCTTTATGCTTTGACATCTTTATATACGTATATTTAGACCTTAAACGCGTAGTATAACCGTACAGAACAAGGTGACTTGGCCTGGCCCTTCTGCAGGGGCAAGTGGCCCTCTCCATCAGGGACCCTGCTGATTTTAGGGCCCTCACTCACATTAATGACCTGATGGAGCAAAGTGGGTTCCACCGAGTTACCCCTTAAGTGGCCGCACGATCCGAGGCCTCGGGGCGTTTCCAGCACAAACCACAAGAAAGTCAGAGGAACCCGAAAATTAAAGCACGCGGCAGAAAACGCACCGGCACTTTTGTTAAGGTGCACATTGCAGGCAATAATATCAACTCTGCCGCTGTCCACAACACTTTTATGGCCTTTTGTTTAGGTGTCCGAGTCAATAGTTTATTCATTAAAATGTTTATGATTCCCCAGAGTTTCGCCGAGTGGCACAACTGGCCGCTTGTCTGCGGGTCTGCAGTGAAAGCGCATTATTCATTAGTCCTGATCCATCATTTGCAGTTTGTCATTTGTTATTCTCTTGTTTTAAAAGTTGCTGCTCCAATCAAGGAGGGGAGAGAGCACCATGTGTCTCCGTGATCAGTCACAGCCGTGAATAGCGAGGGCTGAAGTGAGTGTTTCACAAACAAGCCATAGGCTGAAATTTGTTTGCATAATCTATTCACGGAGCACTTATGAATAACGAATGCGCCCACAGAATCGGAATTGTTTCAGGAAGCCTTCGCAAACAGAAAGAAGTGCGACATATCTCGGGTAATTTATTCCCGATGAATAATTCAGCCCATTCTATCGCACACAGTCTACTAATTTTGCAGAGAAATTATTCAGCCGACGGAGATAAAGGCTCCAACACCTTCTGGGCTCGCGCTGTGGAAGTCAGTGGTGAAAGTTCCATGAAGTTTTCTGGGATCAGGACAAAGAAACGGTCCAAAATCTATGGGGGAGCTTTGATTTTGCCCAATGCGGAGTGTATTCCTGATGTGTTCCTGATCCACAACCTTTGATATTAGCTTTGATATTAGTTTATCGGAGCTGATGTAAGTGCAGCCGGTGTCGGAGCGCGGGCGCGGGACTCCAGTGAGGGTGAGATTGTCCCTCCTGTCCCCTGCAGTGACTAGTTCAGATCCGAACGGCTCCCGGGCTCGAAGCTGACAAGTTAGAGCTACTCCGGTAGGTGCAGGATGCACCTTAGCACAAGTCAGCAAACTCTGTGTTTTGTTGTATCGGTTTGCGGGGCTTAAACTAGTGTGGAGATGATCAAAACATGCCCAGGCTGGGACATATTACGCGATGGTCCCTTCATCTTCACGCAGTGCTGGAAAACGTGGCCAGAGCAGCTGGCCGAGCGGTCTGCGGAGGTGCCCAGGGCTGCGTTTGGAGCAGGTAACTCCTCAATGGCCACTCTGGGGGTAGAAAGCTGGATCCGAGACCCAAAGACAAACTTCCCGGGAAGGGGGCGGCAAGGATCAGCTCCCTGCCCCTCGCTTGGGCCCGTGGGGCAGAAGGGTTTAAAAGAGACGTGCGGAAGGAGACAAGGTGAGGGAGGGCAGGAGCCGATGCAGGGCACCCCGTGGCCATCCCCTGGCCAAGGCCACCGCCGTGGCCCTCGTCCCACCCCGCGGGTGGCACCCGGGGACACCGCGGTGGCCCGGCCGGGCTGCGCTGCAGACGCGGCCCCGCTTTATCCCCCAGCGCCCGCGTGGGACGATGCGACTTTTTCTTCTGGGAGGGGAGGGGGCCAGTAGGTAAATGATTATTCCCGGCGAGCACAAATGTATTTTGTTTGTTGTAATTAAAATGTTTTAATGAGACAACCATAAAATCAACCATTAATTATTTTTTTTCAAGCACTTCTGCTTCCTTTTGAGCCAGGTCTATTTAGAAATAGTTTAGAGAGTAGCCTGCCGTTTTATTCTTTCTTCGGTATTATACACAGGAGTGGAGAAGTCATTTATAAATAATTACACAATGTTTTGGGTCTTTGGGTTTGTATAATATATCAAAGCGATTAGTACCCGCATTGTTCCATTGTAAATGGTTTTTTTCCCCCTTCCTTTCAGTTTCACTTGCCTTGTCTTCTATCTAAACCTTTTTCGTGAAATCCTTTGTCTTCCTCATTCTTTTAGCTTGTTACAGTGCCGGGACATTCTTCTTATTCAAACACTCACAGCGTGAGCAAAGAGAGCTACTTCTGTCGCATCTTAAGTTTTACCATAACTTTCTGGCATTTTCTTTTCTTCCAGTTTTCCCAGACTACCGATAGGGTAATGAAGAATTATAACGTACATCAATTATTGGCGCTGCCGGGGTATTATGCGCCCTGAATTCAAGGGGAGAGAAAGAGAAAGAGAAAAGAAGGGGAAAAAAAAGCACTTTCTGAGGTTTTCGAGGCGCATGGCAGAGGATGCTGATTATTTATATCATCTTTCTAAGTATTTTGTGGGACTCCTGAGACCGCTTCCTTGGTGGCTGCAACCCAGCGCCTGGGTTTGGGGTGCAAAGGGCTCGTTTTTGTGCGCGGCGGCGGCGGGTTTAACTCGTTCCTTTTATGAGGAGCCCAAACAAAAGCATCTTCAGGCCAAACAATCTGTCTGCGCGCATAATGGCCCGGACGCCCGTCACGCGCCTGGCGCTGGGAAATCGATGCTCCTTTTGGAGGGACGCGGGAAGGAAACGCGACGCCGGCGGCGAGTTTGCCCGGCGCCCTCGGGGGGCTCCCCGTGCCGCTTCCCCCTGTCCGGTTCCCCAACACAGGGGTTGCTCCCGGAGCGAACGCCGCTTTTCCTGCCGTTTGGATAACCCTGTGCCAGGCTGCGCGGTGCTGAACACGCTCCCTGCGGGAAAACTGGGATTAGGATGTCCCCTCGGAGCAGCGAGGGGATGTCCCCCCTGCGCCTTATTGTCAGAGGGGTTTTTCTTCCCCATTCCCCCCCATCCACCTTCTCCCGCCCACAACCCCCCTCTTTTCTTGATCCTATTTTGTGAATTGGAGCCCGAACGCTTCTCCTAAAAGAAAGAACCAAAATGCACCAAAATCCTCCCTGCCAAGGTGCCTGCAGAGCGCTTGCTTTGAAAAGACCTTCGTGCAAATAAACCGCCCATTTTTTTATATATATATATATTTTAAGGCAATCTCTGTGTATTTTAATGCAGTAACGGTAACGTGGCAGGGCTGGAGGGAGCGCCGGGCGCTGTGTGGGAAGCGGCAGGATGCTCCGGAGCAGCCCTCGCCGCGGGGGCACGCGGATTTGCTCCCATTTGCATAGCAGGTGTTTGCTCCTCGGCCATTCTTCCTTAAAGGAGTTTTAATACGGGATAAATTACCGGGAATTAGGAGGAGGCAGGCGACGGGGCAGGCGCTCCGTGAGCCTTCCGTGGGGAAACTAAGAGAGTATTGAAAGAAAAGAAGGAAAAACCCAAGCGAAGCAGCTCCTGCCCCAGCCTGGGGTGTTTGGGGGCTGCAGGCGCCTCCCCACAACTTCGCTTTAAATTCTCATTTGGATCTGTAATAACGCGGTGATCTCAAAGACACTAACGCGATTACCGGCCCGAGGATCTCTGAGTCAGAAAGTCTGGCGAGGGGCTTTAAAATGTTAATCCCTGGTATAATCCCTTCCCCTGGCATTGTCCGTACAAGCGTCGCGCCCGCCGAGAGCTGCCCCTCGGCTTCCCCGCGGCGTCGGGAAGGGCGGGATGAGCCCCCGAGCCCGGGCATTGCCCGGAGCCCAGCGGGCACCGCCGCAAAGCGAGGAGAGGGCTCGGACCCCCGTGCGTGGGGCCGCGTGGAAACCTTCCTCCTGGGCACGAAGGAGTTCAGGTTTCGCCCCGTCCATTCAAAGGCACCAGGCGAAATGAAAAGTGAGGATGTGTTTGAGAGTGGGAACGAAAGAGTGAAAGAAAATATATTTAAAAATGAGAATTTGTGAATATATTCCAGATATTTCTAAGCGGGAAGTAGCTTTCATAGACACGCGCCTGCAGGGTCGGTTCTGCAGCGCTCAGGTTTGCTGGAAGGTTTTATTCCCGTGCTCTGTAAAGGGACATCCTGAAAAGCCGTCCGGATGCCTCCCCCTGGGCATTGAAGGAAACTGTATTGAAAATTAAAAAAGGGAACCAGCAGAATCCGAACTATTGATACACGGGGCTAAAACGCATGCTTTTTGCCCCCAGATAACCAGCCCCTGGGTGGCACTGAGCCTCCACCTGGTGCCAAGGAGGCTGCAGGGCAGGTTGGAGGGCCCAGCTGTGTTCCCAAAGCAGGTGCAGCTGCTCCGGAGGAGCCGGGAAGCTGCTGGGAACAGTGGGATGTGGGATGGAGCAGTGGGATGTGGGATGGAGCAGTGGGATACGGGAGAGTGGCTGGGAGCCCTGTGTATCCGTGCCCAGCGAGGCCCCAGGGTGACACCACAAGGCTGGCACTGCCAGCGCCTGTGCGCATTTCTACTGCGGGGAGCAAAGCCCAGGCGTCCCTTGGGGCTTCTCCTGGAGCTTCTCCTGCTGTTTTACAGCTTCTCCTGGCTGGATGCTGCCTGTTCCCATTCTATGTGGGGAGTTGCCGAGGGTTTTGGTGCGTTGGGAGTGAGCGGGAGCCGGAGGAGCGCTGGGTGCCAGCGGGATTTCTACAGGTTCGAGGCCAAAGAGTAAAACCAGAGTCTGGGCAGTGTGGGAAGAGATTTAGTCTGGCTTAAACAGAGTTTTTTTTTTTTCTTTTTTTCTTTTTAATGTCAAAATGAAACTCATAGTTACTTCTGACTTAACCATGTTTCAGTTAGTGCAGCCAGATACTCTGACACTTTCCCCCCGCTTAGTTTTTGGATCAGGTTTTGCTTTTCAAACAAACTCATCCAAAGCAAACAGCGGATAGCTCAATGGCCTGCTCTGCTCCCTGGAATTCAAGAGCACTTTGCAGTGCTGTAAATGTGGCTGTGCATTTCACTGGGCTGCTTTGCACTTTATTATAGCTTAGCGCTAGGTGTGCAACACAGCCCTTAATGTTTGCATTCTTCGGATAGGGAAATTATGTTTAACTAGCAGCTGTGCTGAGGGCACTCGGGCTGCTGCTGTCACTCATAGCCCAGTATCGTCTCTGCCGCTGTTTATGGGGGTGCCTTTGGGTATAAAAATACAAAATAAATGTATGGAGCAGCTGGAGGCTCCCGGGATGCAGGTAAACCAGGAAGGACAGCACAGATCCAGCAGAGATGCTGCAGGCTGGGGCTGGTGCAGAGGGAGCCTCTTTAATTTAAGCATATAGGAAATGTGCAGTAAATTCTAGGCTCGTTGAAAAAATAAATGAATATACTCCTAGGATCTAGACTTCCTTTGCTTTTTAGCCCTCTTGGATGAAAGCCCAAAGTACTGATTTTTTCTTTAGCTGGTTTAATGTGCTGAGGTCTTGATCTTGATTATTTTTAATCTAGTGAAAATTATCTCTAACTCTTCAGAAGAATAGAGTATGACTTTTTAATGTATAATATATAAATAGTTTTCAGTATTTGGTGTTATTTATCTTCCTTAGCCTGCTGGTGACCCCAGCGTGTGCCCTTAGCCCCACTTATTCCATACCAGGTGTTGGGAATTTAGTTCTTAAACTGAGAACAGCAGCAACTAGTCCCACAGCTGTTGGCAGTAAAAATAAAACCCATTTCTGCAGCTTGCAAATAATTCAAGTAGCCACAAGGTGTCAACCTCCACCGCGGTTGGGAGCCCAGTCTGGAGCTGGGGTGAGTTTGAGCAACCTGGTGCAAGAGGCTCAGGTGGGAAATCCTGGGATCTGGCTTCAACGAATTTCATAAAATCATCCTTTTTTTTTTTTTTTTTTTTTTTCCCCCCAGAAAAGGGATTTTTTTTTTTTTTTTTTACTGTATAAATATTTTTTAGTTTTTCCCTCTGTTTTCATTTATTTTTTTTCACCGTAAGCTCCAGCTGTGTTGGACAGTGGCTGCTTGTGTGCAGAATGGGAACCTGTTACAGCAAGCGGAGCATCCCGAGAGGTGAGGATGGAGATGGCTGGGGAAAAGCCTTGTTATCGGTGCTGCATTAAGGCCATGCGTGGCAGGTGAGTCACTGCAGAGCTTCATCCCTCTTGTGTGGGTTACAACCCTCAAAATCAGCCCTCAAGCAGAGGGACAGAGCTTCACTCTGCTCTTTGGGTTATCAGGACCCAGATGGCCGAAAGCTGAAACTTTAGGAAAAGAGGGACAGGGGCTTTCTGCTGGAAAGCGGCCTCTTTCCCTTCCTATTCCAAGTGCTTTTGTTGCTGGCAGCTCCTTATCTTCCATCGTTAACTTAACTGTCCTGCAGGAGCAGGGCTGCTGCCACCCGCTCGCTCCCTGCACCAAAGTTAGTGCCTGGGGCTGGGCGCTCTGGTCAGAGATGCTGGTGCTTTGTGCAGTCCTCTCTGCGTGCCACCCTGTCCTCCTGTGCTCCATATCCTTTATTCCTCATCTTATAAGAATATTTTCCAGGTGTGAGAAGCCTAAGGGGAGGAAAAATGCAACAAAGGCTGTATTTGGTGGGTGTTCTTTGCCTTCTAGATAGCTATGTCCAGACTTTGCTGTGCAGTAGCTGCTTGTAACGTTGAGCCGCTGGGTTTGGTGTGTCGGGTGACACCAGATTTCCTGCTCCCTTTGCCCCCGTGCTCCCAGCAGCACCTCCTTGAGGGAGCTGCACTTAGACTGGGGATGCTGCGTCCAGCCCTGGCCCGTATTGGCACGTGCCACTTTAGCCAATGTAAGTCCTTTTGCTTGCAAAAGGTCCTGCGGAGAGACCCTCCTCCTGCTGTGCAATCCTGCCCTGGGCATCCATCCATGGGAGGCTGAACGGGGCATGCAGCACCTGGCAAACCCATTTGGGATGGGGAGCAGCAGCACTGACTGGGAATTACCGCTCCATTTTTCCTCAACGCGCTCATCTGTCTCATGTCTTGCAAACACCTGTAGCGTCCTGGCAGCAACCTCGTTATTTTAGGCCATTCTGGGCTGCTTTGCTTTTCTGAGCGTGTTTGCAAAAGCGCTAAGTCGTGCAGACTTAGAGAGGAAGCAGCAGTAAACGCCGAGGAGGAACGTCAGCGGTGCCGGGAGGAAGGCAGGGGAAACGGGGGAGGATTTTTATGCCCCGCAATGGAGTGGGCAGTAACGAGGTAAAAGCGCTGAGGGGCAAAGACAAAAGATGCTGCTTCCGGGATTAGAAGTGAGCTCAAAATTGCCAAAGCGACCAAAAAAAAAAAAAAAAGCCTGTTTTAGCATTTCTTTCCCTTTTAATAAGCTTCTTTTCCTGGGAGTCCCGAGTGTTCAGATGGAGCACACTTAGTGCCTAGTAACCCAACAAAGCGGCGATTGGTGGCTCTGCAGAAAGATTTTTCTTCTCCGTGTAGGTTTCTAGCCATGAAAAGGCGCCGAGATCAGTTGCTTCAGAATCCTTAATTAAACACAACAAAGAAGGGCAATTAGAGCTGTGTTTTGCTCCTGGCATCCAGCAAACCTTGCAAGCCTCGACACCCTCTTCTCTGCCCCAAGATTTATGATGGGAATAAATCATAATTATTCCTCTAACCATCAGCCATGAGCAAACACGAGAGGGATTTTATTTTATTTTTATTTATTCCGTTCGGGAGGTTCTGAAATGTATCCAAAGGGAATTTGCTGGCAAGAAAAGCAAAACCACGGGCCTTGGCCACCTGCCGTCCCGTCACTTGGTGTCACGTCGTGTCGCTGTGCCGGGGCCGGGTGCCTGCGTGGAGCGGGGCAGCTCCCGTGGAGCTGGACGTCCTCCACGTGTGTCGTCAGCGGAGCCTGGGCTGGAGGCGCCGGTAACGCGCGCGGAGAGGAGCCCCTGGGAAGGGTTGAAGGGGGATAAGTGCGTCACACCGGGACCGCGAGCCGTCCCCCCCTGCTCGCAACGCAAATGGTGGGTGCTACAGCCCTGGTGTTTCACCCAGGGATCTCTGCTTTATCCTGGTGACCGGGCCAAACCGTGGGCAGCATCTCCTGCAGCTCTGAGGGTTTGGGATGGATGTTTGAGAATGAGTATACCCAGGGTTGTGGGGCAGTTCAGCTCCTCGAGCGGATGGGATGGCCAGGGCTCCAGCTGGGCATCCCCTCGCGCCCTGCGCGTTCCCGTGCGGATGTGCTGGTGGGAGCACACGCGTGTGCCGCCCTGGGCGCGCTGTGGAGGGGCTTCGTTGCCGCTAGATGTCCTTTCAGCTCTGCTTTCTCCTGCTTTAGCTCCAGCTCCAGCTCTCCACACTTGCTGGCCAAGCACCGAGTGTGGCAGGGCCACCAAGGGCCCCTCGCCCTGCTTGGGGCCGTAAGGAGGGCCAAAGTGTAGAATAAACCTCGTGCTGTGACATATGGACATGATATCCACGGGGTGGGTCGTTCCTGACTCCCCCGAGCTTGTACAGCTTTGTCTAGCTGGGTAAAACATAGAATTACCCAAAACCCTCCCAACTTCTGCCTTTGTGCCCGTTAAATGTTTAGTACCTGTAGTGTGAATAAGGGCCTATTTTATCGCTGTGCAGAGGCCTTGGGGGTGCTACGGGTACCCAGGCAGGTTGTTACCCGGCTGAAGTGAAGCAACCTGGAGGAAACGGTGGCCCAGGTGTGTGCCCGTGCTTGGTCGGTGCCTCCCTGTGACACGGCAGCCCGAAGGGGGGATCCAGGTGGGATCCAGGTGGGATCCAGGTGGCGCAGGATGAGCCCCGCTGCCCAACCGCAGCTTGGGACGCCTCGCTCTGCATGGAAGCAATGGGAATGGCTCATTTGACCACTTGCATCTCCCATTTCTGCCCATAGGTGACTCAAGGTGGGAGTCAGCTGGATGCAGGAGCAGAAGCAGGGTGCTGTGAGCGCCCTTACGTGTGTTTTTTAGCGGGTCGGTAGGAGCGCGTGTTGCTCGTTGCTCTCGTGCAGCTGGCGGGGAGCCCGCATCTGCGGACGGTGCGGGGAATGGTAATAGCAGCCCCTCTTCTGGGGTGGGATGCATCAGGTAAAGGAATTACAGAACGTCCTTTCTTGAGTGGTTTGCCAGCAGGAGACGTGTGCTCGTACAAACACACCCGTGGGCTCCTGAGGTCTGGCCTTTCCAGGCAAACGGAGCACCCTTCGGGAAGCGCTTAGTACTTTGCGGTTTGGGATCAAAGGGAGATGAAGGAATAGTAGACGCAGAGTATTTTTTGATAGTGTGAGCAAACACTGGGTCATCGAGAGCTACAAACAGCTCCGCACAAATATATATTTCCATCTGGGACCACACACGCCAAGCCAGTGAAAGAAGCAGACGGAACGAGCAGAAATCCCAGCAGAAATGCTGCGAATGGAAAACTTGGAGTGCCAGAACTTAGAGCCGTGTTGGAATGAAGCCGGAATAGCTACAATTCCAAACCTGGCTGCTGGAGCTTCTGGATCCGGAGCCCAGACGGAGCCAACAGCCCAAAATAGAGTTTCTTTCCTTTATTTCTCCCCACAAGGCGCTCGGGACCGGTGAAGCCTGATTCTGGGCACATCTGGATCTGAATGTGTCGCTCCCGGGAGCTTTGGAGAAGGTGCCTGGCGTTCAGCAGGGAGTCCGTTCTGGAGAAGGCAAACTCTGCCCGAGGGGACAAAGCCAGCGAAGGGCTACGGGGCAGCACGAGGGGCTCTTCCCTTTGCATCGACCCCATGCAACCCGCCTTGGAGCAGGACTCTGGGCTGGAGAGGGGTTTGGAGGTGGATCCCACAAAGGCGGCTTCAAACGAGCTCTTTGGGTACCTCTGTGGTCATTTATCCTGTAATATTGTCCCCAACTTCCTGAACAGGACCCTGGAGTGACCAAGAACCCCCCAAGCGCTGCCCTGCCTTCGTGCTGCTGCCCATGAACTCGGGTAGCGCAGCAAGAGCTTCCCCAGGTCCCAGTGCTGTCCCCAAGGCTCTGGGATTTGGGGAGTCGGGACCCTGCAGACACCTGGAGGTGCCGGCCGGGGAGGGAGCATCCAACGCGCCCCGAAGCAGCCGTCGCCTCTTAATAAACTCCTGGCACTGCTGTCCCGGGCCCTATATGAGCAAGTGAAAGGCAAGTGGTGAAAGGCCCCGTATAACGTTACTAATCCCGCGCGCCGGGAGGCGAGGCGGCTTCCCTGACGCTGCAGCTGCTTCGTTTGCCCTCGTGCTCTTATTAAAACAAAACCCGATGGAGTAATCCCCACCCGGAACCGGGGCAGGTCCGCGATGCTGCAGGGAAGAGGGATCCGCAGGGCTCATTCTCCTGGTGCTCCACAGGGAACAGAATTCCCTCTTCATCCCATTGCACGTGCTCGAGGGAAGGCACCAGGGAACACCCAGCAAAACCAGTCCTAGGTGGGGCAGTCTCCTATATATATCTGTGTATATATGCACGTATAGATACATATCCCTGTGTACATGTATGTTTTAAAAACCTCCTAACGATTCTGTTAGCCGCTGACATTCCTAATGCCCTTTCCTGTTGCTGCTGCAGCATCACGGAGGGCAGCGGATGCTCCTCCTGCTCCTGGGAGCTCCACAAACCTGCCCGGGACTGTGCTTTAAGAGGCTTTCAAAACTAGCTCTGTCAGTTTTTCCCTCTCTAGGGTTTAAATCCGTGTTTCCAGCAGTGATGCTGTTGGAGGAAACATTTCAGGTTAATTGGAATGCCTCAATTGTCCTTTTTTTCTGGTTTCTTTTGTGCCAGTTTTCCCTAGTTATTTGGGTCTGGCTGCCAAACCCCAAGCTAAGCCACTTGTATGGACCGTATCCCATGGAAGTGTGAATCACTGCATCAAATCCGGACAATTCTTGGGCACAATCTTCCCAATGAAGTGCTAACCACGTCTTGTGCAACCACATCGATGCTCTTCCAGGAAATAATTGCCTAGTAGCACTTAAGTAAATAAACTTTCTGCAAGTTGGTTGGTATGTTGAAATCGAGTCTTCTCAGTGGAAAAACTACTGTTTTTTTCCAGTATTTTTCAGGCTGCAAGGAATGCCGTGCCGTGTTTCTTGCTGTGGGCAGCACAAAGGCTGGATCCACTGGGCCGTGGCTGCAGTGGAGATGGGGAATGTGGGGATGCTTTTCCCTTGGGATTTGCACGTGCGGGTGAAGTGACAGTGCCCTGACCTGCCTGCCTGGCGCTAGGACACTAAGGATCTTTCTCCCTATCTGTCCCTTGGATCTATTGCACTCCGGAGGACCAAGGAAACGTTGGATGTTGGTGAGAGGGGCAGCCCGCGGCTCCGGCTTGGTCTACGGTTCACATGGCCCCACTAAAGCAGCCGTTTGGGGTTGATCCACCCAGAACCTTAATTTCTTAAATATCCTGGGGTATTTCTTAAGCCTTTTATTAAAAGGAATCCGCAGTTCTTAAGCTCCCTCCTTGTGTAAAGTGTGAAAAATATTTTGAAATCTCCTAGCTGTTTCTCCATCAGCTCTTCTGGGATATTAGCTCAGTAAATAAGCAGGTCTCTTAAGGAATTTATTTTTGCTGTAGAAAGCACCTCCTTCAAGGGCTGATATGCGATATTCCAGCACTTCAGGAATAAGTACATGCCAAAAAATAGATCCGGGGAAGGAAATTAGCTTTTTTTCCTGCCTCCCGCCATACGGAGGCATGAGGAAAATGTGGGGAGCGGCGCATCCTGCGCTACTTTTGCAGCTCAACCCACTTTTGCAACTCAACCCTTTTGCTCAACCCGCGCTGCTGCTTTTGCAGCTCCTCTCTGCTTTTCCACCTTGAGCTGAGCGGGGAGGGATGCGTTTTGACCAGTTGTGCATGGATATCATTGCCCTAGTGCGATAACCCTGGGGGATGCCTAGGTATTGCAAACCCCATCCCTTGGGCATTGCAGGAGACGGCTGAGATGGGGCGTTTTTTCTTGTCTGACTTGCACTGAGCAGCCTAATTTAATGGAAAACTTATAAATTACTGCATTTTTACTCACTTTTTCTATAGGGATGTGGAGGATCTCTAGTTATTTAACATAACACTAGGCCAGGGGCTGTGTGCACATGGCATAGCCACTATTTATGTAATCCTCAGTGCCTGGGGACAGGCCAAATCCTAAAATGAGAAAGTGTTAAACGGAGCCAGAATAGCACTTTCCAAACCCAATAGGAGCAAGTTGCCATGTCTCTAAATCAGCTGCCCCGATGCGGCGTTTTCCCAAAACCATTTTTGTCACCAAAACCAAAAAAATCCCATTAGGAATTGCTGGGGTTTTGGGACAGTTTAAGAAAATCTAAGAGCGCTTGCCTGTTTTTAAATATATTTTTATTACTTTTTTTTTGTTTGTCTTAGAAAGAAATATGAAATCTGCATGCAACGTTCTAAATATTTCAAACATTTAAATAGCATATGATAATTTAGCAGTACAGTACATTATACAGAAAGATAATACAGGGAGATTTCCTCTAGTGTATTTACAAATGGAAAGGTGGTTTTGTTATTGTATTTTAAAAAGAGGAATGCACTGCTTAACATTGAAGTATTACATTCAAAATAATGAATAGGTTGTATTGTGGCTATAACATATAGATATGTTTACCCTACTGTATTTTTCATAAAAAGGTACCTTTTAAAGGTTGTTTTTTGCTACAAATCTAGGAAATCATACACAATAGTCTTGACGCTTAAAATGTCTCGGTGCCGAAGCTGCAAACTTGCCGTGAGAGCTTCAGGTGGAGGAAGAAGAACAAATGTTTTCCCTAGTAATAAAAACGCCTAGAAATGCTCTCTAGTGGACACAGCGTTAAGGGGGACGCGCGGTGCCTTCGCCCTGCGACAAGAGCTCAGGTCACTCGAGAAGGACTGGGACGAGCTGCCAGGGGACCTCATTCCTGCAGCTCTCGCCCCGTTTAGCTGCGTTTCGGGGGGCGTTTTGCACGGCAAAGCAGTCCTCGGCCCCGCGTTCTTGCTGCGTTTGAGGCTGCAAAATGTGACAAACACCCCCAGCAGCGACGCTGCCCCGGGGAGGGACGCGGCCGTCTACACCTACAACCAGCCGTGTTGGCCTAATGAGCTTATAAAGCTCGATTGCAATCATAGTGAAGTATGAATGAATAACAGTAAAAAAAAGAGACCTCTTTAAAATGAAAAGTGTGAGTTTTCCCGGTCTCGTTACAAAGCAGACGGATGTGAAAACTGGAAGCGCCGGAGATGCTTGTGAAATCTGGAAGCCTTTTGCAGGCGGCTATAAAATGTAAAAACTGACCCTTGGTAAAAAGTGCTTTGTAATAATATAGAATTTGTGTCTTATGTCTGTGAGAGAAATTGTCTTCTGTGGAGGCAGGAGTCTGGTCCTTTCCCGCGCCGTTTCCTGCTACTCTTCGTAAACCCTGAGGAAGGAAAGCCGAGAACAAAGCGTTTAAACCGCTTTAACAGGAGCAAAACAGCCCCCCTGCAGGTGATTAATAACTGGGAGCCAAAATTTTACCCTTTGCTTAAGGAAATTGGGAAGGAGGTTGCTGCCTGTAGCAGTCACCAGGTTCCTCTCCGATGCAGGTCGGAGTGGGGGCTCTGGGACACGTAAAATTAGGAATTGGGTGTCTGATAATACTGGAAAATCCCTGCAGGAATGCTGAAGGATGCCATGAGCTGCGCGTTTGAATTAGAGCATATGCTCTATTCCGAATAGCTGGCATGTTTTGAATAGCATTAATCTACTTTGCATCCGGAGGAGACAGCTCGACAGGGCGGTTTTCCATAAAGCTGCTGACAAACGCGGGGCTCTGCAGGTGACAGCAGCCCGGGGAGCAGGAGGGGAAGCTGCACTGGAGCTTTTGCAAATGCAGGGGGATGGCAGGGAGGTCGCAATGCTGGAGAGGGAAACACAGGACAAGCCCAGGGCTGGCAGAGGACAAATGCCCAGGGTGTTTCATGGCCAGAACAGCCTAATCCCACGTGCAAAGGGAAAGAAATGGCATCAAGCTGCAATTGAAGGATGAAGCCGGGGCTCCGCGGGGAGCAGCGGGGCCGCTTACCTGCCCTTCTCCTTCCACACTCGGTACCACTTGAGCAGCCGCACGGTGCTCTGGCGCTTGGGGTTGAGGCAGTGCTGCTGCTCGCCGCGCACCCGCGTCCACAGCGTCACGCTGCAAGGGGAGCAGAGCCCGTTACCCAACGCGGGCATGACCCTCGTCCCCGGGGTGCTCCCGCTGCTCCGAGAACCCCAAATCCAGGCGGGAGGTTTTAGCCGGGCAGGGAGGAAGGGACCTTCCCGCTGCGTTTGGGGGAGCTGCCTGAGCTCGCTGCAGTAGGGTTGGACGGGATCCTCAGCTAGCACGGGTCAGGATGAACCCGTTATACCACCCGTTATAGCCTGTCCGTTACCCCAAATCCATGGGTTTGCTCTGCTGCCTGCTGGGCGTTTTAGTTCAATAGCTGATTTCACCGGAGTTACTCAAACTGCACAACATTTGCACACGGGGATGGTTCCCTGAGGATCAGCAGGCTGCATCCAGGAGAAAAGATCAGACCTGGAGCCATCGGTCAGGCCGACCTGGGGCCTTCGACCTCCTCTGATCCCCCAGGTTCTGCCATCCTCACACGTGTGCCGGGAGTCTTCCTATCTCCACAGGGTTCTCCCTGGTGCCACCACCACTGCTAAGCATTGCTAAGCATTTTGCAAGACGATTGCTGTCGTGCAACAACAGTTCTCAGTTTAACTAAAATAATATAGTGGATTTTTTAAAATGTTTGCAGCTTTTTAGGGTCTTGAGGTCAGTGCAAAACTCATTTGTGCAGGACTACCTTCTCGGCTGTGGCTAGTGGTGCTTGGAGGCTCTGTCTCATGCCAGAACAGTGATGGACAAAATTAATCCCAGGGAGCTGCAAGAATGCTCCTACAAAGAACAACCCCTAATTTTGCCCCACAAGAAGTGAATAAGGGCAGTCTTGGATTTATCTAGCCAAGGAGATGCATGGATGCTCCTCACGTGAACAAGGTTGAGCTGGGTTTGAGCCTTGCTCCTATGCCGTGTCTCTGCCCATCTGCTCCGTGCAGCACAGAGGGGCTGCCCAGCTCCTCTGCGGGATCGCTGCTCCGGGATGAGGAGCAGGAGGCTGCCCGGCGCCATGGACACCCCCAGGGCCAGCACGGAGATGGGGCTGGAGCTTCACTGGGCGCCCCAAGCTGCCCCGTGGTGGCTCCTGGGGGGCTCCTTGCACCCTGGCACGATGCCTGCTCGTAGGCAAAGTGCTCCGTGCCCAAGAGGAGCTGCGGTGGCAGCTGATATCCCCACAAGGAGATGTCGGGATGAGCTACAAGGGGCTCTCCAGGGATAGATTCACATCGCTGTGGGGATGGGACTGCTGCCCCATGGAGCAGACCATGAGTCTTGACAGGCTTTAACCAGAGCAAGGACCTATTCTAGCTGCCTTTCACCTAGGACTGTGGTTCCTCCTAGGGGGGACTGCATCCAAAGATGAATTCCTTCCTAATTTGCACCTATGTACCTATGTCTTCTCTGCCAAACCCAGTTTATATCTTTTCTCCCATACGAAAAGAGTAGAAGGAGCTTCTTGAACTCGTTTTAGACGATCGCCCCAGCAACAAACCCTCGGCCGCAGGAATTCAGCTCCTCCGCGCCTCGTCCGAGCCGCCTGCGCCCGCCAGTTCTGAATATTAATTTAAACCTGTTCTCAATGCTCGCTGCAGCCGCAGGGAGCCTGGAGCGGCCCCGACGCCGGTGCAGGACGGTGCCTGCTTCGCGATCCCTCCCGGCAGCGCGGGGACGGCTCTGCCCGGAGCATCTCCCTGCTCCCGCATCGCTCCGGCTCTGCGGAGCCGCCTGCATGGGGGGTCAATCTGCCTGTTCCAGGGATTTTGGAGATGTTTTAAAGATTTCCAGGGGCAGAAATCACCAGATTTCTAGGCGCAGCCTCCAATGTCCCGTTACTGCTCTTCCCACAGCGCCTCTGCTGCCATCCTGGGCGCTGGTTCCGCCGGGGATGCTCTGAATGCAGATTATCCGCCCGGGGCGCTGCCGCCTGCAAAGCGACGGCCGCGACGATCCCGGACTAAAACTGCCCCCAATTCCACTACCGTGAAGCCGAGGAGTCCCGAGCGCCGTCCCCGCTCCGCCAGGAGCCTGGCCATTCCCTTGGGATGGGGCAGGCCCCGCTCCGTGTCCGGCTGCTCCAGGGCGCAGGCTCCGGGGAGCCCTTTCCCCTCGGCTCATCCGCCCTGGGGCGCTGGCTGGCGGGTTGTGGGTGTAATAAATTATCCAAAATGGGATTTAAAAAATAAAGAAAAAAAAAATCACTCAGATCACTCATATTTGAGATGCGAGGAGGAAAAAAAGTGCCTCCCTCAAACCAATT
Source organism: Crypturellus tataupa (assembly GCA_034781795.1). Classification (NCBI taxonomy): domain Eukaryota; kingdom Metazoa; phylum Chordata; class Aves; order Tinamiformes; family Tinamidae; genus Crypturellus; species Crypturellus tataupa. The sequence continues at coordinate 1,053,486 of JAWLRI010000035.1, read as the reverse complement.
GTCAGTGATGCCAAAAATCCTCCTGCCTGCCTCGCTCTGGCTTCTCACTGCCTCTCTTTGTGGCTGCACCGCAGCTTTAGTCCCTGCTTTGCCCGAGATTAGGAGCAGGGGGTTTTCTTGGGTAATCCCACAAAATGCCAGGAGGTTGTTTTGGCACTAGGAAGGCAAAAATTGGATGGATTTGGATAAGGCTTCTGATGGCAGAAACCACCACGGACCAAATCCTGCTCTTGTTCTTACCCTGCACATTGCAAATAACTTGAGTGAATTGTCCTGGACTTTATATCAGGCAGCTCGGAGTAGAATTTGCTCCCTATCTTCAAACTACTGATTCACCTTTTATAACCATTTGTCCTGTAAATACTTCTTTGACTGAGCAGGCTGATATCAAAAACAAAAGCTGTTTTTTTTTTCCTAATCAGAATTACCCTTCTTATTACAGCTAATAGATGACTATTGCAGGAGATTAAAACATCAGAGCACGAGAAACCCAAAGCACAAAGGAGGAATTTGCAAAGGAGGGTCATGCAACAGGGCCGGCAGGAAAGCAGAGGAGGACGAAACCGCAGGACTTACATGATCATCTCCTCCACGCAGAAGGGGTACCGGGGCTTTACCTCCAGCTTCCGCACGTTAGAGAATCTGATTTTAGGACCTTTTCTCGAGCATTTGCACTTTACTCCGACAAGAGAAAGGAGTTTCTCGCGTGCTGCAGACCAAGCGCCCCGCTCCCATGGATGCGTGTGGGGGGCTCGCGAGTCCCGCCAGGAAAAGCTGCTCGTGGGAATGCGCTTGAGCTGAAGGGAATGTTTTTCCCTCTTTTCCTAGAAAAATACGGTATCGTCCTCAGAAACGTGTGCGAGAGCACCACGTACACTCTGCAGATTAGGCAGTCTAATAGCTTTTTAAAGTGCACCTGCTGTGAGCAAACATAGTTGTATTTAGCAAAAGCAAAACGAGAGTCGGAGCTCAATAAGCAGATGCAATTCTTAGCTACATTCTCATTTCTTTCTCAGCTCAAATTTGCAGGACTTTAAGCCACACTTCTAATTTTTTCTCCCCTCACGGGTGCTCTGCTGCTTCCCAGCCACACAAGAGCATCCCCCATTTTCATGCATAACAAAATACACACGGCTAAAGCTGCTGAAATCCACGCTAACACATCAATTAAACCCTGCTCTATTCTCCATGAAAACCAGCCCATATTAAAGGCAAGAGCCGCGTTACCCTCCTGAAAACCCTGCTCTGTGGCACCGTGCGCTCCGGTTAGGCGGCCAGCACCGTTGGCAACGCTTCATCACTTACATTTTACCTCGAAAAGGATAAAAAAAAACCCTTGTAGTTCCACTGGGTGCATCCGCGTGCAGCAGGGACGCGGCTGGTGCCCCGAGGCTGCTCAGGGCTCCGGGCACGGCGAGGAATGGGGAACGCGAAGGGGAACGGGGAGCGGGACGGGCGGATGGTGCCGCTCACCTTCGGCGCTGGCCAAGCACAGGGCGATGCAGAGGAGCAGCAGAGCGGCCGTCAGGAGCTTCATGGTGCTGCCCGCGGGGCTCCCCCGGCGCCGCGAGGAAAGCGGGGAGGGGGGGGGCGCTGGGACCTTCCCCTCCCCCAGATAAGAACCGATCTGCGCAAATAACGTCCTCGGGCCGGAAGGGGCCGCTTCCCTCCTCGCGCGGCCCCGGGCGCAAGGGGGACGCGGCGGGGAGCGCGCTGGGTGCCCCCGCCCGAGGGCCGTTCGCACGAGCCGTCCCCGCTCGCTTCGTGGTGGCTTCCAGAGCAAGGCCGAGCTGCTCCGGCTCCGTTCGGCGCCGTGCGAGCTTCGCTGAAGAGACACGGGGGCACCGGTGTGCGTGGCCGGGGCTACTGAGCGGTCCCAGAGCAGACGGCCGCGCATCGCGGCGCCTAGTCCGAGTCCACACTGCCCTGCGAAGGCCGAGACGCTCTCTGCTTCGGTTTGCCTGGTGCCTTGAAGAGGCCGCTTTTGCCCTGGCCACGAAGAGACCTCGGTTCTGCCACGCAGGACTGCCCTGCGCCCCTCGCGAGCAAGTGTACGAACCCAGCCGGACACCGAGATGCCTACGCACCGTGGTAGCGCAGAAACGTAAAACAAAGCTAGTGCTCAAGCAGCAAGGGTGTCCAAATAAAGCCTGCAGCCAACCTCCAAGACTCCTTGTGTGTCTGGAACACCTGAGTGCCCAGAAGAGTGAGGCAGAGTCACCTCTCCTCCGAGCTGCCGGGGCACTGGCTGCTTGCACAGGGGAGGAGAAGCAGCCCGTAAGGAATGCGGCGTGGCCGGTCAACGCAGGTTGGTGCCTGCGCCTTGTGGGCCTTGGCTTCCTGAGGCGCGAGGACCGGTTCGGGTCGGCTCGCGGGCACCGCGGCTGCCCACGTGAGTCACGGGTGCCCCTGGCAGGCTGCGCTCGCAGGGCCCCCGGCGCTCTGCAGCTTGCGCTTGCTTCCCGTTAGTCACAGGGCACGGGGGAATGATGACTGTCGCTGCCGTGTCGGGACGTCCAGGGTCATAACTCCAGCATGGCTGTAGTAATTCTGAAAGTTATCCCTCAGCATCTGTTTAATTAAAAAAAAAATCTTCCTTTGTGTCTAATTTTTTAGTCATAAAACACTAATCAGATTAGATAGTTCTTTCATTTCATCTTATGGGGGATCTTCATTATGCATCAAATCTTCCTTTCCAAAGCAAAATCTCAAATTTAAGTTTTTTTTTTTCCTTTAGAAGGTTTCAGAATATCTCTTCTTAAGACAAAGGTGAGTACAAATTCCAAATATCACCCCACTTTTGCAAGATACGTTATGGCCAACATTCACATCACAGATAGAAGACTTCATGTCATGGGAAGATCCTCTGTCATGTTGTGATGGAATCCTAACCTTGTGATTTGTTTCAGGAGTGTTTGCAAATTCCTTGTCCTTGCTGTGAGGAGGGAAAAGGGAGGAGTATCTCAGACCTCCTCCTCCTCTTTCATTTCTTATAAGGATGATAAAATAGAAAATATTTTTTAGTTAGTTGTAAAAGGTTGCATAATAAGTATTCCCTATTACTGAAATCTGCCCTTTTTCTCCATGTGCACAGGTGGCCCAACAGTTTTTTCTCAAAAAGATCTCCTTTTCCCATACAGCGATTTCTTTTGCATGGGCTCTTAGTCCTACTAGATTCCTTTCCACACTTAACAGTAACTGGGGGACACAAGGACCTCATCTTGGAATGGGAAGAGCAGTCTATGGATTTCTGGGAAAATTTTAACACATTTGACTTTTGAATCACAAGTCCTTAGTAGCATCATCCGTCATTTCATCTTCTGGTAGAACATGTGCCTACCATGATAAATTAGAAGCTCTGATCTTCTGAAGAGCAATCACTTCTGATCAGAAATTTGGGAGACAGGGTCTGTGTGAACTAGGGGCTTAAGAGAGACAGTGAGAGATTTGTTTCAAGTCCGAAGTTAGTTCCTCATCTCTTTTCTTCAGATGAGTGATCGCTTTCCATTTTTAGCTAAAATATGACTTCTTTTTTTTTTCTAGCACTCAGCAACTCCAGAAAGCAACAGCATCAATCTGAAATGGATACTGGTGGATACTGGAGGAATAAATGCCCATGCAATGAGAATACGGTCATTTTAAGTCAGATTTTCATACAGACATGTAGACTAGCAGACTCCAAGTTTTATCATAGATCCCTTGAAAAAAAATAGTGATAAAGTTGTCTGGACTTTATTTCAGCAGCAAGATGAAGACTATTTTCTAGAAATGTAACCGTATGTTTGCACACTGACTCAACCAATTAAATACTGCTTAAAAGTATTGATTATGAGAAATTGCATTTTAAATTTTAATCTTTCTTTTTAGAGGGAAAATTGCTGTAACTACAGGGAGTCTGTGCTGCATGCTTTTAGCCCCTGGAAGTCCTAGCTCCACACAAAATGAATGTAAACTTGATAGTATCTTGGAAATAAAGGCGAATTTGAGAGTGCTCTTGAGTATTATGATGGCTGCATGGGAAATATGTGCAATGAGCTTAGTCTGGATATTGGTGCTGTCTTAGCTGATTATTTCCTCTTTTTTTTTCTTTACAGAGAACCTTGCAATTGTTTCAATTTACTTCCTTTCAAAACAAAAGTTAACAGGGCTTCTTAACATCTACTGCATAGGCCACAATGTCTACAACATAGTTGTCTACAAGATTAAAGCTGCTGCGTATTATCCTATGTCAATAGTTCTTCCTGAGGAGATGCTCAGTAATAGAATAGATACTCTATTATAGGCCAAGACTGAAATCTGCAGTGCAGACAACATGCACCTGAAACTTCCAAAAGATCTAAATTCACCTATATCAGACAAAAAACTAAACCTCATAGCAGGCAAACAGAATTGTGAACAGCTCATCAAATCATCAGGAGTGCTGTACACGAGTACTGGAAAGCCAAGTAGTTTATCAGTTCTACACGTGCCATTTAGTTCCACTGTATCCAGAGCCTAAGAGCGGAAATTTGCTCCAGTGCAGACAGCCTATGCAAAGGACCGTACAACACCCATCTAAATTGCCCTGGAAAGGATCAAGGGGCATCCAGTCATCTGGATTTTCCTGACAAAGGGTTTCCCACGCTTGTTCTACCTCAGCACACAAGAGGGAGCTAGATAGAGAGCCTGTAGCAAAAAACAATTCCTTGGGTCATTTGAGCACTTCTGCCTACACTTGCAAAAGGATAAAAAATTCAAATGGGAAATCATAGACACATAATCCATCACCAACTGTGTTCTACCACTTCCCCTTGTGAGGTCTGTCTACAACTGCTGCAGGCACTTGACCTGCTGCAGGGTCAGCCTCTCTGGAGTTTTGCATGTTTTTCCCTTGTACGCATCTGTTTGGTATTTGGCTCTGCTATTTATATAGGTTCTGGATTTGATCCCGAAGCTTTTAGCAGAGTTTATATACACTGTTAATGACACTGTGCTCGGTTTAGAAAGCAAAGAAAAACAGATAATTCTGCAGGGAGCCATGGGAAGGATGACACCAAAATGGATTGCGTTAGTATAGAATGAAAGCAATGGCATCAGGTAAGCCAAGGAGGAAATGCAACTTAACTCTGAATTCCCAGATCTTGAATCAATATGGTAAACAGTAACAAATGGTGCCAGGCACAATAAAACAGGGCTTGACTGACATTTGAAAGGAGTCAGTGGATAGGTTACTCCTTCATAGTCGATATTTGAAAAGTACACAAGTGAAAAAACAAAATCCTTGCACCTTAGGAAAAGTTATATCCCTTGCAAAAAGACTGACCTGCTTATAATACAAGTTTCAGTACAAGTTAAGCTTAACTGTGGTCACCTACGTCTGCACATGAGTATCTGCATTCGGATTAAGAGACTGGTACAAAACTGATACATGACTCCTGTCTGTACTGCCAAGGAGCATGTGGAATCATGAGCAATCGCGCAAGGGGCTTCCACATCTACCCCCTTTCTAATACCACTGAGAAATCAGGTACTGCAAGTCACCCACATTGCAGTTTCAGAGCTCCTCAGAGATAAGTACTTTCACCAAACTAGCTAGTTTGGTGAAACTACCCTGCTAGGCCTAAAGACGAAGAGCAGGTTAGAATTAAAGTTTGGAGCCAAGTACTGAAGCCAACAGAAGAAGTCAAGCCACCAGTGCCGCAAAGAGTCCTACCAAACCGAATAGCACAGTCAGAACGCCAGAGGCAGACAAGTTTGGAAACCAAAGAGCCCCTTTCATAGGGTGAGTCAGGGCTGGAAGGAGGTGAGGCACATGAACCTAACACAAAGGAGACAGGATCCGGAGATCAAGACTAAGCAAACAAGAATGAAATGCAAGGGAGAGAAGCAAAGCGACAGCCAAACGCCAGAGCAGACTGCCAAGAGCAAGTGGTGGTGGTGTTTGACACATCTGCTATTAGGGGAAGTTAGCCAAAGCTTAACTCCCGCACAGCTGGCCCACGACCCCCATTGCCAAGGGGCCCCATTGCGTCCAGCTGCAGGGCCAGAGGCCCAGGCAAAGGCCAACAGCACGGACAAATTTGTAGCAGTTTAAATGTGGACCTGGAGGAGCAGCTTGTCCCAATAAATTTACTGGTGCAAGTCCCAAGTTTAATTCAGCTTGCGTATCCAGTAGAGCTTCACCTAAAAGGGTCCAGAATGAGAGCTTTAATTAAACACTGTGAGTTTGTGCTGTCAAAAGGCCTTGCTGCAGAAGGGACGGGTGTATTTAAGGCAGGAAGCAGTGCCAAGGGTTCTCAAAAGCAGAAACACATCCCTCATCTCCCCCTGCTGCTGCGCGCATATCCAGGCCTCTCAGCCACGCTGGTGGGAAGGATCTGCTCTGCTTTGCTTACTGCAGGACACCGCAAAACAGCACAGAAGGGCCCCTGGGAGCAGCTGCCAACATCGTCCCGTTGGCAAGATGCTAGCAGTAGCTTAAAACCACAGTCCTGCTATCAAGAATTAGTCATTTGCTCCCAGAGAGTTCATCCTACAGCCTTTGCTTCTTAATTAGACACTGCTCTTAATGGGAAACTGCAGAATACAGCATTGCACAGTTGGGCTTTACGATATTATCCCAGTGAATATGGAAATCTTACAGCAAATATGAATCAGAAAAGCAGTAGAAGGAAAACTTCCCTCTTTTAAGATGTTCTCTCAGTAGCAATCACTATGACAGAGAGGCCTGTTCAGAGAGAAAGGACCAATATTTGCAGGAAACAAGAATAGCAAAAGAAAACAAAATACATGTTAATTTTTCATTATAAATATTATGACATGGCTAAATCAACTGTGAAGTAGTATTAAAAACCGCCAGTGATAGGAGCAGCTGAAGAGTCTCTGAAGTAAATTGAGATACTCAATACCTTTAATACCCAGAAAGCTTTTGTGCCTCCTTTTTTTAGGAGTGGAGCTGTCGTCAGAGGCACAAGAACAGAGGCACATGTGCATTTGTTTTTGAAAGAGTGCATTTGTTTTCATAAAACGCCATGAATTAGTATGTGCTTTGATGCCTTTACAGCTATAAAGGAGCACAGATAAAATCCCATTTAAAAGTAATGTGTGGAGCACAGCCTGGAAGAAATGATTTATTCAAGTGCCATCAGTGCCAACCAAGGGCTCAGCAGTAACAAACAGACCCTAGCTGGCATTAGGGGTGAGATGATTAATCAAAATAAGTTAATACCCAAGGAACAAACACTGAAAAGTTTAATTTAACTGCCCAAACCTCAGTCTATTAGGTGTTATGTGATGTATTATTTAAAGTAACAGAGTGAGTATGAAATGGAGCAATGGCCGGGAATGTGTTTTCTGGCCTGAGCCCCTAGGCTAAGCCTTTTCCCGGGAACTTTGTAATGGTGGAAAGGACAGAACAATCTGATCTCTGAGTGTGTGTCTGTAAAATGTTCAAATATTTACAAAGTAAAACATTGAAACCTGGAGATTACCATGCAGTTTAAGTAGCTCTAATGAATATAATTGATATATTGAATTGAACATAACCAAATTATTCAGGTTGGTTTAGTGGTAGCATTATACAAAAATAAATAAATACATACATGCATAGTTTTCAGTACATTGGCCATAATTTATACATTCAGGATCCAGATTCTCACTTCCCCCAAGGTTTTAAATTACTGTAGGATACAAAAGTGTTTTATAATGGTCCTAAGTTACTCTTAGGTTCACTTAAAATCCATTTTATATTCCCAGGTTGATGAAGAGCAGCCTTTATGTAAGGAAGAAAAAGATTTCTAAATGATGAGAAACATTCTCAACCACCGTTGCAAATTCAAGGCTGCAGCTCTAACCAGGAGCTGCGAAGGGCCCTCCTTGCTGTGACAGTCCCTGCCAGCTGCAGAGGGCTACGCTGCAGGGCAGTTTGCAGGAGCAGGTATTAGTGTCCTTAGAGAAGCAACAGAAAAACAACCACCCAACTTCTTCCTCCCCTGCATACACCTATATCATTTTAAAACATCAACTTCAGGCATGCCAGAGAACCTTTCAATCAAATTTTAATCAAATTGCTTTTCAACTCCTCAAGTTTTATATAAGAATCACATGAGCTCCTCTCACTTTCCTCCCCCTCCCTCACTTGCCAAAAGAAAGTTGCAGTGCTCTGTGCTTATTCAAAGAATGGCATTCAGCACAGCAACTCACACATAAATCTCTCCCAAATTGCTAAAAAATGTTACCCAGAAGCTGGTGCAGTTCTATATGATTACAATCAAGTGCACAGGGCTGCAGAACGCAGCTGAAAAACACTTAGATAATTTATTTTCCTTTTAAAAAATCCTTACTGGTAGAGGGCCCATCCATTCTATAAATAGATGTGCCCTACTGGATGGTGCACTTTCATCATTTTGACTCTAATGGTTTGTGAAAATAATTTAAACCATAAGTAAAGAGCAGACATTAACATTATTCAGAACTGTGAAGAAGTTGCTTATTGAATGTAAGCAAAATATCTTTCGGTTATTCTCACTATTTTAACATCGACCATAAGCCTAGCACTTGTGTTAGTGGCTTCATATGACACTGTCTTCTGCCTAAGAAGGAAATATTTCTCCGACTCTCCTGGAGCTCACAGTTATCCCAAGAGTAATGACTTCCTGCTGGTTGAGTTTCAATGGGTGTTGTCAGCCCTTCAGTAGTTCATTTCAGGTAAAAAGCACCCTTATGCTAAGGCCAGGCCAAGATCATATACCAAAGAAGTCTCATTTCAGTCTTTAGGTAACGCTTAAGGGATATTTAAGTACTAGAAAGTAGTAGTGAATTCATCCTTGCTATAAAATATCTATTTGCCCTGTGTCAGAAATCTGCAAGGGCCTACTCTGACTTCAGTGGGGGATAGGTGAGTCTTTCAAAATCCAGAGGAGCTCAGGAGACACATGCTCAGCCAGAGTCTCAAGAATTTTCCGCTTAAATATCTCAGCTGGTAGAGAGATAAACACAGCTACCCCAGAAAAGCATCTGGAGAAGGGAATGCTGCTGCACAGCTGCACAAATATCCTGAGACCCTTCCACATGGCGAGTAACCTGAGCAGTGGATCATGACCTTGGTCAGCTCCCTAAAGCATTTTCTTTTTGCCCTGTCCTGTCCAGACTTAGCTGGCTGCCTTTTATTCTTGCTCCAATTTCTTCTAGGCATTGGGTCAGCTGGAGAAAAGGTCTTGTTCGTACTGGCAAGAAACAAGACAAATGGTGCTTCCTGCACCATATAATTAGAGCAGAGAGCATGGCCACAGATAAAATATAGATGCACGTAAAATATGGGAACCAGACTTACTGCCTTGCTAATGCAATTATTCAAACACAAGGCAACACAAGTATGCTGTGGAGTCCGCGTCAGTAATAATGTTTGCCCAGATATTCACTTGCATATTCATGGGCTCAGTAGGAGAATAGGCAGTGGGAATGATTCTTCCCACCAGGCCGTATCCTTCCATTTTTGTGTCCTCAAACTTTCTTCCTTTGTCTTTCTCCTACTTTCTCTCTCTTTCTCTTCCTCTCTTTCTCTTTCCTTTCGTTAGCTCTGTTACAGCTCATGGCAGGAGGTGGCAGAGAAGGATGAAGGAGGCCTTGATGGGACATTTCCCAGAGCCTCCTTCCCAGAAAGGTGCCATTTCTCAGCACTGCCACTACACAGGCTCAGAGTGCCCACAGGCACTCTCCAAAGTGTTGTGCAGGTTCGTAATCTCAAACTCCATTACTGGATGCGTTCTCTAATTTCTCCCCATCAGAATGTTCACTTTGGATGTTTTCAACTTTGGCCACTGCCTCTGAGTATCTGATTAAATACATTCTCAAGTAAAATCTGACCGCAGCTCACAACAGAGGTGAAGCTTAATAAATATGTTTTTCTCAGATTAAAAAAAAATTATAATATAGTTCTAAATATACAGTCACTGCCAACAGTAACACACATAGCAGCCAGCTTCCATCTGCATTGAGATTTCCCAGGCAAACTGTATAATATCACTCTTGTAACTGCTGAGCCTTAGCAATAACCAGAAAGGAGGCGGGGAGACACAGCAGCAACATGGGGTAGTTAGGCAGGCCAGAAGAATAAATATTAGCACATAACTGAGGAAGAAGAAGCTGTTGACCCACCAGGAACAGGCATGAGCTGTTTTATTCTGAAGTTCTACCTATTTTGTAGGTCATCGGGGAAACATATTCATCTACCTGATATTCATCTACATGATATTGCCATATTCATATTATTTACATATAATTGATATATAATATTCATGTTATAGGAAGATCATATAAAGTCATATTATATGAATTAATGCTAAGAAATCATGTAGACCTTTTCCTAAGATTATCCTGAGTTCCAAATGAGGGAGGTTTATAATTTCCTGGAATTTAGCAATAAAGACATGCTTTCTAGCCTTTCAGTTACTTTATGTTAGACATTTCATATTCAGAGGTGCAGTGCCTGGAAACTGAACTCAGCAAAATTCAACCTGGAGACAGGACACACATTTTGAACAGTGGGGGTAATTAGCCACTGAAATCGCTTGAACTGGAATATACCATGACACCTGGTGCTTTAAAATCAGCTCTGGATGTTTATAAAAAGATGCTGTTTGCTTCAGCTGCAAGATAGCAGACTCAGTACAGGCACCGCTGGCCTTGTTATGCAGCATGCTAGACTAGGTAATCCTATAGCTTTATACAGAAACATGTTCAAGGGGAGTACAATTTGCACAAATGCAGCTACTCTATCTTATTGACAAATTCACTTTTTCTTCTGAATATTTTTAGCAATCAAAAGTAAAATGAGCTTTCTGTGGGTATTTGCACTAGCTAAACTGGAATACATGATGCATATGACAGGACTTGTACAACAGGAACAGAGCTCCAAGTGCAGCCAAAGCACAATTCCCATAAAATGTGGACATTGGGTTTGCACATTTTATCCATGTGTTCGTATTCTAGCAGTTCTCTTTAACAGCCTGAAAATGATGATGAACTTCTATCTAAAGAATCTATAATGGCTTTGCATTCCTGGGAATCAGGTATTTGAACACCAGATGCCACCAGCAGTATCTTACTGCCACCTCCAGTTAATTCAAAGAGTTCTCTATGGCACTAGATGCCAGTAAATCTATCAATCCAACCTGCTGAGTACATGAATAATTCTTTTAACTACTCCATGTACCTGTAGGCAAGCAAAATACAACATGCATGTAAACATAGGTCTGATTTTCGTATTCAAATCTGACTGTTTCATGGCATTTCTAGTGCTACTAGGCCAAGTTATTGCTCATTTGCTTAATTTTGGCTGGTTGTCCATTTGGCTGCCAGGTGAATTTGAGCTATCCACATGGAATATTTTAGCTGTATCTAGCAGTTAAAACACACCTTGTTTGGAGCCTTATGAAAAAAAGGCCAACGGGAAGAAAGACTGAGTCCATTCAGTCTGTGGTTTTACCTCACCCCTCAATTTAGTCCATTTATATCAATGAAACTCCACAAGCTTCCGCAAGAGCTAAATATGTCTCCTAGCATCTTTCTAATTCCCAGAATAGGCATTGTGCAATTCAGAGCCCTCTGAGGCAGCACCAAAGCAAGGTAATGTGGTGGCTCCCCAAAAAACAGGCCTTTGGGGCCAGATGTCCGACTGATGTCCCCTGGAAATCTACAGAGCGCATTTCCAGAGTATAAAGAGATTAAGATGAAGCAGCTGGGGACATCACAGTCTTGCCTACACAGACCTCCTGTGGCAACAAAGAAGTTAGTTGTTTATCATTTTGAATCCCAAACTTTCCTTCAGTGCTCCTGAACTTCTAATTTCCAGAATTAAGATGAAAAGCTGGGAGCTTAGTGCTTTTCAAAATGTACTATGTGCCAGAAGCCTATTTGTCCACCTCATAGTTATGTAAGAGTGGAACAACACGTCTCCCTTCTTTTCCTTTCCCATGGCAGAGCAGCCATAATTTAATTCTTGGTTTGCAATATTTGCTGTGCGTCAATGGCTCTTCAGATGAAAAGTCTGAGATGCCACAGACCACAGAATCCAAGCTAGATAGTAACCTGGCCTGCAAGACTTTCCTACTGTATGGCTTGATATTAAGTAGCTCTAACACAAAAGAGACTCAAATAATCTTTCTTGAAAGCTGAACTCCTTAGGTCTGAAAAGAGCATAGTAGGATTTGGTCAAAATTTCTCTTTCTCTCCAAAACCAATTTTAGCATTTTTTTTACCTAAGTATGACCAAAATTTATAGAAGAGATATATATTATTTGCTTTTACTGATTTCTTCCCTCTCTTTTTCTTTCTTTTTTTTTCCCCGTCTCTTCTTCTGTGAGTTTTTAAATCTAGATGATCAGAGTATTGTATATCTATTGCAGGTATACAAGAAAACGAAAGCCCGTTACCACAGTTGGTGCAAGACCACAAATTAATGCAGAAGTGTCATTTTGATGTCTGCTCCTGGCAACTGTGTAGTTGCATCTTAAGCAGCACAACTGTATTCAGTGAAAAAGATATGAACAACTGCAATAGTTTTTGAGATAAGATTTTTATACTGATGCTCTTTCTGACACTGTACCAAAATTCTTGTGGTGAAGTCAGTGAATCACAGTAATATGTTAGTGTTGACAGCTATTTACGTTAGGTCCTTTTGAATTTATAAACAGAATATGACAAAACTAAAGCAAATGCCAAGAGGTTATTTTACACTCTGCTGAACTATACGAACTGAGATTAAGATATTTCAGAAAAGTTTCACATACCTGGGGAAAAATACTGCTCTTTGAGACAAAACTTCAGACTGTGATGGAGACAAATGCCCTAACCTGGTTGCCATGCGAGTGTTCGTCCTTGTAACACTGTGCTGCTTCACACGAGCTTCCTCTCTGAGTAAGGCATTTAATCAGCAGAGCAAATGTGCACTCTCTGTGTGTGTGTGTGTGTGTGTCTACAAGAAGCACATGGTGCCAGGGCACTGTCCCTCTGAAGGTTTTATATAAGATACTTGCCCACCTTGAGGCAAACCTTGTTTATGGAGATAGCACATTTCAGCTCCCGCACTGGCGTCTTCCACAAAAACGTGCAGAAAAAGGTGTGAAAGTGCTGGCCTAGCCATGGGCACGATGTAGCACACGGTGCACCTGAGCAGCCAGCCACATCCTCCTCTGCTGCCTCTGAGGCCTACAGGACTCCCCAGGAATCCACATGTGAGCAAGGTGGATTCTTTATTCTGTGATTTCCCTCAACATCCTGCTCTCAACTCCTTAGAAATCACCTAAGAGAGAAAAATAAGGGAGAGGATCCAGGTATGAGAATGTGAAGAGCTCACTTGCTAGAGCAATAGACAAACATGTTTGGAGTTAAAATTCACAAGGCATTTCTGCTCCCTGTCCCTGTTTTAGTTTTGAAGCAGCTAATTGTGAGATTCAAGCTTTTTGGCGGGGGGAAGGGTTGCTGTGCATTTTTTTTTTCTGAACACATTCTAAGGTAAGAGAATCGAGTACTTTCAAGCAGTCACATACAGTTGCTATTTATTAATGTAGAGCTTTTAGCAAAGCTCAGAACAACCCAGGCTGTGCTCAGACTGATCTTGCGATATCGCACAGTGCTAAACATAGCCATAAACATATTAACACAAAACCATGGGTCTCTTCACCGCTTCAATTCCCCAACTGCATTTCCATCTCCAAGAGATTTGGTTTCCTGGATTCTTCAAGAGCAATAGCAGGTAACTGGTAGAGCGGGACAGTGACCATACAAGCCTCAACAGGGGGGAAACACCTGCAAGGATTTTGTTGCACACTGGCATTACAAGTTATTTAATGCACCAATCTCTTTCACTCAGGCTGGCTTAAATCAAGAGTAACTCAGCTATTCAGCCAGTATAAAAGACTTCACAAGTGAAATATCTGATATTTTCCTTAGAGGAGGTCACGGCATTTTGTGTACCAGCTGCCACTTCTGCCCTCCCCACAAGGAAGCAGGCCTCCTGCTTGCTACAGGAAAGAGCTTGAAAATCCAAGCACTCTAGTTAAAAAAAAAAAATCCTACGAACCTCTCCATGTATTATTGCTAAATTATTCAAGTCAATTTCATCATTTTGGACACTTGGGATTGGCAACAGTCAACAAGCTGGAACAGATGAAGTGTAAATGCTTAGGCCAATAAAAAATACCCTGCACAAAGAGCATCATATAGGATTCTGTTGTCCACACTGGCTGACCTCTATATGGTATCTGAAATGCTGCTTAAGGAATGCTGTTTCGGTAACCTTAGTTTTATTGCCAACATCAAAACTTCTGTTCGTGGTAACATGGTACATTATGATACATGTTATTTAGAGATATACTGATCATAGAGAACCCGAGGAAAGCTGGAAAGACTGGGGGAAAGGATAATGTTTTCTGGAAAAAAATGCAAGACATGGAAAATTTTACTTATTTGGGCAGCTGAGCACAGCAGATGGCAAGATCTTAAGGGAAATAAACACAAAGTTTGGGAAAGCAAGAGTGTGTTCTAGCAGTTGCCAGGGATCTCATGCAGCAGGAAAATCAGTCAGAAATTAAATAGACACTCAGTAGCTCCAGTGTTTTGTCAACAATTTTGTAAAGAACAGGGACTTGGCAGGCAGAAAGTATAGGACAGAGGAGGCTGCCTGGCTTCAAGGGCCAGTGTTTGCAAAAATAATTGTCGAGATCAGATGGTATTACGACTTCAGCAGTCAGGAGTTTTTAATGGAGATTCACCAATTGGGTACCGAAGAGCATTCAGCTATATACCTAGACTAAATGCGCATCTGTTCCAGCATGGTCCTAGGCTACTGACTGCCAACTAATCAAGGAAACCGTGATCAAAGGCTGAACATGTTACTTGCTACGGATTTTTTTTTGGTCAATTAATATGGTTCATCAGTATGCTCATTAATTAATATAGTTCATATGAATAAATTTACAAATCCAAGCGTAGTGTATGCATAAATCCCTGTTATTCCATTGAAGGTTCATGACAATTTGCATCAGATGAGGATGGATGGAAACGCTGTGCCGTAGCTCACCCTTGTTCATTTCTTCTTTCACTCCTACTCAGATTTCACATTTTACATCTGTGGGATAAAGGAGGGAAGATTGGGCCTATTATGTCAAACTGAATTAGCAAGTGAATTTCATTATAGGATGAGAAATTATAGACGGCCAGAGTTATCCCTTATTCTGATCACGTTTCAGGTCTAAATCTCTATGCCAGTTCTCTTTCTACATGGCATTCCTTGCTAGGCCTCATCTTAAACTATTGCACAAAGGGTAAAAATAGGTTGGTGTTGTTCTGTGATGCTATCTAATACCCATAACCTGAAAAAAAGAATAGCTGTGGGCAGCAGAAGTGGTTACAGAAATCAGAAATGCTTTCTACACACAGTCACTAAAAGTATAATCACTGTGAAACGGAGAATGGTTCATCATTATTTAGAACCATAATTCTTTTCTAACATCTGCCTTTTGACCAAATATCAGGTATGCGTATCAATGATGAGCATTATCAACAAATTATACAAAACGTTTTGCATGTATCTCTACTTTTGTGTACGTGCCTAAGACTGTGAGCAGGAGCTCACACTGGACAGTGCACCTTTAACACTGGAGAAGAGCACAGTGTTAACCCTGTGTCTAAAGAACAGACTAATTATTTAAATGCACAGAGTTTTATCTGTCTTCCTTCTATCCTAGAAAAACTGAGCTTTCTGCCCAGGAAATTCAGCTGATAATAAATTAGAGGATTTAGGTAACTTGCATTAGCTCTTGAGCCAGTTTTAGGTATTCCAGATAAAAGCATAAAGATCTGCAGGAACTATCACTTTGTGAGGGAATAGCCACTGCTGCTTGTTGATTTGGGTTTGCTGAGTGGACTCTCAGGCACTTTGGAAAGTCTCACTAAAGTCTTAAACTCCTAAGTATTTAAAAATATTTAAACTACATTAAGACCATATTAGAACTACTACTAATGGTTCCTTCTACTTTAAAACATAGAGCCAGTAGAAATCAAGACATACAGCTGTCCATTTGCCATGAATATAGACAAAAAGAATACAGAAGATAATTTGTCAGCCATGTGCTCAAAGAAAATTTCCTCCTAAAATCTCATTATTTGAAACTCATTTGTTCTCTGAAGCTTAAGAATTTGCTATGTACTTTTGGTGCATTTACTATTATAACTCTGAATATGTCTGTTTTCTACTTACATCACTAGATTCTCTTTTGCACATAGATAAAGGAGTTCATCCCAAATGTAGCTTCAGCTACTGAATCCAATAGTCTAAATATTTATACGGAAAGAACAGTCTTTCCATCAGTTTGGCATTACTATCGTTCAGTTATAATGAATGCCACTCACCCTCTCCCATGTGAACTGAAGGTTTTTTATCTCCATTCTCTAGACAAGTCTTTTCTCTCTTAACTATATATCCATATCTTTGTTTTCCCTCTAGCATCAATGTTTCAAGTGTAAATATTGTGCTTCTGCACTAGTTTTATTTAGGACAACTCGGAGGCAGTGCAAAATTCTCGCCAGAAGTTTCTTCATTGCTGAAGGAATTAATCCTTACGTCTGTATGTTATTTTTTTCAGGTATCATGGTTCAGGCAGGACAGAGAGAGTACAGGCAGTGTGGAAGATGAGGCTACCTCATCTCTTAACCACGGTGTGCATTGTTATGCCATCAGGTACCCAGCACATGAACCCCTAGGAATGCAGTCTGTTCACCCAGGGACATTGAAAACAACAAGCACATGTGTAAGTTCATAGCCTTCTTCTCCTTCGCCTTTTAAACATTTGATTAAATGCCCACGATACAAATTTTTTACTAAACACATAAAAATGTAATATTTTAAGCAAGAAATTCCATGTCATTTCCTTTTGCAAATCCAAATAAAGATATTCATGAACCTAATGAGAGAGAGGTTTGGAGGAGGAGGTCTGCACTGTGCTCTACCACCTGAGAGAAAATGCAGTGCACATTGATGACAGTGTAAGCCAACCATGGCTGGAAGTGAATGTAGCCTTTCAATGTGAAATGTCAAAGTCACTTTTCATCGTCAGACCAGAATGTCAAAATAAACTCATTTATACCTCAGGTACTTGTGCATCATTTGCTCTACCACTTGTTTGCACTGAAGTTTCAGCTCAAATTTATTTGCAAGTGTGCATAAATAAAGTTCTTTTTCACATCTGCAAGCCATTTGAGCTCATAACAAGGAATACTTAAGCCTTTCGTATGGATCCAGGGGCTGTGTCTAACTAAAGATGGTTGAAATCCATACTGCAGGCAGAGGAATGGAGATCCTACTCCTGGCACCCATGAAAGCGTGGTTATGAAAGATTCAACATTTAATTTGTAACCCAATCTTAAATGTTACTTATTTTTCTTTGGAACATATTAGAAACATGAATCTATAGTCGATCTTTCCCAGTTCAAAGCTAGCATAGAAAAAAACACATGAGGATCTGAGAAATCATTTTTCAAACAATATAAAAAAATAATAAAAAAAATTTGCTAATGACTTCAGTAGATATGTTAAAGTGCCTTTTACTTTTAAACACATTGTAATCTCACAGGCTGTTTTCCAGAGTAGCAAAGCAAACACAAAAGTCCATGTCCTTAAAGGCCCTAGAACAATTTATTATTTGAATACAAAGACATAATACAAAAATGCAAGTACTTAACTGATAAGTATTGCCTTTAACAACAAGAGGGTTTTTCTTTTGCCACCAGAGTAAAACAGACGAGCCCTGTCCCGCTCCGCTCCGCAGGTCTAGTTTGTATTCTCCTGGATAGCTCAGCTAAATAGCCACTAACCTCCCTACACTCTTCCTTTACTCCTTTACATGGCTGACTTCAGCTACCAGGTTTAGGCAGAAACTGGATCAAATCCAAATACCATACATGCAGGCAGTTCATGGACAAACTGTTTTATTTATTGACTGGTAAAAAGCACTTCTAAGTGGCAAGACTGAAGCAAAAGTGTCAGATCAATATTAGGTCTTATTTTGCACTATCTATTTATGACTACATCTGTATCATAGCAAAACAGTTATGCAATTTATGTTTCCCTAATATATTTTCACTAGCTAGAGATTATTTAATGAAAGTGAAGTGGTAAGAAGAACTATCGCCCACTTATTGCTTCCAGTTTAAGCTTGGGGAGGAGGGTGTCTAATCCTTCACGTTCACATTCTGTTCCTTCACTTAGGCATATAGGGCTTGGTCCGTAGATTTGTATCACGTTAAATATATATATAGCTTGTGAGGTGGCCATACTGCTGGGATGAGCACATCCAGCTTTGAAGTCTATACCTCTTTCTGTTTATAAATAGAGCCCTGGATGTTAAAGATTGCATTGAGGCAGATTGCACCTTCCAAAGGAAACCATTGAATAGCTTTTATTTTGTTGTATCCATTATTATACATGCAAGTAAAAAATGCATGTACATTTATGTAGGTGAACAGGCAAATCAGGTCTCATTCTTACACTTCTGACAAGTCCCTAGTGTTGCAAAAGCTGTTTTCCATAGCATAAAAAGGCCCTGGTACTGTGCTAGGAAAAGCACATGCCCCTTATGCAGAGTAACCAGGCACACAGCGGTCACTGGGGCTGGGAACAGGCGCAGAAGAAGGCTCTGCTCCTGGCTGTGCAGGGCACAGGCTTGGCAGGCTGCTGTCCCCACACTGCCCTGAGCTGTCCTGCACCATCTGCACAGCCCAACTTTAGGTCTTTACAATTAAGACTTCAAAAAACAAAACAACAAAAGCTCCCAGGGACACAATCACCAAGTGTCTAAAGGGTTCCTTGTACATCAGCTGTAAATAAACTTCATAAGATATTGCAAGAATGCTAAAATAATTATTTTCAAGGGGATGCAGCCAAGTTCACTGTGAAGTGCAGAGACTTCTTAGTAGGTAGAGATTCAGCAGGCAAAGGCACTACCAGGTGAGCGAGCTGTGTGAGTCATGGTCTGACCAAACTGTGGAAGTGCCAGGAAAACCTGCATAACCTAGGGCACAGACACAAACTCCAGGGATCACATCATGGAGGGACGTGAACAGTGCTCGAGCTCCAGTGGGAGCGCATGAGACTCTGGATCAGATGAATTGGATCCTGAGAAGCTAGAGAGCTTGTGAACAGAACAGGGTGAAGCAAAGCACCATAATAAAAGTTCAACACCACCATATACTGGAACAGTCTGGGGAAGCTAAATTCCCTTTCTTTTCCCGGGAGATCCTGCAGTATGATTATTTTGTTCTCAACCTGGCTCTGATGCAATCCACATTCTCTCTGAGGAAATAACATTTTATTTATGCTGCTCCTTTCCCGTATATTCAAGAATTTCTGGTTTTATGCACTCAGCTATGTAGAAAGTGGTTTCTGGCACCTTCTGCACTGCAGGTACACTTTGTTCTGTACTCTCTGTGTTGTCCTCAGACATCACTGGACAACATAGTAATGTTATGATACTAGTAGCTGGCACAGGTCTGACTGACAGCCCTTTCTGCAAAAAGCAAAAATCTAATCCTGATTTGCTAAAGCATTTTAACAAAAGAATGAAATGTGTTTGGAGTAATCTATGCAATAATTACTTATTATTTTGAAGAATCCAAGCTACTTCTGGATGCTAATTAAATGCTTGCAAATATTAGCTTCCCCATACTTACAGAAACATAATTATATCCACATTTTTCACAGCAGAGCTCAGTCATGAAACCTTGCTTAAAAAATATCAGCCACATAATCAGAATATAAAAATAATCCCATATGAGTTAGGTGTTGAGCTATGATAGCAAATAGAACCATATAGCTAAAACAAGCAATTTAAAAACAAACCATGGCTTTTTAGTAAGGCTATTTGGATAAGTATTGCAAATAGTGAATAAAATCAGAGGAAGCCAAGACTAGGCCACGGATAATTGTGCAATCAAAATAGAACTAATTCATTATTTTTAAAGGAACAGTTTGACCTATAAAACACCGTACAAAGAGCAATCATACAAAGAGCAATTGCTTCCAAAACTCTGTAAACTGGGGGTGGGAGACATTCTGGAGTCAGGAGTGGATGTGGGATGTGTAAAGATAGAAGTGTTTCTACTCTTATACAGAGGATGAGCAATGTACTGAGGTTGCACAATGATGGGTTGATGCAGACAGCCCTGCAGGTAGTTTTGCTGCATCTGAACAACAAGAGAGGAGTAGGGCATTCCATGGAGGATGTAAAAGTGAAGATAATGTTGATTACAGTCCAAGGCAGAATCAAATGAATGCCTCTGGCATTTTGGTACTACTTCATTAGATGTATTCTCCTGATTGTCACAGAAAGTAGCATAGGCAAGTAATACTATAGAATATGTTCCAGCTGATAAAGGTTCATTTCTAAGGATAATGTCCTTATAAATAACAATCATTTATCATGATATAAATCTGGAAAAAAAATCTAAAATGCGATTGCCAGTCTGGAGAAAATGACTAAACAAAAGATACGTGGTATTTGGAGCCACAGCAACGCAAGGAGCGTTAAAGGTTTCGTTCACCTGGTCCCTGTATCCTGAAGCACCTTGTTATATACAAACATAGCTGAGGAAGTCTGAGTCCTATCTGAAAACTTAGGGAAAAAAGCCTTGCCAATTCCATACAATATGACCTCCAATTTCAAGCAGTTTTAGAGGAATTTGCTTACAACTGAACTTGCAGGCACCTCTGCACTGCAGAAAGGATTGTGAAGTGCTTAATTCCTTGCCCCTGGCCTCAATTAATCCGTAGTATATGGTTACTGATCACGGCATTGATTTTCCTTTGAGGCCTTCTAACATGCACTGTCTCCATACTCTCTCAGGCATGATATGAAAACGAATTCCACTCTGCTGTGCTCTATTGGCATTTTATTGAAATCAGTGAAATATAAGCACAAACTTGGGAAAATTCAGTGGTGACATAAATGATTTTGTAAAAGAGTTATATATATTGGGCAGAAAACGAGTACAGTCATGTTTATGCACTTAATGGTTAATGGCTATGCAAAACTGATGTAACTGCACTGATTTATGATTTGCTGGGATCATATTTAAACTCTGACGCTGTGGGAAGTTATATCTGATAAGCCTACACAAAGCTACTTTTGGAGATGTGAGGAAGGTCAGACACACATTAAATTGCACGAAATTAAGGAAGAATTAACTCTTATACTTAAGCAAGCATACTGACTAAAAATTGACTTTCCTGGAAGCAGGCACTTAACACACTTCTTCTGTCCAGCTGGCACCCAAATTCAGCTTGTATCATACATTTTCGTGGGCTGTTCCTGCCTACCCCAGCCAGCATTTAATTTACTGTACCTAAAGACATGGAGCAGAAACCCCATAGGTGGAAACAAGTTCCCCTTCATTTTTTTTCTGTCATTTCTCATTCTAAAAACTACCAATTGCCAAACTATTATTAACTACCAAGTGATTCAGTTCATTTTGAAAGGGTTTTGTAAGCTGCAAATGGAGCTGTCCTTAGAAGTGGGAAAAAAAATCCACCCACTCTACCAACATAGTTAAAGCGCCAGAAAATGTATCTGTCACTAGTGGTTCAATTTTAAAGCAAGGAGTCTTGAAGTCTTTCTGGATTAGAAGTGACCAGGAAGGACTTGGACAGGACAGTCCCTCTATCCCACTGAAAATGCAACTGCTTGAGCAAAATGAGAACTCATATGCTGGTCTAAATGAAAATCACATTAGGTGGTAGAAACCAAGATAATACAGTGAAAATTAATAATTTTACAATATTATGAGCAGTTTATGTTATGCAAAATCACAAAGTTAGCAAAAAGGGATATCAAACCAGTTACATTTGGCCAAAACATAAATCCCTCTAACTCTAGTAACTTGTCTTTCCCAGTGGCCATTAGCAGGTATTTATAGAAAAAAAATAAGATGGTGAACAGTTAGGAAACAATCCTTTTCTTGAAATATCAAACCACTTAATCAGTTGTTTAAGAATTTTCAAGCTAAAGATTCAAATAACTTTCAATAGCCACTGTCTAATCATTTCTTTGCCACTCTTAGTTCTTCGTCTTACCCTGAATTAACAAATTTCACCAATTCACCTTGCCTCATCTGAAAAACTATTTCCTTTTGTTTGTTTTGAACCTGCTTGGTAGTGCGAGTGTGCTGTAAGTCTTCTACCGTAACAGTGAGTAATCCCTGCCTACAAGCTTTCTCTGAGCCATCTATAGTTTCAGAGGCCTATGTCATATCTCCCGTAGTCATCTCCCTTTCAAAATGAAGGCAACCCCACATTACTGCTGATACGGAATCTTTTTTTTTTTCCTTTTTTCTTCTTATTAGGTCAGTATATTTCCAAGGAAATTCCTAACACAATAAAAATATTATCTGTAAATCCGCTGTACCCTGATCCATGCAAAATACAGAAATGCCTTCATGCTGCTTTTCCAAATCAATCACGACCACTTACTAAATAACCTCAGTATTGCATTAGATACGGAAATTGTAGCAGTATGTGTCTGTCTTTTCATCAGGGCTCAGAAAAGTCAAAGGATGTTGTGTATGGTCCACATGTCAGAGAGGTGGGCACAGTCTTGTTTTGCAGCAGGGTGAAAAGGGCAGTAATTACAAAAGTGTCTGTGGCCAAGGAATTCTTCAAGCAAAGCATCTGAGTGCACTGGTGTATCTGATGGCATCCAAGAACAAACAGTTGCACTGCATTTGGAAGAGAAGTAACTGGCAAATTTTAACAGTGAAATGACACAGCAAAAGGAACAAGATTTCTTTATAGGCTCTATGCCTATTTCAAGCAGGACTGTAAAATAACTGCTTCAAAGAACTCCAACACCCACAGTTGCCTGACTCCTACGACAGTCGGTAAGATCTATGCAGTGAAATCACCATTGTGCCATGAGAAGATGCCTGCAAACATTTTTTTAAAATCTTTGTCTTTAGGCTCTTACAATCTCTCTGTTAGCAAAGGAAAATCTAATGGTTTTATTTTCCATCTTTTCTTAACGGCTCATTGAAAATTCATTCACTGCTTGATTCTTCGTATCTCTGCCTCTCTGTCCTTCAAAATGCGATGCAAAGGTGTATGAATGGATAAAATCTCTCCCCGAAGTCTACACCAAATACAATACTCAGGCTGCACCATCACCCCAGCCTCTCACACCTGGACTATCCATGGAGAAAGTGGCAGGCAAAGGGAGCTGCAAAGGGAGCTCGGGAATGGAGGCAGGACATGTCTTGGAGGGAGCCTGCTCTTTGAACCCAAACCAGCTACAGACCAGTAGCACTGGTAGAACTAGAAATATTGGGTCATATCTTAAGAGATAATGTTGGTGGTTGCTGCCTACACACCCTCTCCAAATGGGGAAAATGTTTTTCCTTGTTTCTTTCACTGAGGATGCACCTGTAATAAAAATAAGTGCATAAGGATATTATGTCAAGTATCTTTTTTCTTTTCTTTTCTTTGTCCTAGAAACGGCATTTAATACTTTGGGACAACTTTATTTGCCATTTCAAATTCAAAGACTGTAAACTCCATGAAAAATATAGCTTGAGAAATTATATGATCAGATGCTTTGTCAACAAGTAACCTCATATTAAATAGACTTAAGACTTTTTGAATGTTCTTTTGAATATAATACATTGTATTGTAGTATAATACATTGCATCATTGTAACTACATTATTAATTACATCCCACACTTCTCTGATCTCCCAGAGCACCCTGCAATTGCTTTTACACTGCTTAAAACCATTTTAAGAACTTGATGTGAACACCTTGTTGAAAAACTAGCCAGTAAATCAAAAAGTGACCTGCCAAGAACTGAGCTTTGGCTCTGCAGATCAGACTCACAGTGATACACTTTCAGGTGTAATTGAAATATGGATATTAGAAATATTTGATTTGGGCATCTAAGTTTATATGTGTGAATGCTTGAGCAAAGTTCTGATGGCTCGCGCACAATTCTACAGCACCAGCTTTAGTCTAATGGCCCTTTAACTCTTCTCCTTCAGCTGATGATAACAATCACTCTCTGCTGCACAGGAAGTGCCTCAACTTACAGATATGTGCGTTAACGGGGCTCAGTGTCACTAAGATATAAACCATATCCTATACATAAACACAACGTAGTGCGTAAACAAACCCCAGCAGATCAGCTGAACCATTCATCTTTTAGGATCTTCACTGAAATTCACTGAAAATAAATAGACATATCAGATTAGAGAGCATTCTTTTCTCTGTTGACTACCTTCTCTTTCTGCACCTGTTTATTCCTACAGGATGGGGATTTTATAAACAGAAATCTGGAAAAAATGAGGCTGCATTCCAGTTGCAGGGAAGATGTGTCTCTAGACGTATGTTTCTGCACTGCAATTTTTTAACATTCATTCACAGTGCTGCTCCTCTGATAAATTTTAACTTGCTGAGTGCAATACCACTACCCGCCAACATTCAAAGGCCTGTGAGTAAAAGCTCCCTAAAACCACAAGTTTGCTTAAAACCATAACAATTTTTGAAGTAACTTTTGTTTTTTTTAATATGCTTTTTGAAGTCACAGCCTTTAGGATTTATATTCTCAAGATGTCTTTAGCAATCATAATTAGCAGAAAAAGCAACCTGTTTTCCCCAGTGAAACGGTTAGACTTGCAACCGGTCATACAGATACATGGATCTGGCAGACATGTGGTGGAATTGCAGTCTCTGGAAAAAAAAAAAAAAAACGAAAAAAGATACATATCATGATGATCAGATGATTTCTGAAGCTGCTAACCAGAGGGCAAAAGAACAAATAACTTCAAGAAAAGAAGAATAGATAATAAGGCATAGGAGACTGATGCCTAGAAATTTATAAAATGTATATTTTAATGTTCTGAAAAGTTGATTAATGCATCAGTAATGCCAAAGTTATTGATGGAATCTGTAGACTTCTGGTGTTCTAGGCAGTGACAGTATTTTAAAACATACAGGCAAAATGGCATATAAATTCTGACTATCTTCAGTGATCCTTGCTAAGAAATGTTTTATATGATGTATAAAAATAAAAGCAGGAACTGTTTTTAAAGACATGACACCTTTTTATGCTATAAAAATAGTTCTCTTTTGGATTTTTTAAATGTTTGTTTACTTCTAGATTATTTTTATGCTAAGAAACCACAGAAGTCAATGTGGACTCTGCAGCATTCATAGTGTCTGTCTAGCAGGGTCTATCTAAAAATACCAGAAGATTATGGGTTACAGTAGACATGACCTAGAGCCACTTAACTAAACATTTTACTTCGCTTTCTAAAATAATATAACAAGCCCAACCAAACCATGTCAACTTTCTTGAAGTTATAGCCAAATAAAATCAAACTTTATATGCATCTGGAACTGTTTGTGCTGTAACTGTGAGGGGGTCTATTTTGTGCAGTGTTGGGATTTGATTGTATTTAATTCCTTGCGATTTTTAGGCACGGACATAGTGATTTTGGTAGAGGTGGACAATATAGTCCATCAAGTGGGTACGAAATTTGTGAAAGAACCATGGTTAGACTGAAAGAGCGGCTCTGTATTCACTAATGCTGCAAATAAGACACCTATAGGAGACAGCTTTGTTGCTGGGCTTTATGGCTGTGCGTGCTTTTCTGCTTATGTCAACTCATTTTGCAAAAAACATCAAGCAGTTTTAAAGAAAAAATATGACCAACTTTTTTTCTGCTATTTAAACTGGAACAACATACAAAACTAACATGATTTGGGGCGTTTGTTCCTTCAACTCTGTGTATTTTTGTTTGATAGGGACTTTGTAATTAAAGCTAAGAGTAGCATACTCAGTGCTAAGACTAGCAGGATTTCCATGTTGACGAGACCAAAGATCCCTCCTCCATGGCCAGGGAGCAGGATGAACTGGGAAGCCTTCCAGGACGGCTTAAATCCAATGCCCATGGATCACCTGAGGATTCTGCCCCAGCAGCAGGAGCTATTCGGGCCTTTCCCTGCGACCACCTTTGTAGAACCTGCCTCTGCTCTGTGCAAGCAGAACTTGCCTCTGTCTAAATTCACACCCTGGTTGTCTTTAAAATGTAAAATGTGAAGGCCTGTTTTTACAGCCAGAGCTGCCAAAGTTACACAGCAGTAGAGCAATGCTCATTTGGACATATTAAACACACAGGTGCAAGACAGCTGAATGTAAATACATAGTTGTTGTTGGGGTTTTTTTTTTGCCCTTTTTGACGTTTTTTTTTGTGCTGTAAAAGTGAAAGACATGGATGAGGTTTATTCTTAGTAAAAATTTTCTTAAAAGAATGATTAACATTAGAATGTTAATCCAAGGGGGAAGATGATTGCTACTTGTGCTTCCTCTGTGTTCATGTGCCTCTCATACTATTCTTCCTTTCATTTACTGCAGTCAGACACCTACATTGACATTTTTTGGAACATCTCACTTCAAAGAAAATCTTTGCAAAAGTGAAGAGAAAACAGATTAGTAAAATCTACTCTGAGACTGCAGTGAGAATGTCATCATAAGGAAAGCAAAAACCGTAATGGTTATGCAGTGACCAGGAACGGAAAGGATGAAAGAAATTCTGAAATCCGTAAAAACCATAAGGAAAACAATCCATTTGGGCTTTTTCAGTTTTTTACAACAATGCTCTTTCTCAGATTTTACACCAACCTCTGTGAAGAATGATTTTTCTCTCTTTCCCTTTGCAAATAGCTTCATTCTAGCAACTCTCTTGCCAGTTCCACTCATCCCCTCTCCAGAGAAAAAGAGAAATAAAAACTTCTAAATTGCTTATACAGCCATATCCCTCCTTAATTATGATCTGAATCTCTATTTCTTTTTAATTAATTCCCACTTGATCACTTTATTTGATTTAATTTTGACTCCTGAGTACTATCCTCTTAGCAGATTGAATATGCCTTCTGATTTTCATTTCAGCCATATTCCTCAAACTTAATGTTATTCACTTTTACTTAGGAACAGGTATCCTATTATATCTCTTTTAAAAAAAAAACTCTTTTTCTATGACACCACTTCACCTCAGTTTAACTTCACAGAAATCCTGGACTTTGTGCTCTAGAAGCATCAGCTTATTTTCATGGCTTCTTCCCAAATAAGCTAACATTTCCACAGCTAACATTTTCCAAAAATTGTTAAATCAATCCTGCTCCTACAGAAAATGATAAAAGAAAAGTTAGAAGTATGTCTGTGGAACTTGTTTAAAACCATATGTTTAAATATATACGTACATACACACATTATATATATATATATATTTATAACATCCATTCCTTGTTTGTACACATGCACATATGTGCTGCAAAATGAGAAGTTAGCACAGTGCACATCAGGCAGATGTAATGCTAAACAGAAAAAAAGAGAAAAGAAACTCTGTAGTTTTTAATTTCTGTGTCTCATCTGGAATCTGTGTTGCATTTCTGCATAATCAGTAACAAATATTAACACCAAATAATTTCTCTTATGCCTATGAAGATTTTGTCTGTATTTTGTACAGTTCCTCACTGCTTCCTTTCAAACCACAGGCTCTGCTCCAGCTCCATGGATGTTTCCCAAAGCTCCAAATTCACAGAGCATCAGCACAATTTGAAACGGACTGGGATAAAGGCTGCTCTAGAATAACAACATAGCCCATCTCCAAGACTAATGACTTTAACACAGCCGCGCGCCGCACGGATTTGTTACCCTTGTTTCTAGATGTGTGAGGTTTATCTGTTTAGTTAACAGCTGTCAGCTTTCCATTAGTGTTACTGGCCTGCAAGCTTGTGCACGAGAGACGCGTGTTTAGGAATCCGTGTCTGACCAAATCTCCAGAGGCATCTGGCCATTTGGGGCTGAAAGGCAACCCCAGGTGACCCTGCGCTGTGGCTGGTGACAACTCCCCACGGAGGAGGCACAGGGGCCTTCGTGCCTGGCGTGCCTGGCGGGCTGCCCCTTGCACGGCGGGGTGAAGCGAGGCCGGCTCCAGGGTTTGCTCTTCCCTCTCTGCCTTCCAGTTTCACACTACACAGATGCGCTGTCTGCCGTGAAACTGTGCTGTGAACCAGAACTCCATTAGATCCACGCATGCCTAATAGATATTTGTTGCCAGAGGTTTTTTTTTGTGGGGGAAGGGGAAAAAAAATATGAATCACCAGTCCCCTAGAACAACTGCTTGCTTATCACATGCCAGAACTAGGTCCGCCTGTGTCAGTGGCTCCTGCTTGCACAAGCCTCTGTGACTTTTCTGTCTCTTTTTATGACCAAAGTAGCAGTGTAATGCATGCAATAGCAGCTCAGGTATCTCAAGAGCTTTCAGTATGGCTGGAAGACAGAAATCCGGAGCTTCGTAACTCTAATCTCTTCCTGTCCTAAAGCACCACCAGAAGTAAAATAATGGATGCATAAAAAGGATAACCTAGCAGGAATAAAAAGCTCACATCACTCCCTCACTTGGCACTCCTGCTGCTGTTATGGGACAATTATCTCCAATTCCCTTGTCGACAATTTAAGGAGGATGATGAAAATAGTGGGGAAAAAAAGCATAGAAAAAACCCATGAGATGCTTAAAGAATTGCTTAAAGTCCTGTACCAATGAAAGACTGTAAAAGTTTAGTCTATTTTGCTTACTGCAGAAAAGGATAGGGAGCAATTTGATATCTCTCTCTGAGCACCAACATGAATAATAAAAAAGCCCTTGTATTAGCAGACAAGACTGTAACTGGCTGAAAGGTGCAGATGGCCTGGTCTAGATGGGAAATAAAGACTTGTCTTTTCCTGATTTTTCATGGCAGCTACTTAGGCCAATACAGAGAACGTACTCGAAGTTTTGAGCATTGGTGCCAATTTTATTGAAATATTTCACAATGGTTTTACATATATGTAAAATATAGGTCAAGTGTAGATCAATCTGGCTTATTAATTAAATAAAATATTATATTTTAAGAAGTGCTTCTGCAAGTATTCCAGCACATACATTATGGAGAAACCCCAAGTGTCGTCTCAAAACAACACAAGCCCAAACATCAGTGCCGAAGGAATTCCAGACCCCAAAGTTAAAAAGTGCCTCTCTCTCTGGCTTTCAGTTTGTGATTTTAATAGGGAAGGAATTTAATAATTTTCCATCCTGTTATGTAGGTAAGCCACCTTAGCATTGCAAAGTATTTTTTATTACCTAACCGCTTCCTAGAAGTACTTAATGATTGATACCAAAAGCTACTTTTTTGTAGCTTTTAGGTCCATGGTTTCTAAACAAACCTGATAGAAAACTCTCAATCTGAGTCTCATAGTCCAATTTAACAGAGCTGTATTTGAATATATATTTGAAGCCAAATGTGTGTGTGTGAAGCCAAACCATTTTAATTGGTGCTATTAACCCATTTTCTAAAACGTTTGATAACTGAAGATTCAGGAAGAGTTTCCTGTGGTCAGAAATGTCTACAAGAGAAAAGCAGTTCAGATGCATCTGAGCACAAAGTTTAACAGAGTGGGAGGAGAGTGTCTTTCAAACTACTCCTCCTTTCTCTGAAGAAAGGATATAGCAGAGGGAACATCATCCCCTGAAAATGATTTAATGGACGCACAAGCAGACCACCAATTGCACTACCTCAGAGTAGCCTCTGGATGCATTGGCTGTTGTTGTCCTCATTAGGACACTGAGACACTGAACATTTGAAATGTCTTCCTCACCGAAAGCCTTCTGATTTTTTTGTGTGCGCTGTTATGACAGTCTTTTTAATAAAAAGAAATCCCTTGATAAAAGGCATTGAAGACAAAAAGAAAGCAGCAGCAAGCACTGCCTTCGTTCGGTCGCAGGAAACAGCTGGTAGGCAGCTTTCACTGAGGGCTGCCAAGAAAAGGTTGATCGCTTTATCTGGCAGCAAGGAGCTGGTGCCTGACCTTGCCAAGCAGAGAGCACCGCTTGGGCATGGGGATTTCTGCAAGGATGAGGCTAAAACTCAGTTGAACAGTCCAAACCAAAACAGTCCAAACATACAAAATAGCTCAGATCAAGTGTTTCAGTTTGGGTTCAAAGACAGATTAAAGCCCCAACAGAGCCCAGTTTGAGCATCTGAAAAACTAAAAGAGATTTCAGATCCAAGTTCATTTACTTTTCAATATAGATCTAATTATTCATCTTCTCTACTACCTCGCAAGCTGTGTATAATTCCACACAAAATTACATGGTAGAAGACCGTGTCACCCCTTGTGGCTAGCTGATACAAAGGAATCTACTGGACACCCACAGGTATTAAAAAGCTCTCACCTACAGAAGAACAAACTGTAATTAACTTTTTTATGCTAGTCAGCAACTATTATGTGTCTGTGTGTGCATGTGCGGAGGATGTTGCTTAAATGCTTGAAGTATTTTCTCCCCCGTACACATAAGAACTTCAATACCATTTTCAGCTTACATCTGTTTTTTCTACATTCAGTGCTTACTTATATTTCACTAGGTTTGACACACTTGGCTCTGTTGAACTGGGAATATTCTCAAAACCCACCCATGATTCCTCTGGAGTTCTGGATGGATTATTTTTCAGCTTGGCAAGGCAGACCTGAAGGTTTCTGTGGCCAGACAGGAATCATTACCAAAGAACAAAAGAGAGTGAAACAGTCGTTCTGGCCTGTGGCCACAGTACCTGGCAAAGCAGGAACCTGCCAGTAAAGCAAGTAGCAGGGATGTTGCAAAAGAATCTTTCCAGAAGCCACATAAACTAACCTTACATTCTCCCAAACTCTTGCTGGGGACACAGAACATAGCAGAAACAGCTAGCAGCACAGAACAAACCACATTCTTTAAAAAGGGCAAATACCTCTGTACCAAATTATCTCCTGGTTTTTACTTGCGCTCTTGTTGACCAAATTTTCCACAGATGCTTCTGTCTGTCTGTATATAGATCTCAGCATAAATGACCTTTGCAACAGGCTCAGATCATGTACATGTGTACATGAATCATCTCAGAAACATGCCAGCCCCTATCTCTAGGGCCGTGTCAGGAAGAATTGTATACTCACACTGCTTGTATAGAATATCATGCTTAAAGGAATTTTATCCAAGGTTCAGACACATCTAAGAAAACCTTCATTTGCATCCCCATGTCAGGCCACACAAGCTCTTCTGTTTAGGCAGAACTAATCTTACAGAATATATATTCATATTAAATTGCGCAGATCCCACCAACTATGCAGAATATGCTGTATGTATGGTCACGGGCAAGATTTTATAGAATTGCAGCATGTACTGCCACCTGTTAAGATTTACCCATGCTTTCTACTGGCAATCAATGTTTATTTTCAAAAATATCACTTTCCAAGCAGAAATTTCAGTTTATAAAGTGAAGACTGGGCAAATTTGAACTTAATGAACTTAAAATGCCTTTGCTAGAAAAAAAAAAGTCTGAATCAGATGCTAAAGAAACTGAGAAGAGGCTTTAAAGTAGCCAAAGTAGGTTACTTAGATTTAAAGAATAAATCATTCTTTTTATACAAGGTTATGAATGTCAAGTCTTCATTTTTCTAGTAATCTCGTCTCTGCATGTAAATGAGTAACAAGTGAGACTGCCAAACCCTCCTGCCCCAAATCCAATACTCTTCTCAGTTCTAAACAGGGCACCTCATTGTCTGTCCCATTCTGATCCAGATGATGATGCAGAGAGGTTCCTAAGGACTGGCAGAAAAATGTTCATGTGACAAAGATTTGAGAGGATCTATTTAAGCATCCAAGTATTGGTATCAGCTTTCAGTTATTAAGAATTGGTCCATTAAGAAATGACTGAAACAAATGTATCATAACCTGTGCTGAAGATTATTCACCTAAGCTGCCTCAATGTCACAGTCGAACACTGTGTTGCCTCTTTATAGGGCTTTATTTTTAAGAAATTATCTAATTATGGATCAACTAGTTGACACAAATTATGCATGATTTTAATGAAAATCGCAAAACTGCCTTTTCTAAAAGGGAATCACAAGTTAGCATCTAAAATAATGTATTTTTATAAAGGTTAAAACAAGACTGCAGAATATGATATAAGTAAATTAGAAGGCACAGCTTTCTTGCCTTTTTCCGCTCCCCCCTCCCCCGTTGTGCACAGGATGAGCATTTGCACTGAAAGCACTTTTAGAATAAGCCTGGATGCCTTGCATATTTAGCTGAAATCCATTTTTTTTTCACAGGAAACATTACTTTCATGAAACCTAAGATGTTTCACTTTTTTTTTCTCCTGGTAAATCAGGTAAAATGCTGTCTGAGGTGATGCTGCACTCAATTCAGGTATTAAACACTGGAGTATCTATCGTGTGCAACACTTAGCAACTGGGACTCTATGCAGTACTTCTGAATGGCATCCTTAAACTTTGATATCAAACCTTCTTGCAGAAGAAGGAAAGGCCAGAAGAACAACTGAATCAAAAACTCTTAGAGATATATGTTATAGTCTACAGATTTATGTCTAATGGAACAGAGACAGTATTTCCTGCAAGGATGATTTCTGACCAAAAGGAAACATAAATCTAATCAAAATAGGATCAACTTCTTATAGAGATGGAAAATATCTTTGTAAGCTGAATTGGCTAAAGAAGCTTCTGCATGGGAAATCACAGCCGATGTGAGCACTGGCTCATCTGTGCAGCTGTTCTTGTATAAGAACTGCACTGAAAACATCAGCACAGATTTTAATGTGGAGGGAAAGGTTCTGGGTCCTTCAGTAAAGGTCAAACTGAGATGGCTGATTACTCAGAAAGTGCACTGATAGTGCTCCCCAGATGAGTATGTATACTGAGATGCAGGTCAAAAATAACTCTAAAATTCAAGTATATTTTGCAAAGTAGTCTTTCTCCCTTTTATCATTGAATTTCTTAGTACTTCTCTGTTATTTGGTGACTGCAGAAGATTTTCCTGCAAAGAGCATGAACATTCAGCCCACACTCTGCATCATCTCTCCCTGTTGTACCTGTGCTATTGAGCTTTATTATATTTGCCTACTTTCTCATACAAATTTCTTTTCAGCCTTCACAGATAAAACAGGATGGAAAATGAGCTCCAAAGGGAATGATCCAGAATTGTCTTTATGTTTTGTTTTCCTAACGGCCAGCAAACCAGAGTAGGAATTGGGAATACTGAAGAGTGGCTCCAATTGTTTTATTGATGGAAATACTACTTGTCTCTGAAAGAATACACTTTTTCATCACAGGAGCTGTAGGGCAAAGGTAAGAGAGAAGGGAGCAGCTAAACTAAACACTAGCTCTAGACTGTTGTAGAGAGGTAGTAGAGAGGTTCTAAAAGGAAACCAATTGTTAATGTATGTACATACATATATACAGCAATATTATTTCATTTCTGCTCTCTTTACATTAGCTTTAACTGAAAGAGCATCTAAAAATGCAAGTCATAAAGACCTTCTTCCATATAAAAAGCAGATTGAAAGTGGGCACGAGTAAGGAAGCACTGAGGTAAGCAAGAAGACAGCAGCACTAAATCTTTTTTTGTGAAAGTAGTCAGAGCGCCATTGACTGAGAAAACGACTGTACCATCACACTTAGCAGTCATTAAAGGACATTTCCATAGGAAGTTCTAACAAACTTACACTCCCAAGATATTTTCTAGCTTTGAGGTACTTGTTAATGTTAAGAGGACATCATTTTGGTCATGCATAGTCCATGTGCACCCTGGTCGTGCAGGATCCTCTCCCTGGGATCCACGCAGAGTTCAGTGCTAGCTCCTACTCCCCACTGCTCTGCTGCCTGGAGCTTTGTGCTGCACCGGGATCCTCGCACGTCCCGCACGGAGCAGCCTCCTGCCGCTACCGAAAGCCCCAGCTGCTGCAGTGCCCACCGCCCCACAGGCTGCCCACGGCAACTCTCCAGCACTGCTTGCGTGCCGCACAGGACACACACGGCTCGTCTGGAAGGTCATCTTTGCCAGCAAAATGGAAGAAGAAAAGAGACGCACGAGCAGTGAGGCGGTATGGCCTGAATCATAAATCAGCTTCATCAGGCTGCATTTACTGGGATTTGTTTCTCCAGATAAGTACTTTTATCATGTTCATGCACAGTGCAGTATGCCATCCCACTATTTCTTAGTTGACTTGCTTACCTTTTCCCAACACATTATAAAGATTTTTCCTGCTTTCTATCAGGGAATTTCACAGCAGAATGCAGAATCCAACTGGATATATGAGATATGCCCCCCAAAATAGCGCAAATTCGAGTGGTAACAATTCAGAATGACAGAAGGTATCATTAAACTATACAGTAGATGTTTATAGGATGTACAGATGTTAACATCTGGAATTATGTTTTCTTAATTGAAAGATAATTTTTGATGAGTAAACTTTGAATATAGTTGTTATATACTGTCCCTCTATGTCTACTTGTAGAAAAAGTGTGGGCATCTGTTTGAATAAATCTCACTTTCTTCCTGACCTTTTCTCTATTACAATAGAAGTTAGGCTTGTTCACTTTTAGTTTGTCTCTCAAACTAGACGTAGGCTTATTAGAGACAGAAGTAAATTTGGTGTTACAGAGGTTATGTTTAATTTTGCAGTTCTGGTATTAATTCATTTATACAACTAATCACAGTGCGACACAGTTTTATGTTCTGAAGAAGCTTGATCTCTTATTAGCATATACTTCATGCATCAGCATCACTTTATCAGTTGTTGCCTGAAGCTGAACTGTTGCCTTGGTAGCAAAAAATGAAGTACAGATGCCCTCTAGGCCAGAAAAAAATACAACTCTTAATATTGTAGCATCCTGAACACTTAAGCTCTGCTGTTAGATGCTAACACACACATTTCAAAGAGGAGAATAATGAATGCTGACCTCCCCACTCAGGCATTTAATTTTAACATCTATGTCTCAAAAAGATTCAAACTGCTAGTGAAAGCCTTGAAATGAAAAACAGAATATATGAAATAAACATGAAAGATGAAATCAAATACAATCATGAAATAAAAGTGCAACATGCATCAGAGTGTTATTTCTGAATATTTATAGTTCAAAGGACATTAAAACACACAGCTTCTGGTGTTTTATTTTGTGACCTCTCCTGTGAACACTAATCTATGCTGTACCACATGTTTGTTTGGTGCTACACAGTCCCACGCTTGGATGTCTTGATTAATGCAGCGTATTGAAAGGGCAGCATATACTGTTATGCTGAACTACAAAGAAAAGCACGCTGCAGGCAAGCATAAGGTAGAACTGGTACCTGCAGTATGTATCAACCAGCTCTCCATATAGCCACATTATTTTGGACTGAAACAGAACAACAACAATAAATTACTGTGGTTAAGACACATTCTGCCTCTTTTGTGTCTGGGGAGCTTAGTGAGGTGCACTAAGAGATATTGACACTCACTAACATCAGGCATTTACCTCTTTCAGCATCTAATTTCTCTCTTTCTCTCTACTCTCTCTCTCCCTCTGAGCCTCCCAAGACTCCCTCTATGGTCTGTCAAAAGAAACTCCTCCACAGACAAAATGTGTCATGCACCTATCCAGACTCTGATCCTTCTTGCAGATATCTTTTCTCTGCTTTCTTCCCAAAGTTTTTCTCTATGGCCTAATGAGGTCACTCTTTGGCTTGAGAACTTAGCATATCTCTGGGATATTGTCATTTGCCATTATTAACTTAACGTAACTTATCACAAACACCAACCCTTGGCACCATGTGCGAGATCGAAATATCAGATGGCCACGAACATGTCCTTTTTGTATTTTTGGACACCAGGCCTGAATATTTCACTGGGCCATGTCACCAAAGAACCCAATCCAGTGGGGAAGTGAGTGGATTTTCCCATGTGTGCCCTGTATTCATGATGCACTGGAGGTGCTACTGAACTGCAAAAATAAAAGTAATGTAGATATTCATAGAATAGCATAGCCACCCTATTTGTACTAGTTGTGCTTCAGCTAGTTTGATTCTATTCTTTTTGATCTTAGTGAATTAGTTATCTTCACGTACACTTATGGAAGCATATTCATTTATGTTCAAGTCATCTTTGTATCTCAGACCAAATGCACAGTGACTCAAATATAAGAATTTTGCATGGGATTTTATAGAGATCACAGTATGATACACAACCCTAGGAATCATTTGTTCAATATGTAAGAAAGATGTTCATTTAATCTACATTTAGGGTGGGAAAAGGAAGATGTGTCTCTTCCATAAACTAAGTTAAATTGCTTTTCATTGACTCAGGTTACTCTGGGCATTGCTCATTCTAATGCAGCCTTAATTAAATTCAGGGAAGGCTGCTACACTGAAATCTGGGCTAAGCTAAGCAGTACTCAGATGCTACACTGCAGATATGTACTTCAGATGCTGTCTTTGATGAATGACATGCAATGGAAACGGTGCATAACTTGCTCCAGAAAAGCATCTTTAAAAACTCTTTTGCTGTCTAATTACAGTAGCTCAGACAGTTAAGCTAAAAAGGTCAGCTTCTTATGCATGCTCTATTCCCCTCCTACTGCATATTTCCTGACATTCCTATAAAACCTAGAGCTTTAGGAACTTGATGGCTCTGAGGTTTGTTATTGAGCAAGAAACCCTTTGCCTTCTGATCACTCGTCTGAATTCTGTTTCATCTGGCGGCAGCAAAGCACCGTCCGTGGCTGTTGGGGTTTATGAATTAATTTGATAACTACTCTTGGTCCAGTGTGTAGCTTGAAAATATCCCAGTATCCCTCTGACTTTCCTTGCCTTTTCACTCTTGACCTCCATAAAGCCTGCACACAAAAATTGTCAGTGGTCCTAAAACTTCATCATGTTTCACCAAAGGCAACCCTATAGCTCAAAAGATGTGGCCTAGATCTGATTCCAGGTCAGTTTACGAACTCTTCTTTCCTCCCAGGGATACTACTGTGTCATGCCAAGGGAAGTTCTTCACGAAGTTGAGTAAGATCAAGTTACAGGACTTGCCTTAAGGGCTGTGCAGGTTACTTTTGGAAAACATGAGAACATGTCACTGTCTCATTTGCTTGTAAGGAAGGTTTTTCTCAGCTTCCCCTATAAGAAGTATTGCATAGGGCCAGTTATAAAATGTTTTCTCACAACTTGGCAGAAACACAACATACATGAGGAACCAACAGAGGTCTATTTCTCTGCAGTATGTGAGTAGTAAATGTGATAGGACTGAAGACACTAAGTGATGAAGGTTAGACTCCTCTTACCTGGCACTCCAACAGACCTTCCTCTCTTTCTTTTTCCCCATTCTCCTGAGGGAAAGCAGAAGTAGTTCCTTTTCAGGAAAGCATTCATATGGACTGACCATATCTGTTAGAGGTAGAAGAAAATAGGAAAGTACTGACTTTGAGACATACTTTTTTGTCAGGCTGTCTAAGACTGCTAAGAAGCAGGTGCCCTCTTTCCTTTTTGCTCTGGATCTGTGCTAACTGAACGGAAAAAAACAGTATAAATTACAAAGGAAGAATGGCCTGAATCACACAAGGTATTATGGCATTCCCAGACAGCTCCCACTATTTTCCCATTGCATCTCATCCTACTATTCACACTTCACCCTTGTTAAGTCACATTTCTTTTGTGCTGAATATCATCCTCTGACTTCTAAGACAATTAATATTATTAGCCTACTTACGGTACAGCAGTCTCAGTAAAAAGGCTAAATTATTACTGGGAATGAAGCATATGGACTTGTGTTGCTATCTATATCCTTCCTCCTGTGGAGAGAGACTTTCTTGGCCTGCATCTAACTGGGTATGTACCAAGAGGTCCTCAGGTATCTTGTGATCATTGTGAGGTCCTCAGGTATCTTGTGCCAGATTAGTAGCACAAACTCAGAGTGGATCAGAACTTCCATCCATCCTGCAGGCCAAGGTTCCCTCTCAATAAAAATCAAGGCATCAAGGAGTGGAGGAGTTAATGAATGCTTGAGTTTTATCTCAATACACAGCTGGGATGTGACTACTTGGGATACGTAAACTATATATATGTAGTCTCCAAAAATGTGATTTTCTGACTGTTTTTCTGTTAAGCAGGTAAATTTTTAAGTACTGAGAGGGAATTTCTAGTTTCATTGGTGTCAAAGATAAAGCCTCTGTTAACTTAAATAAGGATATACGTTAATTTGCTAACAGCATAGTTTAGTTTTTCACTCTTCTAGAAGTTCTTCCTGGTTTGTCTCTGATCTACAAGGAGGCCATGGTTTACACCACCCACAGCTCTGCAGTCCCCAGATCAAAATATTTTGCTTCTGTTTTCTGACATTATCTTACTGTAGTTAAGTCTAGCAGCTGCCTGCTCAGAGAGACAGAATGGGAATAAGTGTGATAGAATGTAAGACATTGCTAAGTCTATATGACAACTTCGGTGATATTCACTGCTTCTCACCTTTTCTTAATTACAAAATCAGCCGAGAGGATCATTCCTCACCTAATTTTCCTAGCCCTTCATGCATCATACATAACTGGTTACAAAAATCAACTCTCTGAGTTACTATCCATGTCCCAACATCAAGACAATTTCCACTGGGATTCCTTCTGAGATTAATATTAACTACTAATTTTAATTAATTTGGCACAGGATGGAAATTGTGCTGAGAAAACTCAAGCTGGGAAGGGACAACATGATTTAGGGATAAGATTAAAGTGCATCACGAGCTGAAAGAAAAGGACAGGAGTAGATGGAATCAATACATCAGGATTTGGGTAGTAGCTGACAACTGAAAAGGGATCATGGAACATGGCAGCCCTGCTCAGTGGCACCTCGGGTAACATTTATGAGAAATCCACTCAGAACAGAGGAAGTCTGGTGTGTTAGGGAGGCTTCCTAGCCATTATCTGCCCTCTAAAACTGCTTCTTAATTAGCAAAATGCTATTGCTGTGATACACACGTATACTATGTCTCCAAACAGGGAAAGGGCTTAAGCACTACATCATAACCATATGTATCATTTATTTGCCATGGCATGGCTCAGGGGATAACACAAGGAGCATTTTCTGTAAGTAGCAAGGAGAGACCACAGTATGGGAAAGACCTTAGTCATGTAGGAATGAGCTCTGCCATGTTCCTGTAAGAGAACAGATCCTGGCATTTTGAAGTTCATTAGTATAGAGATAGGCAGCCCATATGTTCTTGTGTTGCATCTTTTGGAACAGAATTTCATATGAAACAAACTACTAATTTCCCTTCTTTTTAAAATAAAGAAAAAAATGTGGTTGTGTCCTAAAAAATGACCAGGTACCATACAGAAATAACGGCAGAATAATTCAGGGTTTGTTACTACAAACTATACAGACTACAGTGTCAATGTAGATTTCATGAGAGCTGTAGAAACCCTCCCTCTGCCAAAACTAGCTAGCACATGAAGTGGTGTAGATGTTCCCCCAGTCAGCAGACACTATCCCAAGATCAGATATCTTTTCATAGTTAATTATTCCATTTAAGCAATTCTTGTAGATTCAACATTAATGATAGAGCTATGTTTACCAAATTCAAAACAATACATTTCTAAAATCTCAACCAAAAAGACCACTGAGCTGTGTCAGGCCCAGTCATTACTAGTCAGGTGTGAAAAATAATGGTGAAAACCTCAACAATCCCTACTTGAACCATAAGACAACCAAAATCAGGCATTTTCCTTTTTTTATCCCCAGGTAAGAAACCAACGTTCTGCATTTCTGCCTTATGTTTGCAAAGTCAGGTTGTTGACCTTCATGTCAAAGTTGTTGATCTTTAGGTTTTTCCCCACACAGTTTTCTGCCTGTCTCTGGGGAAAGAGAGATGTGGTTTATATTGGAATTACAAGGCTTTGGAGAAATACTGATTGTAAGGCCTTGCACTATTTTGGGGACAGAATTGGTTTGTAATGCAGACTATTACTAGAACGTACAATGGGCAGGGTGTTTAAGTTTCTTTTTACACTAGTATGCATTAAAGGTTATATTTTTCCTGTCAAATTCAGCTCTGCTTTCAAAAGCGCAAACACTTCTTGATAGGACAGCAGACATAGTTGCAAGAAACTCCAAATTGTTTCCTTCGCCCACTCCCCTTTTCAGATCATCTTTCACATGAGAACAGCTTCCCTCCTCCTCACTCACCTCCTCCTCCAATCCCTTTCTGACATCTGTTCCTAGCAGCCACTCTCCCCTCAGCATTTGCCTTTTATTTTATTGTACCCACTTGCATACTTCAACTCTGTGCTCTTTGGGGTAGGAGCTGTTACATGGGTTGCAATTCTAACCCTTTGTAAAGCATCTTAAATGCTATAGACATTTACAGCACAATATAAATGATAATGTAGTTAGACTGGAAAGGCAATTCCCAGTTAACACCTCCCACATGTGGTGATTAAGTACTAGGCTCACAGGCATACAGCAAACCCAGTGAAGATACATTTCTAGAAAGAGACTGCAAATTCCTAACTCCAGATGGTCTGCAGTTGGTGAATAATTACATGGATTATTTGGTGCTTCACTAATCAATCATGACAGCAACAAGGAGAAAAAAAGCATGTCTGGATGAAGGAAAAAGTCCTTTGGATAAACCCTGAGCTATCCTTTTGTGCATTTGATCTGCTCATCCAATAAAATCATTTTCCCTTTCTCTGGTCTTGCTTTGTACTTCATTGTTTATGAATAAATCCAGAATTTTTTCTTTTTTTTTTTTTCCCAGAAAACATACAAGAGATGATGCTGAATAGCATCATCATGAGAGCAAAGCAACTTTGCATTTCACAGACTGCAAAATATACATGTGGGAGAGGCAAGTGTAGAGGATGACTCCTCTGCTTTGGGTCAGGGAGCCATTAAGTCTTCTCTGGCCACTGTTAAACTGCAACATAGAATGTAGAAACCCAGGTTTGGAATGGAGATTACAAACCTCCAGGTTTGCTCGTCTGAAGGATGAAAACAAGGCTTGCATTAAAAGGAAAATAAAAGCAATAATCTAAACCAGACCATAGGCAATGCATTTGAGGTCAACAGTACCTGAAACATGTGAAACAGAATGCAACACTACCTTGATTCCATACTGCCCAATTTAATTTGAACTTTTCTGTGCAGCAAAAGGGGAGAATACAATGAAATAAACAAACAAACAAAAAAACTTAAAAACAAACAACAAAAAAAGAGAGAGAAAAAAAGGAACAGATAAAAAGAGCAGAAGGGAAGCCAGAAGTAGGACAGGTGGATCGGGGCAGGATTATTAAAAAAGAGAGGGGACAATTGGAAATTGCTAAAAATTCCAGTTAATCTGTGGAATAAGGTGTTTTCAGTGCAAAAATCTTTGTGGTTCCTTGCACTTATGTGGTATTTTGCAGACTAGTATATACAAATGGTCCAGAAAACTGTTAGGAAACCTCTACATTTTTCTAAAGCAATAGTCTTGAAGAAAAGAAATGCTTGGCAGCAGATATAATAAAAAGTAATGAACATGATAAACTACATGGCTGTTGTTCAAAGTCTGGACATAAGAGTAAGAGACACACTGTGCTGTATTTCAGTCTCCCTAGATTTGCCATCAAATAGGCAAAACTACTTTTCAATTACTGTAGCCATGACTCAGAAAAATACAAGTGAGCAACATAGAAAAACTGTAAAAGTAGAGAGCTAAGAAGTACAGAATAACTGAATTGCAAAGAGCTAAAATTATAGAAGCTTCATTTGTATTAAGGCTAACTACTGTTTGACTCTCAGTACTACTTCATTAGAATCATGTAGCATATAACAAAACTGTTTTTAGGGAGGACAGATGACAAAAGATGACACTGATAATATTAATACTTCCTCCTAGCACCAGCCTAGGCAATTTGGAATGAGATCTACCCAAAGTACATGCAGATAAAGCTGGTGGCAGTGCTTTGGCTGATTGTAGGAGATTGGCCTGGAACTCAGGCTAAGATAACAGAGCACTGATTCATGTATAAAGGAAAGAATTGGATGACAAATGAACTTTTTTTTTTGCTTATCTTTAACTTGAACTTTTAAAATGTGTTGAAAAACATCTTAAGTAGAACAATCCCTAATCTTTCATAATTTCAATAAACTGAAGTTGTAAAAAGTTACTTAAATTCATTGGCTTGCAAAATACAACCTAGTCTATTTTACTAAGTGTCTCCTTCAAAGAAAAGCCGTACATAAACAGCAGTTTTTAAGGCAGCATTGAAAGTAAGCTACTGAGCAGCATGGAAAACACAAGAGAATTTCAGACTGGTCAGCTCTAATTGAACAATAAAGGGAAAAAAATAGATTTGGCTGGGAACATTTCTAACAGAACTTTTAGAAGCCTTCTTGAGAGGTTGCATTTTTTTTTCTTTTTAAGGGTGGAATATAGTACAGTAAATGCCATTTTTCCATTTCATCCTGCTTTTTTTCCCCCAGTCTGCTGCGAAGTACAGTCATTCCTTCCTTTGTAAATCTTTCAAATTCTTCTTTATGTCTTGAGCACCAAGATATCTAAGTTTGTTCCTGATGGTTTCCTATAACAGACCACTTTTTCTTTAAAATATTCTAACATAATCATTTCTATTCTTTTCTATCTACAGTAATCACACTTGCCCCATCTCAACTCTCTTCCTGTAATCAGGCTTAATTTCCTATAATTTGTTTTCAGAAGTTGGTACGTAAAAAATTAAACCTTTCACCTGTTGACCTTCTGTAGATTTCTGATTTTTTGCAAAATTCTGGGCAGCATATGTTCTTGCTTCACGTGCTGCTTAATGAAGAAATTATTCACAGTTGCTTGCTGCTGTTTGTGGCCATTCACAACTCAACACTGACTTACCAGGATGTGT
The DNA here is from genome assembly GCA_034781795.1 of Crypturellus tataupa. NCBI lineage: Eukaryota > Metazoa > Chordata > Aves > Tinamiformes > Tinamidae > Crypturellus > Crypturellus tataupa. Next base: position 1,010,708 of record JAWLRI010000035.1, on the reverse strand, counting down.
TAGCTTCCACTTTCATTCATGCACGTTTGCAGTTTCATTCCATAGCCCATTTGAATTAAGCTCCTATTTCTTCATGTGAATACCACAAACCTCTCCCGGATAGACAGCTGGACAAAATACAATGGCGTGCTGAATATCTATCTTGTTGAGTACTGAGAGCCAGCCCTTGAGCTTTGGCTCACTGAATGCTCAACCTTCAATACTGCCTCTTAGTTGTGATGTTGCATCTGTTTGTCTAAACATCACAGACATGAAATGTAGATGTTAAACAATGAAAGAACATGAAAGCAACTGAATGCCGTTTCCATTCAGTAAACAAAGACAAACAGTTATTTCCCATTACTTATTTTGGAGAGCTTATACATCCTACATCCAAACTTTCACACTAAGGTTCCCAATTGCAAAGGTGATAGCTTTGCTTGATTCTGTAATGAGTGTCTCTTCAAGCTGTTGATAGAACACATCCATTGCCTCTTTGTCATCTGCTATCGTAGGAGTGTTAATCTGTATGATCGACATATTGACTGGCTTTGCTTGAAAGAGAAATGTAATCATTTTATTGCTGACTGGATTACTTCCAAGCACACACTTTGATCTCTTCTTGGATATGACAAACATAATCCAAGATTTTTCTTTTTTTTTTCTGATCTTAAGCAGCACCTTGAGTAGCTGCTCATCATCCTAGAATGACACCTATTATTCCATTGCAGCACTGAGTCTATATTTATCTACCTTTGATTTTTTTAATTATTTTGTCACGCTAATGAAATTTTATCCATGCATTTCATTTTCCTACATTAATGTGTGGTCTTCAAAGCCTCCTAGAGGCTTGGTAGTACTAGAAATATTCTATATGCCCAGAACTTCTGAAAATTAACTTCTTGCATTCCTGCATGACAGAAACAGAAGAGGATGGACCTGCTGACTCTATCATGATATTTTCCTAACCAACATCCTCTCTAGTTGTCACACACTAAGTCCTGAGTACCTCCTGAAACTTTTCACTTTCCTTGAACCGTGTTCAGCATTTGCAGTAGGCCATCCTTCACAGATCCTATCAGTACTGGATTCCTCCTGTGACAAGAGCCAGGTGACTTGGTGAATAGCTGATTAACAGCAGAGATCAATGAAAGTGCAAGTACAAAAAAGATGACAACATGGGTTAGGGAGTTGCTGGAGTAGATCTTAGAAGCTGGCAGAAGTCTGAATACAGAGCTTTTGAAAAGCAAATGGGGAATTTCAATTTGAAAAAGCTGGTTTAAGGAACACTAAGTACTACTTAATTGCTACTTAAGAGCTGGGTGAGCACTGTGAAACCTCCTGAATCTGGTGGATCTGGCTGAGGCACCTATCTTTGCATCTCATAACAATTTAGATTTGTATTTCATCTAAAAATACAGCAAGCGCCACATAATTTTAAGTCAAAAAATCCATTAAAAGTGAAGTTACAACTGAAGCTCATTTTTCAATTTGCTCTATACTTGTTAGAGCACATTCCTACTCTAAGAGTATGCTTGTGCTACAGAGCACCAAAAGGAAGCTTTTTAAAAAATGTTTACCTAGTATTTTAAATGTACTTTTCTGTATTGAAATGAGTTTTATTTTTAAGGTTAAACCTGCCACTTATGGTCAAAAGAATGAATTTTCTTACCTGAGTATAAATAAGAGCAGAATTTGAGATCTTAGTTTTCTTTTCATACCTTTGTGTTATATTATCCCATCAGTTCATTGTCAGCATTTTCATATTCATTTTTCTGTTCATTCTCTTCTTCCTTCAGAGATCAGTGAATATGTCTTTGCAGAAAATTATGGTTGTGTCAATACTTTCAGTCCTGTCTGTAACTTTCGTCAATTCCTCTTCTTGGAATAAAAACAAATTAATGAACAGCAGACTTAGAGGCTTCATTTAATTGACATGTCATTAGCACAAATCAGCTGCTTGGTTCTGTTTAACTGAATGCATAAGGATTTCTCTCTTACAGTTTTCTTGACTCTAAATCACGATGTAATTTAGAACACTAAATGGGTTATCAGAGAAAAAGACCCATTTGACTGAGTTCACCTATTAGTTCAAATCTTTTTCACACATGCCAAGTTTGGCAGCTGCCGAGAGGCTCTCCATATAATCATAAAAACCTTTAGATGACGACAAGGTTCAAATTGATGTTGTAATGGTTTTATCCTCCCAGTAGAAGCGAATTCTCTTTAGTCTGTTCCGCTCAGTTTTTAAAACAGCTTTCAGGTTAATCTTATAATGCCCCATTGATTCCAACAGATTCTTTTGCTTCAAAGATTATAGGTATATGAGAAAAGTAAGAACTTTTCAAGCCTCTTCTCTGAAGAATTTCATAGATTTCTTAGATTTACACAGCCACATGTTTATACTACTTAAGAGTGCTACATTGGTACTCTAGAAAAACATTTTCAATATGTATAACAGAAATCCATAACTTTTACTTCAGGCTTATGAAACATAGCAAAGACAAACTGCTTTTTTCTTCTAAATTTTGCATTATATTTCACAATGATGATCTTTTTTAGACACTCACCCACAGTTAATCATTATAATTTTTATTACCAGCAATTAAAATAAAACCATAGTATACTTAATTTCAAAACAATATGAAGTAAATAGAAAAGTAAAAATATAAATAGGAACGATTGAATAACTTAGCGCAAACTCCTAGCCGGATCCTGCGTCATGGAAGCCTGTGCACGGCTGTAGCATGGTCAAATCTTACAAAACTCAGTTTGTACTTCCATGTTCTTATGTACCTCCAAGCATTTTTTTTTCCCATTCTTCAACTAGTACATATTACAACTAATAAATATTACTATATTTACATAAGTTATATTGATTTACTTTTAGAGTCTAGAGATATGTAAATTGGCTTGATGACAATTCATGTGTCCTTGCTGACTGGGAAGTCCATCCAAGGGATACAGTGACCTGTTGCATACTGCCAGCTTGGAATAAGGTGCTGACCTGCCCTTTGACATGGCCACTATTTCATCTGTGGAACAAACAGCCAACTATGATCCCTGCTTGTATGAGGTATTAGGGCTGCTGTATCTGCAGAAACACAGATCTCTGCCTTTCCCTGACTATTTACGTTGTAGCTCATAACTCTGACTTCGGCACATAAGTGAGGAAAGATCTTTTCCTACCTTTACTCAGGCAGATGCACTATTTATGACTTCTGCTGCACAGGCCCTGGGCAGGATATAAGCAAACACATCATGCTCGCCTTTTGCACTAAAAAAGTCGCTTTCGGCTCAGGTGAAAAACAAGCACAAGGAAAACAAGCAATAAAATAGTATCTTGGTCAAAGTGATTAAGTGCATTCAAGCTCTCCAAGTCACCCCCGAGAGAGCAAGGATGAGTAGTTGCAATGGAGCTAGTACACCAGCTACAGTTGCCTATTTTGCCATATTGTTCTGCTGTGACTTGAAGCAACAGTGGAATCCCAGAGCATGCTGCTCACAAGGTTGAGTCCATCTCTCTGCCCTGAGGCACAATCACTACCAAAGCTTGTCTCAGTGCTCTTAAAAACATTCAGTGACTGGGACTAAAACCTCTAGGCAATCTGTTTCAGTGTTTAGTTCATTCCTATCACTAGGAAGTATTTTTTCTCCCTTCATGTCTAGCTTAAGACAAAAGTTAAGCTTGAATAAAGGAAGTTTATTCACCAAGGACACAAAACCATCTCCTCCTTTTGCATCAAGCTATTAAATATTTGAAAAACATTCTTCTAATGTTTAAACAGAAGGTAACAGTCTAGGTGTGCAAACCCATATTTCAGAAATGACCTGGCTGGGTAGCACACAGCGCACTTTGCCAAAGGGAGTGTTCAGACCTATAAAGCCATTGTTGGTCTCAGACATTGCACTTCTAGGAATAGGACTGCTGCAATTGCCAAGTTCCACCAGCAGTCTTTTCATCAGTCTTTTCATTAACAGCTCCAGATAGAACACAATGTTTTTGAAATCAGAAGTCTGCCAACTCAGTTGTTTACCACTGATATGCAGCTGGAATACATGGCACGGTCCCAAAAGACTATTTAAATATGAGATTGAGGTTATAAGATATACCTACAACCTTCAACAAAAATGCAGAGGTAACATCCAGAAACTCCTAAGTGCCAGTTTGTGTAAGCCTTTCAGGAAATCTGCATATTGAAAGCTTTTAAAACAAACACAGGGATAGCAAGTCCAGAACAAGGCTATTCTGCATTGAAGTAGTCTGGAGAAAAAAAGGAAATATGCTTAATGCTTTCTAAGTATTGACAGAAGATGCATTGCAGTGGATTTCCAAACATAAACAATCTGGATTGTTTTTTAAACCTAGCACTAATGCAGCCTCCAAACTTCAATAAGAGCGCTACACAAGCAGTGTACATGTACAGCTTATTAGGTGTGGTTTACATGTACAAGCATGTCTGGAGGATACAGAGTGTTAAGGTAAGTACAGTCCCATAAAAACAGTAAATAGAACCACAGACAATTCCAAGGCTTCCTGCTACCTCAGCAGTTGCATTGCCCCATGCTTTCTACAAGGGTTCTTCCCCTCTCTGCCTCCATGGGCCTAGCTGCTCTTTCCAGAAGAAAATTCTAAACAGTAAGAAACGTATTCAAGTAGAGGTGAAGGGAGGAGCCCAAGGGGGAAATGATTCATTACCACAACTGAAACAGAAGAATAACCCATTCATAATATGCAAGGTCATCTGTTGTTCTATGCCACTGTGCTAATGAATCACCATTTGTTTATACACTGGGAGCAGCACCTTACTGCTATAGAGGAAATGGAGACTATTTGCAGCAGGGATCATATCAGTAATTTAAGGGAAACCTTCTAATTTCCAAATACCTAGCTGAAGAAAGGGTTATATTCATACCTAAACCTGGAGACACTTCCTCACTTCTTTAGTCTGTGTGAGGTTTAAACATACTTGTCTCAGTGCCAGACCTGTGGCCATCTGATCTAAAGCAGGATCTGACAGTGCTGACACTGATATATTAGGAACTGCCAAAAGCATGAGCAAGGGACCACAATGTTTTTTCTTTTTCTCTAGCTAGAAAGGGTTCATTAGTGGTTTAGAGGCAAAGAGAAACTGAAAGGCTGTGCTCATTGACAAGAGCTAACTTCACTGACAAGCCAACTAATTTATGCTTTCATTTTTCCACCTAAAGGTCTTAAGAAATAAAGTTACCTCAGTTATGAGCCATTTATACTAGGAACTCTTAACTTGAAAATGCAGACCTTTTATAGACTATGTTAAAATGCAGCCAAAGAATCAGAGTAGAGAGCATCTCTCAGTTTAAATTCTCAAGAAGGGATTTCTGAATACAACTGGAATAATTCGAGAGACAGCCCTCTTCACAGGATTGTTTTCCAAATTGGTCTGTGGATAAGAAAACCTGAGAGTCACATGAAATCCTATGAAATCCTGTTCGATTAAATCTTGTTTTTGATGACAAAAAAATGCTTTTTTCTTAAAAATATTACACTTCCAAACACAGTACACTTTTCATTAATATATATTTTTTCTTTTATCACACAAATTAAGAATTTCTCTGGGCCAGATTCCAAGGTCTACATACTGTTCCCCAAGCTGGGCATATCTTGGGTGAGATCAAGATGCAACCTGCCCTTGATGAGCTCCTTTTAATATTGAATCATAATCATCACAGGACAGATTTTGTTGTCCTTCCTGAAATTAGTAGTTTCTCTTCACATAAATGGCCCAACTGTGTAGGAAATATATAGGTAAAGGTTGATGGATTTCATCTTGCTTCAGGAATCCATTATGAATAATTGTTAATGCACCTGCGCAACCCTTGGCTAGGAAGATACAACGGCATCTTTCAGAGATTTGACATTTCTGAGAATCTCCAACTCTCACAGTCTCCTAACTAGTTAAAGACAAAAGATACATCTTGGAAGGTCTGCAGTAAAAAGCCTTCCTTACTCACCTTATAAGTAAAGCACAAAATAATCCCACCCCTCAGATATAAATTACAGAAAATGTTACAAAGAATAATAATTATAGCAGAACTACAATCATTGAAATTGCAAAATACTTCTTTTCATTCTCTGTCAGAGCAGACAGCTGCACGGATGCTTGTGATAAGGTTATCTGAAAGGCTATAATAAATAACTGAAACTACCAGGAGATTGGATTCTTCCAGAGGCTTTCATGTACCTCTCCTTCAGTTACTGTTCCAATATCACATGATGGATAAAGCATATGTGCAGAATACAGCTTGTATTTTTCACAGTTGTTTTGAAACCTGCATAGGGTCATTTATACAATTCACATTACAGTGATAAGACCATAAGTTAATGGGTACAAGTTGAAACACAGGAAGTTCCATCTCCACCTGAGGAAGAACTTCTTTCCTGTGAGGGTGACAGAGCACTGGAACAGGCTGCCCAGAGAGGTTGTGGAGTCTCCTTCTCTGGAGATCTTCCAGACCCGCTTGGATGCAGCCCTGCGCCACGTGCTCTAGGTGTCCCTGCTGGAGCAAACTACATGATCTCTAGAGGTCCCTTCCAACCTCAATTCTGTGATTCTGTGAAAACAGAGCAGCATAGTTGGCTCTATATCACGTCAGCTTTCAATCCCAGATCTATGAGCAAGAAACTCTGCAAAGGAGAGAACAGAGAGCAGTGTGGGTAATGAGACAGATGCAGATGGTATATTCTGCTATAGAGTAGCAAATGAAGCATCTCTGAAAGAGTCTGACACTATCCATCTGTCTGTACCTGTTAAATGCACCTTAACCCTTCAGACCTACTACTTGTTTAAAGGGAGCAAGCTTATGTTATTGCCACCTTTCCCATGTGAGCAGTAAGCCTTAGACTTGCTTCATTACTCCTTTCTCTAAATCACTTGGAAATGGGAAGGGAGAGAATTCCAAGGCTTCTCATGAAGAAGTCAAATATCCTGTTACGTGAAAAAGCATGGAAAATATTGTATCCAACTAAAGACATGAAAGAATCAATCAAGAATAAAAAATAATGGAAAAGTATTTATGTCAGGGACAGCCTTTAGATCTTTTATCAGTTCACCAATAAAAGTGCAGTTATGAGAAAAAAGGAAGCAGTACAGTTTAAGTAGGAAAAGAAATAATGAGGAAGCTATAACAGACAAAAACATTTTAATGGTGATTCTTTTAGGGAAAAGTTGACCAGCACCTTTAACAATGCCCTAGCAAGCAAATGGTTAAGCAAGTACTATTAAACCATTTCTCTTGTAAATTTGCTCAGTAAAAATATTCTTTTTCATTTATTTTTCTTAAAAGTTCCAGGGGAAACTACTTGGTATGCACTTTGAAAATGAATAGAATACCAGTAATTGTGTTCATTATTTAAGGATTTGATGCTTAAACACATTAACTATGCCACAATCTTAAGAATTTTATGAAGAATGGCAGGTTATGCTTAAGCTGATTTTTTGGGGAAGGATGGGAGGGCAAGACAATGATTCCACTATCTTCCTGTCAGACCAGTGAAAAAGTCATAGACTAGGTCTATGTCAATTACTAAGCAGTGCCAGGGTATCTTTCCAGGCATGGCACTTTCATTTGTACAGCTAAATTGCTACGGGTGTCCCCAGCATTAATTTAACCTGTGCCAATTGGTGCTCTTCTAGGCATTACCAGGGATGCTTGAGATCTTAACACAGGTTCAGAGACATTTCCATGAACAATGTAGATGCCTCCACCTGTATTAGCAAAAAAAAAAAAAAATATATATATATACATATGTGTGTGTATATATATATATATACACATAGCCTATAGATGACACACACAAAAGCCTGCACCTTAAGGCCATTTTCAGAGTACAGGCACAAAATGCTAGCAGATCATGTAGAAAGATTAGAGTGACGACACAAATATGATAGGATGGCCATTTTATGTCATTTGGCAACATGCACTTGAGCATTAAATTACAGGCATGTTAGTTACTCTTGACCATTCTTGCAGAGCACATTAGGTGCAAGTGATATACATTGTATTCAACACTTCCACCTTTCCTTAACATGTGGGATATAAGGCAGTTATATGCAGTTATATTAAACTTCTATGCAAGTTTAATAAACGGTTACACCAGAGTTCATTGAACAAAAACCTACTATTAAGTGTCCTAGAGTAATACACATCTGAAAATCACTGAGCTGCAAGATAATAATGCCTAGTACACCAGTGAAGCAGAAATGCCTGCCTTGTTAGAGTTTTGGGGTTTTTTTTGTTTGTTTTTGTTTTTTGAAGGAGATAAATAAATGTGCACTTATAAGAAACTCACCAACAGATTCAGAGAAGAGCTGTTCAAATGTAACTGGATTGAAATGTATTATCTTGAATTTCAGTAAACTAGAAAGTAAAGAACAGAATTCCTCTTTTTTCCTTCAACTAAAAGTGCTAATCGGTTCCTTGAAGTGATATTTGTAGCATTTAACCTGAAATGAGATGGATTCAGACATACGTGATTACTCTGTTAAAAGTTCAAGAACAGAGCAGTGACCATTAGATGTTAACTGGACCAACAAAAAGCAAAGGCTGTGCTTTTGGATTCTGATTCAGAGCCCTAGAAATGTCAGTAATAGTGATAAGTCAGTAACCAACAAAGCTAGTAAATGCAAAGGATGACATTCTTAATATACGCTTAACTGAAAGGAAAAGGGAGTACACATAAATGCCCTTTATTGCACTTTAGCCTATACTCTAAAGGTTTTCAGCGACAGAGTTGTCTATTCCATGAAAATCAAGTGGCAATTAAGCTTGAATTTCATATAATCACAGCCCTGAACATCCCACAATTTAATAGATGTTAATTTTACCAGATATTTTGCTCCTTAGAAGAGAATTACCCTTTGGAATTAGGCTACTGCCTTGAAAAAGCCTTTAACTTGCTTCAACATACCAGAGGAATAAGGATACGTGAGCAGGGTTAACTGCACCTTGATGAAATTAAGACTTAAGAGGACAACTCTGATTTCTGACTGAAGACATAGAATTTACACAGATCTGCTGAGCTCAAATCTACCACTCATTTGTGTCTTGCTGTCTTCTCGATTAAGCATGGGGATAGTGGAAATATTTTCCCAAGGAAGCCGTAGTGGTACTATGTGTCCCAAATACTTTTTGTTTATATACATTGAGTTGGAAGAAGTTTAGAAATCATCATCTGCAGGAGTGCTAAACAATCTCCAAGATAAAAGACCTTGACACTTTTCATTCTAACCATGAGTCAAAGAAAGGAAAGGCCATCAACATTTATAAATGATCTGTTTTCCCTGGCAGCTCTGCAAAGGCAGGTTGGCACAGCTAATTTAGAGGCTGAAAGGGATGAGAAAGCACCAAAAACAAACAAGCAAAACAAAACAAACAAAAAAAATCCATACATTATCCAAAACAAGTAACAAGCAAAAGTAACAAGTAATTCTATATTCATCTATTCAGTTAATTCAGTCTAGCTTCCCCTTTTTTAGTAATTAAAAAGTACTACTTCAGAAGAGCTCAAAGCCTGTGGGATTTGTATCACATTTGTCATCTTGCACAGCGTCTTGAATACCCAAAATGTATAAAACAGCAGAGGATGCCTTGGTTCATGTATCTGAACAGACATTATTACCTAAGCTTTCATTTATTTGAAGTGTTTTCCTGTGGTGGCTGGATCTGTCTGAATTCTCATCAGATTGGCTGCACGACATAGGGACTCCTCCCCTTTGCTGTAATGAACAGGTGACTGCACTTGGAATATTTTCTGAGACAATTTATTTTTCTTCTACCTTCATTACAGCTCATTTTTATGACACTGTCTTCACAGAAGCCAAGCATTTGTCCCAAAGGCTGTACCCAAGTATCTCTTGCCTTTTACAGAAATGCTCTTCTGCTTTCAAAACACCCCTATTTCACTTTACTTACAAAGCCTGTCCTTCCTCATGTCAGGGTTAGAGGAAACATGAGTCACCCTGGACACAGCCAGGTTAAAAATAAACAAACATATTAATATTAAGATCTTAAATTTCACTGTCTTCAGTGAAAGAAAATCAGAACCCCCAAAATCTACACACTGGGTAACCTGGTTGGTGATAAATAATCACTTTTCCAGATTCATGTTTGCCCCAAAGCTTTAACTTAAAGAATATTATGTTTTAGGCTTTCCATCTCTTAGATTGTGTCACAGCGCTAGCTAGAAGAAAATTCCCTTTATTTAAGAACAAACTATTGTTTGTTTGGGAAGCCATGACTTCCATGACAAATGGCAGAGATGGGAATTAAAAAAAAAAAAAAAAAAAAAAGAGAGAGAAAAGAGAAATAAAAGTATTTATTAGAGCTTTTGTTTACTTCAACTTGAACTTTGATTTCAAGGTGAAATCATTTGATTACATGTGGTAAAAAAACTCTAGCAAGGGAAAAAGTTGAAACCTTTTTTCCAGAGGCACAGTTGCTGGGGAAACCATCTTTTCATATTCAGTACTTCAATACCCCTTCAGCTGCAATTAAGAAAAGAAAAAATTCATGATCAAGTCAATTTGACTAGGGCTCTGCATAACAATGCAGTTTTGTCTTGCACCTTGAGAGGCATTGTCTCTCCCTTGAAGACTGTGCTAGCAGATATACTTATTTCTATCTTTATAGTTATTTTTGAACAAATATGTGTAGTTTAATGCCTTGTGTCAGCACACTCATACCAGCCTGATTCAGGAAAGGATAGCTGTGCTCTTCTTCTCTTCCTATAGAAGAGGCTTGTGGACCTGTAAAAACTGACGCTGTGAGGGAGGTTGAAGAAATTTCTAAGGTGTAAAGGAAAATGGCTTCCCAGGAAACCTTTTGCAGCCTTGGAAATTTACTTTTTATTGCAAGGTTCATCAATTACTGGAAACATTCTCGTTTAACAAAATCTAGCCCTCTACTAGCATCAGCCAGCTTCAGCTTTAAATTGCAGGGATTGCAGTAAGTCATGTTGTAGCCTGCAAGTACATATCACACCCCTGAATGTTTTTGAGGTCCATCTGCCATGTCAGCATTTCCTCCTCCTCAGCTGTTTGGCATGACTAAATCCTCTAAAAGATCAGGACTCTGCTTTGCATCTCTTTACTTCATGTGCTTAATTACCTCTTCACATAAGCCTTAATTTTATCTGCATATTATAATAGAACTAGGATATTTATTTGAAGTGATATTTTAATCTTTAGTATTGCATAAGCATTACTAATTTTATTTATAATGCCTACTGTTAACAGGTAGTTGGAAGACATAGAAAAATATTAGCTCTAATATAGGAAATTTTGAGTAACCTCTGTCAGCAAATATCGTAATCTTGGAGCAGGCTGCATTTATAAATTCAAAGAGTTGAAGCAGGCATTTTTCTGAATACACTTAAGAATTCTTGCCCAAATTTTGGAAAATGCAATTAGCGCTTAACTTAAATGCAAATAAATTCCTCCTTAAGGCTTAATGTCAACACTTGTCTTTGTAAGTGTAAGCCTATGAGTTTTTTGTTTGGGGTGTGGTTTTGTTTTGTGCATGGGTTTTTTGTTGTTTTAAGACTGGGATCTTATTTTGAACAAAGGAACTCAACCCAAACACAGACATCAAGAATAAAGCCATAAGTATGCAAGCTGAAATAATTTGATTTGTAGTAATAACAGACTGCAACTACTTGCTATTTTAACTGCAAATCACTATACAGAACCACCATAAGTTGTGAAACTTGTTATAAAAAACATTTTTCCCCGATACATAAAACAGACAAAATGCATGATGAGTTTGTTAATTACAACAGTGGCAGAATTCCAATAGGATTACTTTCTGAAGTTTATTATAACACAAGTTGTTTTGGAAGTTAATAACAAACAGTAAATTATCATATAATTTTACCAGTTTGTAAAAAGTATGCTTTTTCATTTTTCCATTTTATTAAGGGAAAAGGACAAAGCTCTCTGTAGTTTAATTTAGTCTTTTCTCATTTCTTTCCTCTTTTTTAGTGAAATATTAACCAAAATATTTAAAGTTACATTTAAAGAACTATTCCTTTTTACCCATTCCAGGACAGAGATGTAAATTATATCTAGTAGAGCAATAAAAGACTTTTATATTTGTGTAGTTTACTGCAGCACATGGAAAATAAACGCTAACAACCCCTAACTGGCTGCCTGTTACCAGTTGTCACTGCGCATCTCACACATTGCTGCTGCAGTGAAGTTGAAGGCTCAGTGCCTTCAGTCAGCCAGGAAATGCCCATTTGTATAAAAACAGTTCACATTTGGTATGTTTGGAAACAAAATAGCATTAAAGATCTCCTAATGCCAAGGAGAGAGGGAAGACACAGGGAACCAGGCTGCAGTTTTAATTCACTTGACAAACCTGGAAGCATAACTGGTAGTATTATGACCAACAAGTTATTCTGAATTAATAACCTTAAAAAACACAAGTTATCCTGCTATAATCTGTACCTTGTATAACCTTTCTCCATGTCCCAGAAACTATCTCTGCTATATTCAGGAAAAGGAAGGAGCAACTCTGTGCCAGATGACAGGAACTCAGATTCCCATTTCTACCTCCCTGAGGCAAAAGACGAATTTCTCTCATTCCCCATCTAGGCTAGAAATGGCCCTGCTACATGACCCCTCTGTTGAGCACATCTTTGAATTTGCAATATCACCTCTTCAATATAGCTTGATCCACACACCTCTTTCAGGGCCTAGCATATCTGGGAGAGATAACTGCAAAAATGAAACAGAAAAGCCCTCCTAAAGTTCAAGCTAATGAAGATGACTTACTACTGGCTCTAAAATATTACTACCATGAGCCAAATGAAAAGGTCCGATAGTCAGTCCCATTTCTATCAAAAATGAAAGAGAAAAGTAATACTGAAATAAACAACAAATCTTTTCTTCTCACTCAGGAGACACTGTGGCTACCTGCTTGAAGAGACCATACACACCCTTGTAGGTATTCCAGGAAATACCCTTTTCATAGCAAGGGCTTTTTTTCCCTGTTACAGCTCATGCTATTGTCTGTTATACAGCCTCTGTGCAGCCTTATAGATTCATATATCAAGACGAGATGTCTTAGTTAGAACTTTGGTGTTCTACATCATTTACATTATTTTAGCAATTATGTCTTGTTCTTACTTACTCCTTAGTCCTCTAAAGAAAGAAAAGCATCTGCTTCCTGCAGGACTATCTCCTTTACAGAAATTTCTTGACCTACAAGGTAAGGTTGTCCCTAGGAAATTGATACAATTTAAATATTTTATTCATAAAGTACATAAAATATCCTTTTTGCTTTGTTTTCTTTCCTAATCCAAGGCCTCTCTAACTCTTTTCTTAATCACTTTAAGTACTCTTGATATATTAATTAGGCTAAACAGGTGATTTAATTTGCTGATGGAAACTGATAAAAGTCTTTAGGCTATCTTACTGCTGCTGCTTTTGTACATAAACTACACTGGGAGCCTGATATCTGCAGATAGCTAGTATCTTCCCCATATAGAATCTGCTGAGTTGTTTTCTTGGTTTATTCATTTATTTTTTCAAGAAAAAAAAATTCTATTTTTTTGTAACTTTTGTCCCTTTACTTTTGTTCTTTACGTACTTCCTATGGCTATGGTTAGGAACCTTGTAGTTGGAGAAATTACACAAAGTGAAAAGGCTGTGATTGTAGGGAGAAATTCATGTAACATGTCAGCTGTGATTTACTGGTCTCTACAACAGCTTAAAAACTTTTGACTGTTCATATTCTTTCATATAGTGCTTAGCATTTGAAATCAAGAGGTTTTTCAACTCATGTAGAAATGTCTTGATTGAGTTCAATGGAGTAAAGATATTTAATACTGGCTATTAATTCCTGTAAGAACTGCATTGTGCATGTATGATGATGAATCCCGACAAAATACTGTTTATCTGAAACTTCTGCTCAAAATTCTAGGTTTTTATTGATATTACTGATATTTCTTAAAAATTTAAAACAATGAACTTCTGGGCACCTAACTTAAAAAATTAAATTGCCTACTGTGTGCATAAAGCTGTCATAATCAAAGAGATTTTAACTTACATTAATTTACTCTTTGGATACTTACTGTCCCTGCTGTTATGTCTGAGTGTTTTGAGAGCAATAAGAATTTTATGCTTTGAAAGCATTGTTTTCATCATGGAGGGAAAGTAGACAATATGACAAGAAACTGAAAGAGAAAACAGAAATAAAAAATAATTAAGGGTTATATATATAGTCCCCCTGCTAATGGCAGCTTAGGCATCTGACGCTTGGGCTGTTGAATGCTTTCTGCATGGTGCCATGTCTCCAAAATACAGGGAGAGAAAGAAAGTACAGAATGAACACAACTCTACAACAGTTACAGGTCCTAGACTCTGCTTGAAGGACCAATTCTGCAATTTTGCAGAAAAGAGTTACTAGATAATACAGAGTTCGGGGTATATAGACTAGAATCCCAGTTTGTCTCTCTCTTCCCTATGATAAACACGACCCTACCTCCTAGGTGGCACCTCTTTCCTCCTGTCATAGAGTGCTCATTCAGGGAAGGATAGCAGAGGGCAGGGTGAAAAACAACAAAACACTCTGACCACTCTGACCACTCTGACAGTGGTTAATTTTTGGTAAATGATGTTTAAAGTTGGAGTTTCTGCTCAATCCTCCCACCAAAATACCTTCAACCACACTGTTCAGTGTTCCCCCCTTGTCATTCCAGACGCCATGCAGCAATGAGGAATGCTTCTCCTTGTACCAGTTACTGTCATCAGTTGATGCTCATATGTTACACTGAGTACCACTGGATCAGCCCAGCATAGCATTTATAACCCTCTCTCATCCCTGCTCTTACATCCCCAAATAGCCCATATTCCTAACTCATGAGAATGTCAGAATGTCAGGAAAGCCATTTTCTATGAAGCAGCATAAAATGCAAAGCTAGAAGTGCTAACAAAAATATATTAAAATGCACTATTTCTTGCTTGTTTGTTAATAAAGCCCACAGAAAGAAATGAGTTTATATATTCAGTCTCAAAGTGCAGCTTGGAGTCACGCGAGTGCTGTATCTTCCCAGTTTGCAGTGCATAACATGGACTTTTTAAAGGATCAAAGCAATTAAAAAACAAATGAGTGTATGAAACTAGCTTCAAAACTGTCTCAGTTCTGCTGCTGCTACTGATTGATGCTTTTGATGTGACTTCCCCTGCTTTTTTCTTATTACATCTCCACATCTACATCTTACATCTCTGTTCTCAGAGTGAATAGCTGTGGCCACACACAGGGTTTTCACAGAAAAGGGGTTTTACATAGTCTAGATAAGAGTTTTTCTTCTGTATAAATTGTGTATGAAGTTTTTAATCTCCATTGAGATTACTTTTATATTAGATTATCACAGAAGACATGCCCAGTCTACCTGGCCTCTGCTTTGAATTTGATTTTATTCCAGTAAAATATGTTACTGTGCCTAGCTGAGCTGGAGCAGATAGCACTCACTCCCATAAGCCATATGAATTAGATACAATCCTTCACAGTAATCTATTTTTTTTTCCTGTTAGCAAGAGGAAGGGATTTTAAAGTTTACTGGAAATGTTCACTTCTGAACTGATTAAGATCTGTGGACTGTGTTCAGATTCCTATAGTTTGGCTGCGGTGAACCAGCTCACCTTCCTATGGGTCAAAGCTTTGTGGACCTAGAAGCTACAAACAGAACCAACTGCTCCCTAGCTAGAGAGTTTCTCACAGTTCACAGCCTGCTTCTTTGCTTCACTTCTTGAGAAGTGAAGTATATGAGATTTTCACTTTCCAAAAGACTTTTAAATGTTTGTGGATCTGTTGGTATGAAAGTGTAAATCTCGCTCAAAGATAAGCATCCATCTAGAACTACTCAAAATGGCAGAAGTCTTTGAATGGTTTTATTGACACATAGATTGGACTTCACTTGGCATTTGGACATGTTCATGAATGTCACCAAAAATAATCCTTTGCTACAGAGAACAGTTGCCTCTAATTTCAAGGAAAGGAGGAGATTGAATGTTTTTCTTTTCATTTGGACACTGCTAGAGACATTGGAGCCTTAGTGCCTTCAGCAAATTGTCCTTTTCCAAAGAAGTTGGACAATTAACTAGAGATCTTTGACCTACTCAGAAAAAGAAATTTCTCTGCCCATACACTCTAAAATCATTAGTGACATTTGTATCTTGTGCTTGTAAACCCACAAGTTATTTTCCATGCTTAAATACAGGGACTTAAATCAGAGACTTAAAAAGAATGAAGTTCTGGGTCTACTCATTTAATTTGCTTTGTTTAATTCAGTAAAGAGTTTAGGAACTGAGTAAAATTATTATAAAATATGATATAACAAAAGACTGAAGGAAAATGTTAACAAATGCTTTCTCAGGTATTTTTTTCTAAGATTTCCTTTAATTCATATTTCAGAAAACCTCAGGTTCACTCAACCTGGTCTGTGGTCTAGTTCTTACCTTGATTTGATTAATTGGAACCAGAATTTTGGCTTAGCTTCACCAATGGACTTCCTGAAGTCATATCAATGTACACCAAGGCAGAATGTGCTTTCACACCACCCACATGGTAAAATATAGCAAATTAAGAGTTACTTTCAGTATTCTACATAATTGTCAAACATGTAATTGGCTTTTTTTTCCCTTTTGGTTTGCTAGATGAGAGGTGTAGTGTCTCCTTCATTCTTATCTCCTGTCTAAGGGGTACAGCTGTCAAACCAGTGGGATTATGTGTAAAGTCAGCAGGATTTGCCTTCCTAGTGTGCTGCGATTCTCTACAGTGCAAACTCCTCTGGCTGTAAGGCCAAACTGTACCACATCCAAGGAGAGGTACTTCAGATGTCCTTGTCTGTTAGTTATATTTATGCAAAAGGGATGCAGCGTGTAAGAAATCTTTCTGCCTTGGTGCCTCTAAGCCCTAAATCCCTGATCACGTAGGTAAATCATGGCCCAGTTGCTGAGCTGTTGCAATGATTCTCAGTGCTCGACACCAGCTGGCTCCCAAAATACTGGAAGTTTGCATAGGACCCACTATTTCCTCGTGAGAGAGGTCTAAGAGGGTGGTGGATGGCTCCAACTGCTCTCTCCTTGGACTGTCACAGAACGAAGTTAATATTATTGGCTTTTATTCTGCCACATATAAAGAGTGAAAATTGATTACGGTAAGAAAAAGTACCTGTTCTGTAATTCTGAAAACAAGAAGGGAAGTGCTCTTCGCTTCTCTTCCCTTTTTTCTTGTTTTAATATAACTTGACTAGGGACATGATATAACTCTGATGAAGTCAAAGAAAAGGCTTCCATTGATTTTAGCAGGCACTGGATTAGCCTGAAAAAATAACATTAGAAATGATTCATAGTTCACATTTAGTTTTTGCACCTTGCTGTTAAAACATACAAAACACAAGACAGGAATAACAAAATATGAGAAAGTGCCTTGTGGAAATGAAAGCGTTTATGATACCCTTTATTTAATAAATGAAGTCTCATATCTTTATCCTGGTAAATGGTCAGCACTGCCACACTCTGTTTTAAAAAGGGCATCTTATCTATACAGTGAACTGACAACAGACAAGAGTCAAATCTGCTGATATGAAGCAGCTACCTTCATAGGCTACACAAACAAAATTTTCTAACTCTGCAAGGCAGAGAAAGGAAATGGAGAAGAGGTGATGAAAGAATCTGGAAAGATAGAAACAAAGAACAATGCTGAGGGTTGTTTCCTTTCAACCCTCATATCAGTGTATAATGATAAAGACCACTAAAATGAACTTTCTTGGTCCTGCAGTCTTTGAAATAAATAAACTGGGCTTGGTTTGCCAGATATGAAAGTATTTCTAAATGAAGTAGGAGTCTTCATTTAGAAGAATGTCAGAATATCACCACAAATTTTATATTTTTATATTTATGTATATTGGCAAGTAACATCTTGCTATATTTCTATGTTTATAGTAATAGTAATATATATGTTAGTTATGTTGCTAATGACAAAAAAGCAGAATATTTGAATCCTTTTAGCCTCCTATGTTCTGCCCGTCTCTCAGTGAAAATACAGACTTGCCAGAGAGGCAGCCAGCCACCAGAGGGAGCCGGCACAGCTTCCAAAATTGCAAAAAGACTGGAAGATTGACAAAGGGGAAAAATGGTAAGGTACTTATAAAGGGACTAAAGATAATAAGCAAAATCTTTATCAGATTCCACGAGAACATTTTACATAAAAAGCTGGCTTACCGTGACGTTAGTTTACTGCTTTAGTTTGCAGAAGAAAGCAAGATATTAAAATGCAAAGTGAATGAAGACATTGACAAGAATTGCAGTTATATGCAAAAGGGGATAGTAAACAGCTAACTAGTCAAGTTTCATAGAGTACAGGAATGAAATAGGAAAATACCATAGAAGTTTAATTCCATCACATTCCCATTTCTATCCTGTAGGACCTAAATACTCACACTGTAAATCATTTCAGAGAAGGAATTCTCTGATTTCATATCTGCACAAATATAAGTAGTGCAACCAAAATTATCAGGAAATAAACAGATTTTCTGTACTTACACCTCTCTGAATATTTGATAATGCTTCAAAAAATGTCTTCATGAACAGCTACAAAAGAATCTCTGATTATTATAGAGACTGAACATGCCTTGAAAATAAATTCACTAACCACTGGTCTGATTGTCTCCTCTGAAGATCATTGTCCCTGATGGTATCCTGATATAACTTCTATTTTCATCTGTAACATTCTAAATGCATTCAGTGATTTCTCAAAATGCCAAGCTGACATTTATGAAAGCAGCAAGATTTATGGAACATTTCTTCTGAACAAATTAGAAATTTCCTGTGATGATTTTATTGGGAAAAAATCAAAGAAACATCTTTCTAATAATATTAATGTTGTTATGATGATAACAGTAGATTTTCCTGCAAAACCTGGAAATGGAGAAATATCAAAAGGCAAGTGGGGAGAACTAACAAGAGATGAAGGATGGAAATGAACAGGAAAAAAATTGTCAAAGGTTTCAGGGACTAAATGCAGTGCACAAAAAGAAATCCATGTCAGATACTTCAACAATTGTTCGTATGTCATTCAACCTACTGCACAACACCTACCAGAGAAATTCTTAGTGGCTGCTGACACTTAATTCTGGAAGTCAACAGGCCCATCTAATAATGTTTTTAGTATAACTATAGTATGATTACATTATTACTGACTGCAATGCAAGCAATACAAATATACTGCCACATACTCTATCTCTGCTTGCTGAGGGCAATTAACTTGGTTAGGGGCCTAGATCCAGGCTATGACTCCTGCTCAGTACAATACCCACGATATGTGTGGTGCAAGTCCAGAGATATGTATCTTGGGCCTGACAACTACTGGAGACGAAAGTACATGGGCAACCTACAGTCAATTTTCTTCACTTGCACCTTTGATTTGAGCAACAGGTAGGCCAATGTAAAATTGCTCTTGCTTACTTTATTTTGGTAAGTCCTGATGTCCTTTACATATCTTTTCCAATGTCGTGTCTTTTCCAATTTATGGTGTTTCCTGCACCATAAATTTCTCGGGTACCTGGAAAAATTGCCACAGGTCATAAAAATGTTTAAAGGCTTAGTTTCTCATTTTAACACTTTTGAATAGCCACTGTGAATGGGACAGTTTGCCAGTTATTAATTTCAATCTGTTGAGAAAATATAATTTCAAGCATATTTCTTCCATTTCTCACCACCTACAACAGCATAGATTGGCAGAAGGAGCAGTACAGAGTGCTAAGATGCTTCTATTAAAAAAGTCCTATGTTAGCTCATCCTAGCTACAGGATATCCCTTGTGCAGTGACTAGAGCAGCCTCAGTTTAATTGCTTCTGCAACATTGCCAATTTGCTGTGTTACTGAAAAATTTCACAGTGCTTGGTACTTTTTCTTAGTGGTACAGGTACTGCTGTCCATAAAGTCCATGAGAATATCAGTTTGCACTTTTAAATGGAAGTTCAATGGAAATGGAAGTTTCTGGATGATGTAGTTGTGATCTGACCTCTAAGAGGGTCTGAGGTCAGAAAGTACTTGGGAAAAATCCAATAGTTCTTGTACTTTTAAGGTCTGATTTTAAGACCTGGTTCCCTGGGACCCAACTGTCTGCCTTCTTGATTATTCAGGGTTTCTCAGTTTTCATCATGGGAGCTGGTGATTCAGGATTGACACAGCTCTGGCAGACGCAAGGATCATCCATAGCAGACCTGGGTTCAGAAGCTTGCAGGGACAAGAAATACCATACTGAGGTTTGCTCAAACATTTTCCTCCTGACTCTTTTGATGAACATTGCAAATGGCCAAATTACAAATGGATGAGAAGCCCTCATAAAACTCTATGAGGGGGAAAGAAGAAGAAAAGGTTGGCACTGAGCACATCAGTTGCTGCATCTGAAGACCTTACACTGTTCTGATCAAACAAAGGACTTGATTCACAGGAGTCCTGTTTTCAGTTCTTTTGAAATCCTACTTTCCTAATCCTAGCAATAAAAGTTCACAAGCAATAAAATTCACAAGACACTGATGGTAAACGAAAGTATTTTAAGAACCCCAAATCACCTGAATACAAATACTCATTTGGGATCTGACATCATGGTCACTTTGCAGCAAAGCCTTTATTTCTCTCCACCTGCATGCTGCTTATACATTTCCTATTGCTACAGGGTCTTTTTTGTTCTGTCCTATTCTAAACAAGACACTGAAATGTTGGCTTAGAGTGTGCCAACATACAATGTAAGTGAAGTTCTTTACTCACATGCCTTGCTATAATCATGCAACCCACTTAAAAAGCAACATTTTCTGAGCCGGAGAAAAAAAAACAGTTCACTGAAAATGTATTAACTTGGAGCTTCAATTTAATATTCATTGGCACATGCAATATTTGAAACCTGCAGAAGTTTCACCTTACAAATTGTACTGGTAGGTCAGGGCTCAGGTTGGAGTTTCTAACTCTTTACATAAGATAAATCCTTCACATCACTTGTGACCTAAATAGCTCAGTGTGCTGCAATGTTTTACTCTCAGATTGTATTTGCTTATATTTTTAGTATTTATACAAGAGTGGCCAACTGAGATGGAATGTTTTGCCGACAGGAACATCTGCTGGGTACCATTGCAACATGCTGATAAAGGGAATGTGCTTGATGTATTTAGAAAATATAGGAGTTTTGCCCTACAGTTTAATTGGAACAGAAAGAGGAGGGAATAGAGGCTTCACTGAGTAAGGATGAAGGAGATGCCTGTGTCTGCTTCACAAAGGTATCACTTCTCATTCCAAATATAAAGTGGCAGCTTTGGTTGTGGGAAGGAGTGCTATGTCTATTCATTTTAAAAATATGATCAATATATATAACATTCCTGTATTCTCATTTTTAGATCTCTACATAATCGTCTGTCATATATGCAATTCTAACTGCTTAAGCCAGAATTTTCCTCTTCAATCTCTAGAGAATATAACGAGACACACAAAATAGCATACGTAGCAAAAAACAGTGTGTATATATGTACACTGCCTCTATGCAGTATCCATACATATGCATAAATCTATAGGTATGATGTCAACATTCTATTTTTACAAGGAACTAAATAAACATCTAAGAATATTCCTTATCCTTGGAAAGGAGAAGAGAAAGATATATGAGAAAAGCAATTTGTTGCACAGCTTTACAACATATTCAAGGTATTGTCTCAGTATATGCGGTCTGTATAAGCAGTAGGTAATTTTGTGTGGTGTCACACAGAGTTCAGTTGGCATAAAATGCACCAAATTACTCATGAGAAGCATTGCAATTAAAGCATAATGAATGACGGCCACTAAAACCACTATCTTGCAAATACCATTCATTTCACGTGCTTATTTCAGAAATGTTTTAAGGATGTTTTATTTATATATACACATATATATTTATATATGCACACATTAATATGTGTATGTATGTATATAAATACTTTTAAAAATATGCACAAAATATTTTTTGAAATACATTTATTTTTTGTACCCTTGAAGCCTTTGTCCTCAAGCAGTTCCTACACTCATGACCTGTCTCATTCGAACCTGCTCTGACCCTGCACTCTGCAGGGTGCAGCAACACTTGGGGCTCCTGGGCCACTATCTACAAGTCTGTGCAAGGGGCAGGTGAAGGAGGTGACAGGCATACTACAGGAGGTCATATGGAGCTGAGGAAAGTGATGAGGGCTGGAGAAGAATGTAGTGTTTTATCTGTGGAATGAGACAGGCCATGGAAATCCTGCTTTTGGCCTTATTACTGTCTTTCATTACCATGTGCTGA
The DNA here is from genome assembly GCA_034781795.1 of Crypturellus tataupa. Taxonomy (NCBI): domain Eukaryota; kingdom Metazoa; phylum Chordata; class Aves; order Tinamiformes; family Tinamidae; genus Crypturellus; species Crypturellus tataupa. The sequence continues at coordinate 988,376 of JAWLRI010000035.1, read as the reverse complement.
ACAGCAGCCGAATGCACAGCTTCATTGCAGGTCAAGGCCAAAAGTTTATTGACGCAGTGTTACAGGATGTTACAGTGCTCTGACTGTGCTGGTCGCAGGAGCAGATCAGTAGCTATTTCTCCAAGGAAAACAAAAACTGAGAACCCTATAAATCCCACTCTCCCACAATCTGACAGAGAATCCTCCCCCCACACTCCTTCTTTCTGTCGTCATTCAGTTTGTAAAGAGAAACAGGCAGATTATTTAGCAGAAAATAAATGATTCAAATATTCAGGTGATGGCTGTATGGTGGATTGACACCAACTGATATATAGCATATGTGCATATAATGAGGAGATCAGTGAAGCAGCTACTTCCAGGCAGCAAAGTGCTAGATGATGGGAGAAAAAACATTTATTTTTATCATAAGCAAATAGTGACTATTTTACCTTTTCACCACTAATAAGAAAATATGGATATTACAGTCACTTTCCTGAGACCAGGTTCCCTAGGTGAAATGCCTAACAATATCAAGGTGTACTTGGCACACAGAGTTCTGGCCATGAGCTGCATTATAATCATAGAAAAATACTTCTTTTACTAATACATAATTTTCTTTTTTTAGATTAACTTTTCAAAAGGTTTGTCACTCATTTCAGCCATCAGAAACTTTGAAGGATCTTCTCCCTCGGAAGTTGATTGGAAAACCCTGAGCCATCATTAAAGTGAATTTGGATATTTCTTCAGTGCTGAGAAATCTCTTAAAGAAAACATTTTAATTAACATAAAATTTTTATTCCCAAGAAATTGTGACTGAACCTGCCAATCCTCCTCACATTGAATTTTCTTTCCTCTTCAATTTTTATTCTGTAGCAGTCTGTATGTTTTGGAGTTTGCATTTATGTTTATTTATATTGTGTTACTTTCATGAGAGAGACATACTTTTCCTGTATAATGGTACCACATTAACAATTCCGCTGACAGAAATGAAAACCTACAAAAACATACGTTATCTCAGACCTTATCATCAATTCGTACTGTGTAAACCAACATGTAACTCCCTGTAAGTCTCAATGTAAAACAAGTGAAAAAGAAGTTTGTAGGTGTCAGAATTGGGCAGAAATTTTCTGATCATTGTTAAATTTGTGATTGTAGACATGGGCTTGATATCAACTTTAACTGTATCTTGCCTTCCACAATTAATTTAAGGCAGTTTGTTGATTATAGCACATGTTCCTCAGATCACAAGAAATATCATAAACAATGAACATTTCTTGAGTAAGCACTTTAATATGAATCTATAATCACTAACCAACACTTTAGGCATCTAGGATAGGCTGTTTCCATCTTAACATAAAAGAAAATTCAGCCTACCATGGTTTGTAGGGATTTTGCACTTTGTTTTGTACCTCTGATTTCACTTCAGAAGTTTAGATATTGAAAATATCAGACAATTTTGATAATCATCTTCATCATTTGCTCTCTAAACCTCTAGGTGAGAAACAATCAAATCAAGTGACATTAAAATCTATTGTAAAGAGAGAAAGGAGAGGGGAGGGAGAGAGAAAGGGAAACAGTGATCTCCTAGAGCACTGTGTCATTTGGGAAATTATATAATCTTGGCAAAACATGATACAAATATTTCTTTTTCTTTCTTTGCTAAAGAAAATGTAAGATCAACTTCACTCTTGTTCATACTTTCTCTTTAAAAAGCAAAAACTCTCTTGTCCACCGTAATAGGAGAAGGTGCTGGACATTTCACATACTGAAACACAATCCATAATGACAAAAAGACAGCATTTTATTGCGTTCAGCCTGGGTTGTGTAGTCTCCAACACTGTAATGTGCTCTCCAGTGGCCTAGATATCAGCGTGTTACTCGGGTGTAGATGAAGATCTTTAGTTTTTAATTAATAATACATACTGCAGAATCTGAAAGGCTATCTATAATTTATGTATCAGTATCTCAAAAGCAGTCATTCATGCATTATATATTCAGACAGAAAATTCTCTTGCTTTTATTTTATTCTCCAATAGAAAGTACATTAAGATGTTATTATGTATCCTTCAAAATGGATCAGTGCTACCCAGTGTTTCATAGCTCCCAAAGTTGTCAGCTTCCTTCAGGTTTTCTTGGCTAAAAGAGGCTGAATGTGCACAAGCATCATCAGCTGAGCACCTCTCTTACGCTTCCTCCCCTCTGATGGGTTTTTTAAAAAAAATGATCAGACTCTTTCTTTGGTATGTGTTAATTTAGCAGTAGAGAGACAGCTAATGGGTGAAAAAAAAGATTATAAAATGGGAAGAAATGATTTAACAATAAAGGGTTTCAAAATTGTGCGTATTATAACTGATCATGGTAATATACCACAAGACTTCTATGAAATAAAGGAATAAAAAAGTCATTTTTCAAATGAAACTTTAAGCAAAGCTATTACATATAAAGTATGCTTAATATTAACAGTCATTCTCATCATGCTGTCCTATTTTCAAGCGCCCACCTACATATGGGCACTTTGTAAAAAAAGAAAAATAAGGCATACTGTGCATCCTAAATATGCAACTCTCAAAATTCGCTTTAAATGCTGTATTTTATTCTTCCTATCTCAAGCTGCAAACACCCCAAAAGTAACACCAAGCTTTTCAGGGAAAAAAAAAAAAAAAAAAAAAAAAGATTTTCTTATGTCACTTTTTTACTGATCTCCCCAAAAACCCAAAAACAGCATGGATGAGATGCTGAGGAGGACGTAATTCCTTGGGGACCAGGAGGACCAGTTACCTGACAGACAGCCTGAACTTTTTTGCTCCAAAACAGAAGGAAATGAGTCACACCTACATTTGCAGTATTACTGAAACGGATGTGGGGTCAGCCCAAATGCAAGCAGTAGTATTTTTAGACTTGCCCTGTGACAATCCAGCTTCAACAGAAATTTATCTCAATAAAGATAATAAATATGTTCCAGCCTCAGAAGGATGAGGAGAGGATAAAGTAATTAATAATTGCAATGCATGTAAATACTATGATGATTTTTATATAATGAGACAGGAAGGTAGGAGATCAAAATTTGCAAGCCAGCTTTCAGAAAAAAAAGTATCAACCCACACAGAAAGACGGGATAAAAATTATCATGACTCCATCCAGATTTAAAGTCACCATCTTAATTTCATTTCTTCAGTAAAATAATATTTTAGAGAAAGAAAAAGGAAAAGAATATAACATGTCCTATAAGCAGGCAACTGAAAACAAAACTAAACAAAAGCCTGCTTGTGAATAATTCTCTGATAAACACTTTGAGGATAGAAAGGATTTTTAGGGTTATTCTTATTACATCAAGATGTTATCAAATGGAACACTTAACCTGGTTATTCTAAATCATAGCATATTTTCTCTTCAGAATTTGTAGTTCAGTGACTAGTATTACCAACTGGATCTTAGAAGTTATTTTGAATACTACAGTAATTATACTTCAAGGAATTTATTCATAATTATCTACTTCTTTGCTTAATAAATTTTTAGAATATTACAATATATGAATTAGAAGGTAAATATCATGGAAATTTAAAATACATCAATCCAAATACACCCTATGTGAGTTTTGAAATAACATTTTGTAATATTGAAAACTGGTCATTCCAGTGAGTGAACATTCTCTAAGTGTTTTTACCTCTGTTACTAGTCTTTGTTTCTGTTCCGTAAATTTGCACAACTAGCTACCTTAAATAATTTCACATGTTTTTCCTCACAGAACTCAGTACTGACAATGCTTTGCAATTCTTTGCATGGTTGGTCTATGTTGCAATGTTGTCTTTCTCTAATATGAAATCAGTAAGAAGAAGAAAAAGACACAAAAAGTGCTCTATTTCTCCATGTCAATCTAAAAAAAGCAAACAGGTGCAGATATATCAGGCTGAGGCAAATATGAAACAAAAAGAGATCCCTGCAAGTAGTTAACTGCAGGTAAATGGCAAAGTGCTCCTAAATTGCTTCTGCAACAGGAACTGTTAGATTTTTGGAGGTCTCTTAGGCCTCCATGGTTTATTTCTTCTTTTCTGACAGGACTGAGTTGATCATTCTGAAGTGTTTTGTAGAACCTGGTTTTGAGTAACTCCAATTAAAAAAGTGAATAAGTTCATTTCTGTGAAAGGCTCTTTATAATTCATTTACTACCTGATAACTTGTCTTTGAAAACTGTACCACAATGTTAAAATTCATGCCATTGAAAAATATTCTGTAATAGACAATTTACTGGTAGCTTCTTATTGCCTGAGCAGGATCTGAAAAGCACTTTCTTACCTGGACTAGTATGGACTAAATCCTAAAATCAAAAGTTAAAAGTAGGCTTATTATTAAACTATTAGAAAGAGGCTGTAAATAAATTATTTTATAACAAACCATTTCAGTAAAATAATTATGTTCTGAGTAATTACAGACAGTCCTCAATAAATCAGCTGCCAGAACTGCATGTTTCTCAGCTACTGAGAAGGAAATGATGACAGCATTGTCTCTCAGGCACATTCAGTCAGTGAGAAGTCAGTGCTCACTAATTGTCAGTAACTATACATCAGCCTCACATTTCATTATAACTCTGGATATCTTTGTGCTACATGAAACACTGAGGTAAATAACATCATTGTTTTTAGATCAACACATGTTACTACAATCCCACTAAGTGGTCTTAAATTTGTTCTCCCATGTTTGTAATAGAAAAAGGTAGCTATTTTTTCATGAATGCAATTAAAAGCATCTCCTTCCTTTATCTTCCAGATCATTGCTAATACTTGATTTTAAAGAGGATCCAACCATTACTCCTGTGTGCTTCCAGCAGTAAGCACTTCATTAGACATAGTGTCAGATAATTTACTGATTTGAAAAGGACGTACTGCAAGATAAAAAGGACAAAAGAGTGATGTATAGGAGAGTACGTATATGGATTTCCAGGAGAGTGAAGAGGGGATAAATCTGACTTGTGTGAATCAGGAATATAGCCCACTGACAGAGGAGTAATCTAGGTCTAACAATAAGCGTGTGTGCATTCATTGATGCATTCAATGAAAAGAAGATGCAAACACATTATTCTGCTACTGAGAGTCTGGACTGTGTTAAGCAATTGTTTGCTGTCTCTCTGGTTGTTGCTGGGAAAATAAACTAACAGTTCATTTATGACCATGCTTTAATTCTAATCCATCAGCCACTCCTATATCTATTTAATGGGATTTGATTCCAAGTCAATTCAATCTAACTTTTTCTAAGAACATCTTGCTGGGCACTGCAGCAAATGATTTATTAGTAGAGTAGTTCTCCAATACAGATTTTCAAATACAGTCATAAAACAACTATGATGGTAGGCATTAAAAATTCACTTTCACCAACGATTACCGTAAGACAGGGATAAGTCTTTACAAGTATATGAGAGTAGTTTGTTACACAGCACAGCATGTGATGGTGACTCTCTTTTGCTGAAGACTGTATTTGCACTGGTTTCTAATGACAACATGGTTAATTTTGTTTGTAATACCTAAACGCTTAAATGTCATCCACTGTGGAGATTTTGATTAAGTAAAATCTGGATGTTTACAAGTCACCTGCACATATATATAAAAATCAAAATCACAATCACAGGTATTTCTACATTAAATTTTATTCCACAGGCAAGGAAAAAAATCCAAAATTTCTTATTCTTGCTCTGATTTATAAATGCTAAGCTTCTGCAGTACTATACATAAAACTGTTCTGACTACAAAGAATGCCATGTTGTGATAGGGAGAAAATATAAGAATGAAATTAAAAACTGATACAAATCATGTTGCGACATACTGCTTTTAGATTACAGGCCAACTATTTTATATATTTTATATTTCATCTCTGTCACTAACCAATTTAATCATAATAGTACCAGAGGAAGAAGCTATTAGATTTGGCTCACATGACCCATTTTTTCCTTAACTGAAAATGTTACTTTGTGCACTAAAAATCTAGACTCATGTTCCTTTTAAGATTCATTATTTCAGTAAGTATGAATTTAACAAAAAGATGGTCCCAATGACTATTCTCTTGTTTCCTCAAAGGCTTTATATGAACTGATTAGCCCTTTCCTAATTCTTTAATATTTTTCATAAGATATAACTTTTTTGCAGTTATATCTTATACATGAAGTTATGCATTTAGCTGAGTGTAAGGTTTTTTTGCAAATAGTTACATCTTATATAACTTCATATATAAGATATATAACTTCATATATAACTATTTGCAAAAAAAAATCTTACATAGTTTCTCCTTTTTTCCACTAAATGAGTGGGCACTCAGCTAAATCCATTTTAATTCCTACAGTACTATCTGATACCAAGATGTGTGTTTATCTGTGTGTGTTCAGAGGTAGATAACCTAACATGATTGAAGCATGAATCTAAAAACCAACACCTACACAATCCCTTAAGATACAAAAATGAACTGCATCACCTGAAATGCAATACTCCCAACTGCTTATATTAGCCATTAGAGAAATACCACATGCACTATAATATAACCTAGCTGTATTACAGTGGACAATACAATGAAATGTGAGTAACAAGAAGTATTAATAAAAGACTGAGAGTAAAATCTTCAAGAATACTTCAAACTCTACAATAGACTAAAATTTGTTTAGACCTTAGCAGGAAGGTCAGTGAATGGTTAAGGGAAAAGGTATTATAGAAGTATATAATTATCCTGAAATGAGTGCTACAAGCCTAGGAGGTCAGAAACAAGCTTATACTTGGAGTAAATTCAATTAATTTGAAGTAAGACTAGAAATTTACATTGAGGACACCCAGGCAACTTGAACACCAAACTGACATCATTCCAAAGCTGTGTTCATTAGGTTTCAACATGGATTTTTTGATTTTCCTCTAATATAGCTCTGCTTCATGACAAGCAATGAGGTTACTTAATAGTTTAAGTAGGTCTTTCTCCTCTAGAAACAGTAAATGTTCTTAAATTGCCAGCAGTGATTATGAAGTGCCATGAGTTTATTATACTTACAAAATACGGTCACTAGAAAGTTAAAGAATTAGTGAAAACTGGTTTTTTTTCTGCTGTACCTGTAGAAAAGAAAACAACACCAAGATTTCACAGCAAACAAACTTGGCTATTTTCCTTGCTGGAGAATGGCATTGGCAGGAATACCTCATTATATGTACAAGTTACATCTCACCAGTGACAATCTCTCCATGATTAGGCTTGCATAAGAGAAACATAGACGGATGTCAATGACTCAGCAGTTGGGAAATTCTCCTTCTTTGTTCTTAGAAATGCAGCTGCATATCACAGATTACTGCAACACTGCCTCGAGCTGTGACAGGTTAACACTATACTTTCACCCTTACACCTGTTGTTGTCATCAGTGTCACAGACAGGTCAATAGCGTGGTCTCAGAAACAGCGATGGCAGCAAAAGAGCCTGAAAAACCTCAGTGTTCAGACTTAACCACTAGTTCAGCTCAACCAGGTTCATTACACACAAGTACAGCCCCTATGCATCTAGCCTACCTACTGTCAGGTGTGCTACTGACAAATGGTCTGCACCACAGCCAAGAGTGTCTCTTAAAACTGCCACAATCCCTGTGAAGATTGATCCTCCCAAATGCCCCCATTACATTCTTACAGTTCACCACCTCCACTTTCTCAGCAACCGCTCCTAGATGTTCTCCTTCCAGCCCTCTCTGGATCTTCTTGTGCCTAGCACTGTCTTTCCTTTGTCCCCTCCTGGTAAGAACACACATTTTGGCCATACCATTGCAAGTCTCCATGTGCACAGTGTTCACTTTTGAGGGTCTCAGCAAGGCTTCCACTGGGAGTAGCCCTTCCTGCTTCAGGACTTTGCCAAGATCCTTTCTTCAACCAGTTTGTTTGCCCTGTATGAATTTTATGTGCTTATACCCTTTTTAATAGGCTTTGTTTTACACATTACTTGCTTATCTGTCTAACATTTCTTTTACTTAGGACTAATTCTTTTAGAACTGATTTCCACGGTGTACAGTTATTCTCTCTTCCGTCAAAATGCAAATAGTTGGCCTCTCACAATTCAAGTTTTTCTCTCATTCTAGGATATAGGGGACAATTCCCAATTTTGATTTTTTTTAACTAGACTTTTAAAATAATTCTTATTTCACTTCAGTTACTTTTGCATTTAAATATGCCTTGTCATTTAAGATCTGTTTTCTGTAGTGAAGATAATAGTCATAGTTCAAACTGTTGAAATGACTCTGTTCTGCCTTCTACGGAGCAGCAATCATTATCTGCTTGGCAATGTGGTCAGATAAATTATTTCCAGTTGTTTCATCTTTTGCTCATCTCCTCTCTCACTATAACGTATCTCCTTTCTGCTCATCCTGCTTGTGATTTAAGCCTACCAACACTGCAGAGTACAGGAATGCAGTACTGCCTAGACACCCCTTACTTCAGTAAATGAAAGTGAAAAAACAGTAGAAAGGAACAAAGAAAGTTATTTCAGGCTCTTCTGGATGCCCATCCAGACAGATATGATTGAAGTCTGATTGAAGTCTGGATTTTCCCTGTGAATACGCAGCCAGAGGTTTCCAGTACAGTAGGCCAGGCCAAGCCAAAAGTTACCCAAAAGCACCTACACATTAGAAAAAAAAGATCGTTGAGGGAAAAAAAAAAAAGACCAAAATAAAAACTAAATACCTACTTGCATGAAGACAGGAACTGATGGTGATGGCTCAGGCTCCTCACAGCCTCCAAGGACACTATAAAAGTAGTTCTAAGACTGAAACCCAGCTCTCCGTATATTTGCATTTGTAGCTGATAGCAAACTCTATAGAGGTTTTGATGTGACTGTAGCATCTATAAAGGCTGACCCTGTTCGGATCTTCCTCTAATAATTTTTGAGTTTATTCTGCAGCCTTTCCTTCAATCCAGGCAGAGCTGAGCATTTGTGTCTGCTCCTCTACTTTGGTCACCCACACGCCTGAAACCAATACTGCAGAACTTCATCTTGGAAACCAATAAAACCTTTGACAAATGTCACTAAAATCAGCCACTGGGCATCAAAGCTCTAGTGGGGAAGAGGAATGTAGGCAGAAATTCAAACAAGTGAGAAAACTGTACCCAAAGGCCATGTCCAATCAGACAAGACTTGCTTCCAAAACAATGTAACGCTTTCTTCTTCTCTGTGATCTCTGAGGCAACTGTTGCTCTTCCTTCTGGGTCCAGCCTTTGTTGTTAATGCTTCCTCAGTCAATGGCTGCTGACTAAATTCGAGGGCTTGCATAGCAGAGAGCTAAAGTGTTTACAGTCTCTCTCTCTCTCTCTCTCTCTCTTCCGTGCTGCTTTTCCTCATATTTTTTTCCAATTTTTCTCTCAGCTCTGTCAAAAAATTAACAGGTGGCATAATACTGAAGGACAGTTAAACCACCCTGACCACCTCAACGCCGGCCGTTAAAAATCTGCGCTGCCGGAATAAAGATCACAGCACACATGTGGAGAGGGACCTCTCCCAAGAGCCCTTCACTCGCGCTCCACTTTCCATGTACTTCAACAGCGGCTCCCCGGTGCGAAGGAAACCTGCAGTGGGCTTCGCAGGCCCATCTGATCTGTGGAAAACGCTGTCTCCCCTCTCACTCTCTCTTCAAAACTAACCAACCCTTTGACAGACGAGGCCTCTTTCCGCGCCTAACAGTCTGGCGACGGGGGAGCGGCGGGTAGAGGAACGACTTCAGCGGCGGCTCCCGGTTCCTCTCACCCCTCGTCATCGCCGGAGCCCGGGGCGGGCGGCGGGGGGGGGGAAGCTCCGCAATCAGGAGGAGCCCGGGACGGCCCCGTGTTTCCGGCCAGGCAGGGGCGAGGGCCAGGGCAGCGCCCTCTGCCCCAGGGCAAAGAGAAGAAGCGGCGGCAGAGGCACCATGCGTCCCACAGGTGGGCTAGGAGAGCGCCTCGCGTGGCACGTGTGAGGGCGGGCGCGCGCCGGGCCGTTGGGAGCGGCCGTTAGGCAGGGGGCAGTTGTGGTGACGCCCCGCGCTCGCGCCGGACCGTTGGGAGCGGCCGTTGGGCAAGGGGCGGTTGAGGTGACGCCCCGCGCTCGCGCCGGACCGTTAGGAGCGGCCGTTGGGCAGGAAGCAGTTGAGGTGACGCTCGCGCCGGACCGTTGTGAGGGGGGGATCTGAGGTACCCCTGGCTCGCGCGCGCCGCCATCTTGCGGCCGGGGGGGTCAACCGAGCGGGACGGCCGGTGGCAAAGGTGGAGGGGCGCGGGGGTGCGTGAGGGAAACCGCGTGCGAAGCCGCGGCCCCCCAGGGAAGGTGTTGGTAGGGCTTCCCGTGAAGGAGGTTCGCGCCCTGGAGGCAGAAGCGTCGCGGCAGAGCAAACGGTGTTTTTCCCTAAGTGCTGGGAAAGTGCCGAAGCAGAGGATGCGTGGTCAGAGTCAAGCAGGTGGTGTATGGGATGGTTGCTGCGATGCCATGTCATATGCCCTGTCTTAAAAGCGCTTCTTTCTGGTAAAGCATTGTGTTAGAGAGAGGAGAAACCTGCACAATGTGTTGCCGGCTACTTCTTCGTAAAGGAGTGCCACGAAAAAGACTGAAGCTTTGTACTTCCTTATTTGGTGTATATACCCTCTTGATGTGGCTAACCTCCTCAAAGATTTTTTTCTTGTTTTAGCTGAGTAGTTTTATCATTTTGAATATTTTTGTGACAAACTACAGGAATGGTTTTACTTAGGAAGCTGTTTTTAGTAGCTCAGATATTTTATGTAATTGCAAACTGTACGCATTATTGTGTTACACTATGCTATTTTTTCTAAAGAGTGCAAAGTCTAGTACCAAAAAGTTAGGAAATGACAGAATAAATGTTTTATAAATAATCCTAATTCTGTTTTATGTGTATATCCACTCTGGCATAGAGTCTTAATTAACTAATTACACACTGTGTTCTTCATTAGTAATTAATCTTCTCTTTTTAGCCTTTCACTATTTAGCATGTGATTCAGTGTTATTTACTTTGCATTGAAATCTTCACTTCCATGATTATTTTTTCTACGTATTTTCTCTGAGCTTCAAAACTGTTAGCATATACTTTGCTACTCTCTTGGTAGGTAAGAATGCATTATTACCCCATTTTACAGGTGGAAAAAGCTAATGAAAAGGCCACCTGTTTTGTGAAGGCCTGTAAATCAGTGGCAGCTCTGATGAGGAGTTCCCTCCCTTTGTTTTCCAGTCATAGTGCCTTATTCACAGAAATGCTGTGTATTTAGTGCTCCCATTTTTTTTCAGCTATGTTTACAATACTCAGCAGTACTTAAATCAAACCAATGACTCTGATACTGGTCGCTCAGTAAGGGGGAAATGAAAGGTATGTAGTCCGATGCCAGAGGTTTGCCTTCCTTAAATTAGTTGTGGTAGGGAGGTTAGTCTTGTCTTTGTAAGTCAGGACCATATTTAAACCTCACTTTATGAATAAGGAATCAAGAAAGAGATGTGAAAACCTGACTTTACAAAGGTGATTCAATACTTTGGTTTACTGTTCTGGGTCACCGTTGTAAATGAGCATTTGACATGCCAAGACTTCAAGACTATTTTTTTTTTCCTAATAATACATGTTTGCCTAGTGAGTATTTACAATTACAATTAATTTATACTAAAACTCAATTATGTGTGGCCTGGAGACATCCAGTCTGAAGTTCAGCTTTTGATAAGTAAAGGCAGTGAAACGCCTTCATGTGCATGAAATTGCTGAGCAAATACCTTAGAGCACCATAAAGGGTTGTCCAATTTCCAGGCTCTTTGCAGTCAGTTTAACATGTTGGCATTGGCAGGGAAAGAAAGATTATAGGTTCAGCCTGCGGTGGATATGCTGATTTTTCTACTCTGCCAATTTGTCTTATTTATTTATTTATTTATTTTCATTTTCATGGCTGTGCCGTGTCTGAGGTACACTCCACACTCATGAAGATAAACATCAGCATGGAAATCTGCCTCTCTATTTACACAACGGGCATTTCTGTGCTTGTAACTGCTTGTGGGACAATAGGTATTACATGACAGATATTTTATGAGGAAATCTTATTAGTGAATAGATGCAAATAACACTTGTTTTTTGTTTTCTCAAGAATCATAGATCACTTCAAACTTAGTAACCATATTTAGTAGCAGTGTTGCTTCAAAGCAAGGGTCTAGTGATTGAATTTTTAAGCAGATTCAGCAAAAAATATCAGCATTATTATCAGAATTAATTCCTGAAAACTTAAAAATGGAAATCACAGGTAATATCTTTATCTACAGTGAACATGTTGTTGCATGTCTTTGCTAGAAAGTAGAATTTTATATTTTTAAAAGATATTTGAGGCAGGTAAAAAAAAGAAAATGGGATCTACTAAACTGTGATACTCAAGAACATCAAAACTATCATTTACCTTCAAAATTGTGGGGTTGCTGATTGAGGTCAGAAGTTGATCTTAAGAGGATCATTTCCTATGTTAACATTCTCTGGTCTCATTTCTGTTGCATCCATTGGTCACAGAAGCTTGCATATAAGTAATTGGCAAGTTGTTTTTGAAAAATTGTATATTTGATGTCAGAGCAAAGGTGAAAAAGCAAAAATCTCAGCCTCTGGGAAGAAGAACATCTTTGTCCAGGGACTTGAGAATCACAGTGTTGTTTTGTCAGTTTATTTCTTGAAGAGGGCCTTTGAATCAGTATACGCCTTTTATTTACTTATAGGTAATCAAGAATGTTTCAACTCATCTATATGGTAATAAAAATAACTACCACAATGTGAACAACTGTAATAGCTCAGGGAATAATTATATCTTTTTGGGAAATCCAGTCAGTTCTAGCTACTGTGTTTTTTGATCTTTTGTAAAGTTAAAATCCATCTATTACAATAATGCACAGTGATACACAGTTGCCCTTACTTAAATGTAAACAAAATTATTTAATGGATTTCAAATGGTATCTTAGATACGTAGGCATTTTGAAGCTATCATAAAGTCAAGAAAAAAGCAACAAATACAAAATTTAAAGTAGCATCTACTTCAGGCAATAATATTGCATAGCAACCTGTGTCCCTTGGTTTCCTGCACTCTTAGGAAGCAAGGCTTTGTATCAATACACAAAGCATAGCTAAGTTTGTAAAGGACCTTTTTACTTTCAAATCACATGATTAACAACTGAGTGACTTGAAATTTTATGGGGGTATTTTTTACATAGCTACTGTTAGTAACTCTGGTTCATTGTTTCTAAATGCGAATGTGATGAGTAATGTTTTTTTGTCATATGACCAATAGTCAACTTTGCTATTGCCAAATATTGAATAATGTTATAAAACAATTTTACGAATTATCTTAGTACTGTTTTTGATAAATTAAAAATCCCAAATATTTATAGAAACTACTGTAGGAATTACTCGCACCTTACTGCCTGAATATAGTCTACTTGGAATATGAGCATTCAATGATGCTCAGTTAGTGCCTTCATCAGGTAACAATGTGCTGTGTAGTGTCATCTGAGTGTTGATTAGTAGCATACGAAACCTGAAGTGCACAGTACTTCAGCTGCTTTTATGCAAAAATACTTGTAATTTAAGAAAGGAAAGCAAATTTTCTTTCTTAAAAGGAAAACCATGCTAGTATTTTTTCAAAAGGACTTAGCTCCTGAAGAACAAATGTTGACAAAAATGCTTGTTAACTGTAGTCAATGAGAAGTATTTCCTTAATTCAGGTTATAGATAAAAGTGCTAATGGAAAATATGTCAAGTTCTAAAAGCACGTCACAAAACAAATATGTATTGAATGGAGTTTACAAATTGAAGCTTTAAGGAACTGAACAACATATGTTAAATGTATTTTTGTATAGTGACCCCTTTTATTATTCATTACATTCATTTATTCTTGAAACATCCACACTTGAATAGCTAGAGAATAAAGTATAATATAATACCAAGCCTTGGAATGAATTGAACAAGAGCAATTTAGAGCTATTTGAGGACTGAAAATAAACACCCCTCCCCTCTTTTTACATAAAGTTAGTATCCTCTGTAAATAATGAAAGGCTAAATACTGTAGTGGCTTCAAAGCATTTTAATGCTAATGTGATAGTGGACAGTAAATGAAACAAGCAGCACTTTTATCAGAAGCCACAAGTGTAGTGTTCCTCAGATTTCCCAGAATCACATAATGATTGACCTCTAGAGATCATCTAGTTGAATTCCCCTGTTCAAGCAGAGGCACCTAGGGCATGTGGCACAGGGTTGCATCCAGATGTGTTTTGAAGATCTTCAAATTACTCTTTACCCTCACCCTACTTCTGCTCAGTAGATATTTAGGGGAATACATAGCGAGGTCACTTACAGTTTGACTTTGTGTGCCTTCTACATATCAAAACATTGCTTAAGACAAATGTTACAAATACCTACTATTCGAACATTAAGAAAAATCAAAGAGCAGTACTTTGGAGGGGACCTACACGCTTTGTTACCTTTCTGAGATAAGCTGATGGAATTCCTCAAACTGATGGAATGGGAGAGTTGAATCAAGAAAAATGCATGGAAAAGCAGTGGGAGGAAAACAAGAGGGAATAACGAGGGAGGTGAAGGACCAGAGTGGGACCCTGCTCACAGGGAAAACCATGTTTACACAGACCCTAAGGACAGACATCTGGATGGTAGTGACCTTGTTAAGAAGTAGAGCAACAGCTCTCAGTGAAGGAGATGTCCTAAACAAGGATCATGTTTTCCTTCTGATTGTGTAACTCGCAATAATTCTACCTCCTTTCAATAACATCTCACAAAAATATTGAAAAAGTTTTGGGGAAATGTAAACAAATTAAGGGCATTTCTCTGTAACCTCTAAGATTTTTCAATAATTTGTAAGATTCTGGTAATTTTAACAGGCCTACTCGCCCTATTTACCCTCAGGCCTGCTCCCCTGTTTACCCTAGATTTTATTAAGTTTTATATAATTCAAAAGTAGTCATGGATGCTTGCTCTTCGTTAAGCTCTAATATTATTTGAGTGATAGATATTACATATTTAACAAATCATACACACAACAACACAAGTATCTTCTTTGATTAGCTTCCTTTTAAAAATCTGATATATACTTAGTAAAAGTGATAGATATGCACTGCTGTGTGTCAGATCCTTTGTGATGTAGTGATTTCTCTAATGCTTTACTACTAGAACTTTTTTGCGGGGGGCAGTGGGGAGAGAGAGAAGTGCTTGCATTTTCATTCAAACAATTCAATGATAACTTTTGCATGTAACAGGCATGTAGGAAAAGTCCTAAGAACATCGCCAGGCAGCTTTAGTATTTAGACAGAAAATACTTTTCTAGAAAAATTACTACTTATTACAAGCTCATGTGCCCAAGCTTTTAAACAGAAGCTGTTTTTTTTTTTTTTTTTTTAACTTGTTCACATCTGTGGAGCTGAATTGGCAGAAAGACAGTCAAAAGAATTCTGAAAAGTGTCTATTTGGTTGTGACGTTTATTTAAATGGCTGTTGTTCAAGGGAACTGAAATACACTACCCATGTGATTTGAGTCCAACTTTGCATTTCTACATAATTTACATTTCTAATTTCTCTGAAAGTTTTAAGTAGCAGTTTAAAAGGATAGGGCTACATTAACAGAAAAATGCAAGAGTGTGAATCAAATTGTAGAAAAAAATTATACTTGAAAAGGATATTCACTTTTTTTTTCCCTAGCAAACCCAATAAACTGCAGAAAACGCAATACACCCACTTCCTCCTTCACCCACACCAACATTTCTGCTGTTAAGGTAATTCACTGAATCTAATTTCTTCAGTTTTCTTCCATGTTTTAAAAAAACCCAAAAAACTAAGGCTAATTTTTGAGTTAGTGCTTGTCAGAGGAGTTTAATCCATAAAGCCCTGATGATATGTGTAATCAGAGTAAATCTTGTCCATGTTTTTCATCAAAAATGTTTTTAAGGGTTTCTGTTATTGTAATTCCATAATCTTATTGAACTTCTGAGGTTGGTTTTCTTCTCTATCAATTCAGTTCCCTGTTCAAGATGAACTATTTTAGAGGTGACCAAATCTAATTTTGACTTGAATGCATGAAACCTAGTCTATAATTACTAAGTTGGAGAAAAAGTATTTTCTGTGAGAGTTTAGAGGCACATCTTACACTTATTGCTTTGGAAACAGAACCTTTTCTGCTAACAGAGGACATTGAGGAAAGTTTCATTTTAATTTTCTTGTAACGCTCTTGCTAAATTGTCACTTAGCTTTCCACAATGGCTTAAGGCAGCTCTGTTTTATTGGCAAACTCACAGTCTGCATTTTCAAAAATGAAGAAGTGTACAGAATTCATTAAAGTGGCAATCCATATTCCTGTGTTTTACCTTGCAAGTAGATTGGGAAATTATTACAGTTAAAAGTCTAATTTTCAGTATTTTAAGGTGAAAAGTATTTTTTTTTTTTCTATTTTGTTGTAGCCCATTCAGGTAACTGTAAATTAATGAAATATCACTGGACTGTCTGTGGTGTCCCATTTCATTACAGATGTGAATTTAGCAAAAGTGATTATGCTCAAAAAACAGTTTGAGGCACCAACTTTGTCCAAGTCAATATCCTTGTCAAATGCAAGTACAAGTTTATTGCACTTTAGCACTGAGTGACAAGTTGGTGTTTCTGGGCTTATTTTCCCCTACACTGTAAGGCTATGTCTACACTGTCAAATAGCACTCGCATCAGAAAAATGTTTGAGCCCAACAGTTTGTGCTAAGGGTCTGATAGCCACAGAATGGACATTTGGAGAGATTGCGGGGGCAGGGAGGTGTTTTGGGCTTGCTCCAGGCTGGTACTATGGTGTTAGCAAGTGTTAGATGTGTTTCTGAAAAGCATCTGGTTTAGTTTTATCTAAAAGGGATGCAATTAATATACTTCAAGGCCAGCTGATGTGAAGCAAAGCTTGGTAAGGGTGAACAATCAAATTTACTTAAAAAGCATTCCCCTGAATAGCTGAACAGCTGAATATTAACACAGACTTATTTTCAGCCATAACTGTTGCTGCAAGTGGCCTTTCTGACCTCCATGTACCCTAAGAGGCTTGATTTTTACCCCGTGCCTCACTTCCCCTTGTGACAATAGAAGCATTCAGGCAGCTGCATGGCAAAGCAGGCTGAGGAGCAGATCAAGTGGCAAATGAAGTAGGTTGCTGGCATGGGTGTAAGTGGTTTTGGAATAAAGGCGTGCAGGGCATCTGGTAGCAGTGCAGTGTGGTTTCCTCAAGATGTCCATGCAGTTATAGCAGTAATCTGCAGTAAATGAAAAAAGGAGGGTGGTCAGTATAAACTTCAGAGGAAGAAATGTAAGGTTGCACGTTGTTTCATATCTGTACCAGTCAGATATTGTTGAGCAGATGGCATGTGGTAGCATGTTGAGCAGTGGTGTCTAGAAATATCTTCTATTAGGAATTGATAAAATATATGCAAAAAGAAGGTGGTGATGGTGGATATATGACACAATCAAGCTGTTACCTTTTTTTCTTCTTTTAAAAATAGTTAAATGGATTTGGTAAAACAACATTGAAGGGACTTCATCATTAAAGCAGCTAAATACTTCATGATAATTCCTTAGTCCCACCTAGTCCTTCTGGCTTCTACTGCACAGATTAACTGACTGTAATGGGATAAAGTTTAGTTTGATCTCCTAAGTGATTCAAGAAGGATAATTTTTCCATTTTCTTCTCTGTTTTTTTTTTTTTTCCTAACTAAGCATGGACGACGGTATGCTTGGATAACTAAAGCCACTTGTGAGACAAATCTTTCAATTATGTAATTTTATAGACATGGGTACCCTGTGTCTATCCAACAATGAGAATGTATGTCAGTAACAGTATACTGCAATATGCAAAATCATTTGCAAGAACCTGAACATACAGAATTGCCACTGGTTTATTTTTAGAAAGCAGCATATTTGCTCAAAGAGAGTAGTAGGCATGTTAAACCCTCCTGTGAGGGGCTGTCTGCTAGAGAAAGTCTAAAATGAGTATTTGGAGGGCTCTGCAACTGGGTCATATTTTAAGACTGATAATGACTTGAATTTGGCTTTTGCAAGGGGAAAAGAGAATTTTATGTATTAAACTTATGTGGAGGAAACATACTTGCTGGAGAAACTTTTTTTATCTTATGTAAACTTTTAACAGTATTTGGGCTTTACAGTCGATTTTGCAATACTATGGATGAATTGTGTGAAGGCAAGCTCTCACTAACTCAATTTCTTTGTGTCTAATGGGTAGAAATAAAAATAGTTTGTTATATAGTTAGTATCTAGAATTTCTGTCCTAAGGCATTAGAGATGATGCTGAGGTGGATTAAATATAAGGAAGTAAGCATTCTGCTGACATTGTTAGTGAATGTATTGTAAATCGTTTCATCTATTTTTTTCCAATAGACTGCTAGCTCTGTTCATTTCATAATGCTATATATACTTATGCAATGATTTCCTACTTCATTAACTTGTGTGCATTGCATTGTTACTATTAAGGTTGTTAAAAAGGTCAATGACAAAACATTAAGTTTATCCAACACTGATCAGAGATGTATTCATTTCTTTTTTTTGTTGTGTCGCATATCTGTAAGAAAGGGACAAAAGAAGTGAGCTGAAACCAGAGGACTTTCTCTACTACGACCCAATGGTTTAAACATATTCTTTGCATTGAACAGAAATGACTTCTCACAAGCCCTTTGGGAGAAGGCAAATCATTTTATTACGCGGCATCAAGAAAATGCTGAATGGGTATATTTTTATTCACATTTTCAAAATTTCTACAATGTCCACATTTCAGTCCAAATTAAGAGGACCAATTGCTGCTCTTCTAGAAGTTAGGTAATATGTTTAATCTATAATTTGTGTACAGCTGTTCTCAATGACCTAAGTTGGGTTGTTTCCCTTAGATTATAACATTTTAGAAGAAAGTAGAGCAGGTTCTTTATTGTAAGTAACTGCTGTGTAATAGTCTTTCCTATAATTAAATAATTGAGAAATCGGAACAGCACAGAAAGTCAGTAAACTGAGGTTTTGTTCAGTCAGGAAAGGGAAAAGATGGCAGTTTATTTTTTCAACTTGTACTGCATAATGGTAAGCTTGATGATAAGTCGGGCAGTTGGTGAAGTGGTGAGAAATACACATTCCTAATCACTATCATTCCTCTTCTCTGCCTGGAATCACTGAAAAGTCAGGTGGTTTTATATATGTCAGTTACTTTGAAATGAAGCATGCAATGCACTTTTGAAACTATTATTGCAAAGTAATGGATGGATATTTTAAAATATTTTCAGTTTATGTAAAGATGTTTCTGGGGATAATTTAAGAGTAAGCTTTGGGTAATGGTTGTTTCTATCAACAATAATAGCAGTTAAAAGAAGCTTGATGCAGCTTGTCCAGGTTATCCTGTGGCCTTAAGGACTTGTTCCACAGTGCTCAGAAGAAAATAGCATACTATTTTAGCTCGGGGCATTATGCTATATTTTCTCTCCAAGATTTATTAGAAAGTACTCCTGAATTAGTCCTTTGATTTAGTTCTGATAAAACCAACTGACAGTAAAAATTTGCTCTGAAGGAGATCACTGTTTTTTGCATTGATGGGTAATAGAGGAAGAGGCAGCATACTTCTGAAATATAGAAATGAGTTCTGACCTCTATATCTCATCTTCATATGTGGTCTTATTCATTAGAAATGTAAGAAGTACCTATCCATTGGTCAGTATCCATCTGTGGATGGATATGGCCTCACAGAGGAAGATGCAGTAGTGATGATTACACTAGCATATGCATGATGTGTTGGGGAAAAATCTAAACAAGGAGAGGGTTGTATCATTCTTTTCTCAGCAGGGTTAAGTCTGTTGAGGGACTCAGAAATAACTCTGGGGGCATAGCGTTAACCCTGTCAAGTTTCATAGTTGAGCAACTTTCCAGGTCTGTCTATGGTTATATCTACATGGGACAATGCTGTGCTATGGAAAGCTATTCCAGCTTATTTGGCTGTGTGTTGCCATTGTCAATGTAATGGCTAGGGGTATTTCTTTGCTGAGAAGGCCTGAAATTTATCCTGTTTGTAGGAAATTGATTCCTCTGTGGTGAATGTTGATTTGGCCACTCCAAACCACACTGAGCTTGGGGAGGAGAATGATGAAAGATGAGGCCTCGTTGTATAAGGATAGAGCAAGTATTTGTTTTCACAAATAACTTAGTAATTAGCAACAGAGGTGCATAAATGATAAGAATATTCTTACAACGTGCTAGTTAAATTGGCATTTGAGAGCAGAAGTGCAGTGGCTTTGCAATCTGATACAGTGATGACAGGAATGTCACATGGTTTAAGATAATTGCTTTAATTGAAACAGGTGTGCCACAATGCTGTAGCAATTTGGCTTCTTTGAGATCCCACTCTGAAGTTTAGAAGCAGGCTCTTATGATTTTCATTTCCATTAGTGGAACATCTTTGAGAAGCAACATGACTTATTTGAAAACATTTTCCATTATCTGCAAGTGCTTTTGCTGTCCTTCCCATGTTTTGGCTTGCTTCAGGGGATTTGCCTTGTAGAATTCCAGCAACCAAGATCTAGAGATGCTTTTTAATATACATTTACTGGATGTGTCAGGTGCTCTGCTTGGGAAAATAAATCCACTAATTCAGTGAGGGGCAGTTGGTTATGTTAGGGATACTGATTAATGCTGAATTGACTGTCCCCCTTCTGTTTCCAAATGTCCATCTGCAGGAGTGATTTGGAGGCCAAGTGAAACTCTTTCTGTAGTTCCTTGTTATAGCACTTCTAAATGATCAGTGAAGGAGTATAAACAGACAAGTGGATATTTCTTTGTGAAAAGATTGCATATGGATCAAGAAAATCAAATTCTTATGTTTCTGGAGTCTCAGTCTAAGCATTTGAACTAAAACCATTTAAACAAAACTATGTAAGGGTAGAAATCTGGACTTCTTCCTTTTACCATATTCTGTTTTCTGTCATTATGTTATGACTCTTCAATCTGTAGAAAATTGCATGCCCTGAAGAGAATGGTGAAAAAGGGGAAGCAGAGGAGGTGCTTCAGGGGAAAATGGACATTTTTCAAACCCTAGCAGTTTACAAAGCTATGGACTTACAACACTAGACGGGAAAAATATTTCTATGCAATGGGGTCTTGTGGTAGAATATGCTATACATTTGTTTTCGTGATGTTGTTCTTGGTCAGTGAAACTAGAGTTTTAGGATAATAAAAAAAAACTGATTAGATTTTTTTTTTCTTTGATCAGAATATGATTGATATCTAGAATATTAAACTATTTTTCCTCCTCTTTCTTTCCTCTTCTTTAGTTTAGGAAGAGGCTCATGATAATCCTGAAGAGTGTAGTCTACTGTTCACAAATGAATTAAGGATGAGCAGATGTCATCCCTGCCTATGTTGCCCTATTATGCTCCCTGTAATACATTTTATCAATATAATAGAAGACAAGCAACAGTTTATACTACATGTTTTTTCTACTTCTCTTCTGATATATCCACTAGGTATACTTGTTTTAACAAATTCTTGCAGATGGACAACAGCTCATTTTGTGCTGACCAAGTTTTATACTTATTACTTAAAATTTTTCATTTTCTGACATTTTAAAAACCAACAACTCCCCTGTCCTACCTTACCTACAGACAGCTGAGGAGCTAGCTCTCTTACAGGAAGAGACAAAAAAAGGATGAATTTTCTTCTTTAGTGGTTGATCCTCTTTGTCCATTTTGGTACTGAAGTGGACGGGTAGGAGGAAGGAAAGTTACAGTGGAGGCTGGATTAGGGAATGGGAGAGGAAAAAAAAAGGGGGGGAAAAAAAAAGCTATTCTTGTATAGTTCCCTTCTCCCCAGTTTTATGCTGTTGTCATTCAGTTGGCCTCCCCAGGTTAAGCAAATTATGTTAACTTTTTTTTTTCTGGGAACAACTGTAGTAAAATGCAAATCTCTAGAAAGGTAGAGTACAGAATTTACAAATATTAAGCATTTTATGGGCAGAGGATAATTCACATCGTGAAGGTGATGTTTTTGTGATCTACCAGTGGTATTATCAAAGATTAGTATAGCTGAATACTTTTTCTGGCTTGTAGAAGAACATAACCTAGTTTTTTTTTTTTTTTTTTTTTTTCAGATTACAAGTTTTGTTTAAGTTTAGAAATGGCGGAACATATTTGAAAGTAGCTATTAGTCCTAAACCTTAAATTTATTTCCTTTGCTTTTCTAATGTGTTTCCTGCATCACAGCTTTTGCATGGAGATTTGCGTTCATTTTTTAATACACTTATTCTGTTTATTTTTCTTTCAAAATGTATCTTTTAATTGTTGATTTGTTCATGCGCAAAACCTTGATTCCAACTCGCTTGTACTATGGATGACTGCATAAATTCTCTTGTTGTTTCTCATCGCTGCACTAATAGGACATTTTATTTCTATCTTGGAATAGATTTTCAAGTGGAAGTTGAAGCACAGCTTAATTATTATGATAGTTTCTATTATATTAACTTTCAAGGAAAAAAAAATCACCTTAACTTACATTATATATCGAATGCAATAACCTAAAAGAAATATTCAATGGGAGATCAAAATAATGAAGGAGAAACGTTTTAGCTGAAAAGTTCAAAAGTGTTGATATGTGTTCAGTATTGGGAAATCCTGAACAAAAGACAGAATGCAGTTTTTGTTGTTTTTCATAACAATAGTGTTTTGAAGACAGATATTTGAGTAGACAGTAATTTTCAAGTAAGCTTTTTCAAGCATCTATTTCTTAGTAATATTTCTAAGGGAAACGAAAAAGTTTAACCTATATGTAGGAAATAGGAGACTTAGTAACTATTCTTGGGGCTGTACATGTAGTCATGCATGCATTTTAAAAATTTCATTATTAGTACAATTTTGGGGAGATAACTTTGTTAATTCACAATCTGGAGGTATATCTTAGAAAGAATAAATCAATGGCAGGAGAAAAAGTAAAGATAAGCAAATAATTCAAAACAAAGCCACATGTAGATTCCCACTTCTAAATTGAAGCCAGGTACACATAACTTAATAGAGCTGTCATTGTCTTCAAACTAAGAAATATTCTATCAAACTACTGCATAAAAACCTGCTCAGCCAGAGTCTTTCTTCAGGAATATGTTTTTTTCTTCTTAAACAGATACAAAAGACAAATGAAATATGGCAGCTGTATTAAGTTGAAGTTTTATGAGATGCATGTCTTAGAGCTTTTCTTCCATCAAGTCTGGTATTAGATATATTTCACTCCCTTTTCTTATACAAATAAAACATTCTTTCTCATTTCTCATTTAAAAATCAATATTGTTAAAAAGAAATGTAATCAAGCCTTCAGTAAACATCTTTAAAGCTCTTACTCTTCGCTAAGATCAAAGTTGCAGACTTAAGTGTAGAAACACCATAAAGAAAAATAATCACTATTACTTTTGTACAGTATCACTTTAAGGCCATTCCTTTACTTTTTTTTTTTTTTAATGTACTCAAGTCTTGTACTGTCCATTTCCACAAGGATGGACTTCATGCTTGTGCATATAGTTCTATTATGATCATTGCATAATGTCAGCTCTTTGCAGATATTCTGCCAAAAAAACCTACTCATTTTTGCCCAGCCCACTGGGAGCTCTTGAACTGTGCCTGGAGTATCAGGTTTGGTGTACTTTGCCACTGCAGGATCTAGCAGTGCCTGTTGGGTGCCTCTAGTCTGCAAAATGATATGGTGCAGATATGCATCATTGCTCCCTCTTGTCTTTTATGTGGAGAAGAAACTCAACCTGCTGGCCAAGAGGATGCTGTAGCAAATCCCTCTTTGCACAACTGGAAAACCAAATTCAAGTGAGATTAAGATTTTATTCTTCCTGAATACTGTATCAAGGAACTGCTACCTTGTATGTAGCTTTTGGTTCCTCAGAAAATGTTTTGAGAAGCTGAAAGAGTTCATCAAAGTTCAGAAAGAGTGGTAGGAATTCCTGCAGGCCTCTTGCATTATGAGAAGTGTAATAAGCTCACGTAATGGTCTGTAACCAAGGCAAGGCTAAGAGTCACTTTGTGAGAGTATGAAGGCCTTAGTGTGAGATTACTGAAGGCAGATAGTTCTTCACATTTGCAGAAAAAAAGATGAAGTGACATTCTCTGGCTGGAAATTGAAACTAAACAAACTCAAATGAAATAGAAATTCTGAGATTAGGCAGTCTCTTTAAATCAATACTTGCAAAGGACCATTTTAGTGTGTTTCAGAATACAGTGGAAGTGCAGCTTGAAACTACACTTGGGACTTTTTTTTTTTTTTTGTTCTTTTTCTTTGGGATATTTACAGAAAACCTGAGTTAAATAAGGACTGCGATACTATTTATTTTGATAATTGAATTTTAGCATTTCAGTAGCAGACATTTTTCAGAATCCTTTTTTTTTTTTTTTTGCTTTCACCATGGCAGATGTGGTTTTCACTATTCCAAATGTATTTTTTGTATTTTAATAAACATCACGGCACTTAAGAATATTATCCGGAGTCAGTCATCTTGAAATGTCATCAGCCACTACCATATTCAGTGCAGCTCTGTATGGTTTCCCCTGACAAACCTTTTTTGGTTTTGTTTTTCTTCCCCCTTAGAGGAGGGGGGGAAAAAAAGGATGAACACACTCAAATTTTTGAAAGAAAGCAGCAAGGGTTTTTATAGACATGTCATAAACTCAAGGGGCTAAGTCATAACATCTCTACAATTTTTCATTCGCCTGAGTGAACTTAAAGAGTAAGAGAACAGAGTTTGGAGATTATTTTAGAAAGAAGGAAGGTCAATGGTGCAGAACTAATTCTGGACTTTGGAGGTCTAGGTTGAGTTTCTTTCTTTGCACTGTGGACTTTCAGTGGGATCCCTACCAGTCTGTTTATCTTCCTTAGCTATCCAAAAGTGTATCCTAGTATTCCAGGTCTAACGTGTGCTCAAAAAATGTTTTAGCTCTGTGCATATCCACCATTTCCTTTGTGTATTTTCTTTCCTTTGGTGTTCTCATAATGCATGACAAGCAAGTGCTGCTCAGGTTGCCTGACTCATCAGGAATGGAGGAGATACAGTGGAGTAGAGCAGAAATAGTACATCAGCTGCATTTGTTCCCAAGGCTCTTGCTGTTGCCCCACAGGGTTGTTGCAAGTCTCCTTGTGATTGTGAACTACTCCAGTGGAATTATACTTCCTTAATATTTTAATATGTATTTGTATTGATCAGCAAATTACAGTATGGTTTCAGGCTATCCACTATTAACAGTGCATATGAATGTTAGTTCTCTTACTAGCATTGTTTGACATCTCAAAGAGAAAAAAGGACTAGCAAAAGCCATCCTAGGTGTATTTTCATTAGATTTGTAATTAACTTGGTTAGAATAAAGGCAGTATAAAAAAGTTACAACCATGTTAATACCATATTGCCAAAATATCCTAAACATATAATTCTATTTTTATTGTAATTGATGTCCAATATTCAAATATGTATTCTTCATTCTCTCATTAAAAGCTAAATGCATTTTTAACAGTGTCTGCTCACTCATAGATTATTGTTGAATGTGCAAATGCACTCTGTTTTCAACACTACAATTTCAGTATTTATTCTTAAATACTTGTTGAAGCTGTTGTGAACATATCATTTTCTGAACTGTTAGGTCAGCAGTTTTGTGGACAATCTTTCTGCCTTCATGTAGAAATAGGATGATGGTTGTCATTTTAGAATGGTCCTAAAATGCCCTGTTTCTTGAGCATCTCAAGGTATTCGGAGAGGGGGAAAAACTAACTTTCTGGCTTCTGATACTTAAAATGAGTTCCAAATGTTTTTGAAATGATTTTTAAATCTTTTCTTCTCTTTTAGAACATACGAAGGATGTCCTTGTGATTTATGAACAAGAAGCGGAAGAGTGGGCTCTGTATTTAAAAACTCTCTTCAGACACATACTGAATGAAGAAGGAATCTTACTGTATAGTCTTGACACTTCATCTATCAAGCACCTGGAATTATTTTCTTTATCCTGTTATAAATGTAAACTACTGATACTATCATGTGGACTTCTTAAAAGTCTGAATCATAAAACAGGTTATTTTCTTGAGCAAGTTCTCAAACCTCCAGATGATGTGGTGATTTTGCTTTGTGGAGTGGAGAATTCAGATGTTCTTTATGACGTACTGACTCTAGATGGAGGCAGCAAAGAAATCTCCACTGATCAAGAACCTGAGGAATATCTCTCCATTGTTACTGGAATTATTCAATCAGGTAAGCTAAATCCCTTTACTTTTATTATGCTAGTGTTCTAGCTGTATTGAAAGCATGGGTGTGGGGCGAAGTAGTATTTAATCTTCTAAAAAATTATCACTTTTCAACCTGGTCCAGCGGTTTGTTCTCTTCGTGATGCATTTGTCATTGAAGTTTGAAATTGTATATTTAGTCCAGCTTCAGTTTCAAAAGGAAGCAGCTTTGGAAAGTCTAAAAGCTGCCACTGGCCCATGTGAACTTGCCATCACTCTGTCATCATTAAACTGAAAAGGTGATATACACTTTTATCTCTTTTCCCTGAGTTGACAAATCTCAGAAACTGTACAAAATATCTGGGTTTTTATTTCATCTATTTCAAAATACTTTAATATGACAATGACAGTCTCTTCAGCTAAAACTAAAGGCATGAAAAATAATTACTGAGTAAACCCCAATTTTCTTATGGTACCATTTTCAGTGTGTCACACAGGCTATAAGAGCAGAAGTACCCTTACTGTTTTGAAAACTGAAATAAGAAATCTATTGATAGAAGATTGATATTTGTATATGTCTGCAAAGCCGTGGAAGCAGCCAAAAAACATTGAAATAAAAATCAGCACTTCCTGAAACGCAAGAAAAAGTTTTTTTTATTCCTGATGGAGGGAGGTATTGAAGTAGTAAAGAGGTCTTGTGCTAGTCTGTGCACGTAGTTAGGCCTAATCTGCAAGTACTTTGCCAAGCTGCACAAATATAACTGAAAAGTAGTTTATTAAGAAGACAGTTGTCTTGGCCACTTTGGGGAGATAACCTTTGAGAGCATATTTACTGTTGCTTTTTTGTGGTCTCTAGGTCTTGCTACTCTCAGCTTCTGCACTTGGTGTACTGTGCAGAACACTGTGGTTCTGTCTTGGTTGATCTGCAAAGTGCCGCCCTGCTGGCCCAGGAGCTTGATTTTTGAGGATATCCTGTAGCTCAGGAGTTTTACTCGGAAATGAACCTGTTTCTGGAAACATAGTGGATTCAAATGAACAAGAAAGAATACTCTCTTGAGCACGTGGGCAGAGACCCCAGTTGAGTTGCAGTGAGCCATTTGGATGGCACACTGCCTTGGGCTTGAGCAAATAAGTGTAAGCAGTCTATATTGCTTTCAAACATGCCCTGAATATCTCTGCACACATGTCCTGACTATACAGTCTGGCTAGTTCAGATCTGTGCTTGCAAAACTAAGTTTTAAACTCCCCCTTGCCAAGAGTCTCTTCTTTTTAACATTTTGTGCTGATCAGTGTTTATTAACCTTTCTGTCAGTATATCCTTTTCTTCTGAAATCTCCCCAAACCTAAACTGTGAGAATTAAAGGTGCTCACTTTTTCAGGAGGCAATGGTTGCACTTTTTGACAGTGTCTTATATTTAGCCAGGGAAAAATTCCTGAGCAGCTTTTCAGTGGAATAAAATCAATGGTCTATATAACGTGCATGTGTGCACACGCACATATGTGTATAGAAGGAACTGGACTCAGAGACTGTCAGTTGACTCATGCACAGGAAATTGCAAACCTCTCTAAAAAGATAAACATTTTTCTAGAAAACTGATAATGATTTGTCACTTTAGTCTGCACGTTCACAAAATATTTACTGCATCCGCCTTTAGGATTTCACTATAGAATGTAATGTCAAGCAACCAACAGGTGTTTAAATGACCTTTGTCTCTGGCAGTGGCCTGTATAAGCAATTTCAGAGACAAATGTAGAAATTAATGAATAGACGTCAAAGGCTTCAGTTTTGATGTACATATCATTGGAAGGCATGCATAGACTGTAGCTGAGAAGGGACAAGTTCAGGTTTGGGGACAGAGAGTAAGGTTACCACCTAATGCTTGGTGTTGTAAACCCTCCTCCATGCAGATAGCTGAGATAAAAACTCAGCCCTTGGTTGGTTTTTTTTTTTTTTTTTTTTTTCCTGCTCTAGTACCTTGGCCATCAGGTAGACCACTGCATACATTTTGCCACCGTATACATTTTGCCAAGTTCAACTAGCAAGCACTGTAAATATTTACAGCACAAATTAGCTGTTACTTGGGTGTTAATTTAAGATTTGAGGAATAAGGATGTATGTATCTTATTGTTTATCTCTGCTTAAATGTAATGATTAGTTTGCGATATCTGTATTTGTGTTCATCTTTAGTAGAGTTTTATTAAGTTTTTTGCTTTTGTGTTATCTTTGGCAGGGATTTTGATAGATTATGCTTTTGGGGAAACATGTTTTTCCTTTGAGTTGAAAATGCCTTGCTAAGACTGTATTAAGTACACTTGACTTTTCCTGTGGCATTATTTCTGTATGCCTTTCTTCAGGACTACATACTCAAAGGATTTCTCATGTCTCTTCATGCAGGTCACCTTTTTTTGTTTGCTTATCTGTTCCTGCTATTTCTGCTTTTGGAGATAATGATCAAAACACTAATGCATATGTTTTTCTTTTTTTCCTTTCCTTCTTTTCATAAACATTGTTTATTATTGCTAACTTTTTTTCATTTGTACATGTGTAACTTCATGTCTCCTCAGTATTAACAAAGAGCTGTCACCGTACAAATGTTAGAATTTGTAGTTAAGTGATAGACTTTAATTATAGTGATTACCTAGTGATGTACTGTTATTGTCCATCAGATCCCCAGGGTGCTACGTATGATTCATTCCAGGGAGCAAGAGCAGAATGGAATTCCTTAGAACGGTGGAAGATTCAGGTCACTATCTGAGTCTGAGATATTCACAATCTGAGATAAGAGATATAGAGTAACCTATTAGAATTTAATTAAAACCCTGGTTCTTATGCATCATTTGCCTTTAATTATCCAAGTGCATCCTTTTTTTTTTCCCCTGCCCCCTTAAGAACTTGGCCTCTTTAGTACACAGGATAAATAGTACTCAGTTAATTAGCAGTTATATGATACATTTTGTGTTTGAGTTTGTGGTTACATTTCTGTATTGAATGCCCTTCAAATCCTCTGGAGAACTTGAGTTATGTATTTTCCAATGTGCTTTTTTATATAATTCATTTCTGCAGTATTCATGTGCTTACCAAATGGTAGTTGACTTGATCACCATTTTATGTATTGGTGTTTAGCAAGATTAAGGTGAGGCACTTTTATTACTTGTAATACCACTTGGAAGTATGACTTTTCAGAACACCTACCAGTGTATGTAGCACACCTTATGTCCATGTCCAAACTCCCATTAATTTCAATTGCAGTCGTGAATGATCATGTGTGTGCAGATCAACTGTGAAATCTTAAAATGCTCATTCATGGAAAGTGTAATACACAGCTAGTCAGCACATGTTAAAAGTATGTTTTAAAAGGCTTGCCTGCATTTTGCCTAGAAACTCCAGGGTTAGAACAGAGGAATAACTTAAATTCTCCAGAGTAGCAGTCAGCAGTTTGATTTATGATGTTGAAATCTTCCTAACAGCAAACTAAAGATTCTTAGAAACATTCAGGTATGATAGTGATGATCACTATCATCGAGGTTGATGACCATTTAGAGTTATTTCGAAGGAGATACCCCATTAAAGAATTACTCTTTTTTTTTTTTTTTTTTTCCCTAGGAAAACCACAGAACAAAAACTTTGAAGACTCTCTGTCTTATGTATATGAAGAAGTTCTTGCAGATGGTGAGTTTGAATTCCTGTCGCCTTTCGCATCGGCGTGAGGGCCTAGCTCAGGAAGCGGCTCAGCGACCCACCCAGGGTCGCTCAGACCATCTGCACCCGGACACCAACGAGGCAGGTGGCAAATGGCCCAAGCGACCCTGGGTGGGTCGCTGAGCCGCTTCCTGAGCTAGGCCGTCACGCCGATACGAAAGGCGACAAATTCCCCTTGCATTTACTAGAATAAAGCCTTCAGAAAGTCTTCAGAAAATTAATTTTGTTCGCTTACATTTTATCAGAGATGAAAGGCAATAAACTTATGTTATCTTAGCTGTGTAAAGGAACATGCCTTGTTCTCAAACATCCACCCACATATCTACAACCCACATGTTCTTATGAGGAGTGTGAAAAAGGGAAGAGCTCTGACAGGGACATTTCCCTTTCCTTGAATTTCAGAGTACAGAAAAGGGAAGACATGGAAAGCTTTCCTTTTCTGTTCCTAATATATTTGTAATAGAAAGGGAGCTGACCTGAGATTTCAGGTAGAAAAGTGCTGCTTGCATTATTACATTACAGTGACACTGAGACACAACCATAGTTTGGCTGGGAAAGACTGCCCATCCAGGCTTCGGCTCCTGTTGGTATTTGTCATTCTGGTTTATTTACGTTTTTTTGAAAGCCCATGAAGAGTCACATTGGGGAAGAGAAGAGGGTAAAATCTCCATTTGCTTTTAGCACAGAGCCGCATAACGTGTAGCATATCCTGAGTGCTAACTAAAAGAACTGTCAGACACCTTTCTGAAGTCTGTTGCATCAGACTGATTCCTGACCAGAATAAGGAAATAAGTGGTCAACATTTCTTCTGTAGTGGTACAGCACCATAGAACAATTCTAGAATGATCCAATTAGCACAGAAAGCCTTTTGAGAGGAAAAGTACACAAGTGAAATGGTTTCCAAGATTCATTGAGTTTACTTTTTAGAAACCAAGAAAGGTAAGTTAGTACCTTCAAATGAACCGATGTTTGTACCTTTTTGGAAAATAGGTGAAACTTTAGCCTAACAAAATGGGTTTGACTTTGGATGTATTTTGGATGAGTTTTGAAAAGTGGTTCCAGTCACTCCTTCTATGAAATAAAAAGAGAGTATAAACAGTCCTAAACTGCATATATGGAACAACGAAGCTGAACTGTCAGTAACACCAGAGAAATTATAAACCAACGAAGGATTTTTTTTGCCAGAACCCAGTAAGCTCACAAAAGACTAGCCTTTTAAGTAAGACAGTTGAAAGTCTGTTTTGGGTGTACAGGTGTCACCTTAAAGAAGGGAGAAGCTGAGAGAAGATGGAATTTAGACTTCATATGGAATGAAAGTTGAACAGATGAAAAATATAAAGCCTACATGAGAAATACAAAAGAACAAGGGTGGAAAGAACAGCAAGTGCCTGACAAGACAAATGTAAAAAAATATATATGTATATATCCAATACTGCGAAGATAGATGGGGAATGAGCAAACACTAACTTCAACAAGAAGCGACTGACTAAATTAAATTATGTGAGGTTGTGAGGGAAAAGGTCAGAGAGTACGTTGGAAAATGGAAGAACAATATGATTCCTGACACCCTTTGGGGAAATACTAGCTACAAGCAGATGTGAAAACAATTGTGAAAACAATTTGCTCATATCTGTGAGTGATGGAAGAGATCCAGTTGTGGAACGCTGATCACCCTAATGTGAATGTATGAGGTCTCATTCCTGTAGCTGATAACTGTACAAGTCAGTTCTTGTAGCTACTCACAGATCTTTTTATGCATTTGCTTTATTCCAAGTTTATTTTTATATAAGGAAAGTAGACTTATATTTTTATTACAAGAAAACTGTATTTTAAGAAATCCCTTTATGCTTCCTCAGGAAATACTCTGCTCCCGTAAGATTCATTATTTATAATTTGTAGTAAGGTAGGAAATGTGAAACCATCTGACTAGGATCTGGGTATACAGCTTTGCAGCCTTATAAATGCATAGCTAAAAATATGAATGTCTTGTTGAATTAGCTTTCATTATTTTACCTGCAAACTACATCTAACCTCAAATTAAAATACCCATTAGGTGTCATCAGATAAGATGTTTCTATTCTGTAGCACAGCTTTGTCTTTTTTAACATTTACCTTTAGGGCTTGTATCCTAGATCTAATTAACAGTCAATTAGGGGCAGGCAACCTGGATGCAACAAGGTTATGTTAATATATAGTAGCTTTCTGCCTCTTAATTTAACAGCAAACATGCTCTGGGCCTGCTCAGAGGTCTTGTGACCTCTTAGCTTATACATACATACTGGGTTACCTGTTTCCTGCCCCATTCTGAACTGGAGAAAGGCCAGCATATTGTGATGAAGTAGATGGCATCATTTCTGGAAATAAAGAGCAGCTAAGGGAGGACCTCTGCTGTTTTTTTTTTTATTATTATTTTTTTTTATATATATAACACTATCCATAATCCTATTTTAATAAAACTTGCCTATTCTTGGGTCTAGTTGTTTGATTAAAGAATAATATCTTAAAAGATAAAGACCTTGGGTTACTTTCATGTCCATAACATTTAAAAAGGAAAATAATCAGTTCTGGAAACCAAGCACAGTTTTCAGATGTAACTGAAAATAGTAGTCTTTATTGCATTCCTGAGAAAATCGTGTGCCTTTTAGTCTGCCCTAGAGGTCAATAGATTTTTAGCTATTTCAAACCAAAGGTGGGAGTGAATTGCAAAGCAGACTGTCCTCTAGTGAGTCAGCCTTGCTGACAACTCACTTGATTATTTCTTTTTTAATAACAAATGTGTCTGGCATGAGTCTTTCTACTGACAGCAGCTATGGCAGTATAGGATGAGGAGATGCATGATCTCTCAGATAGGCAAGACCCATATAATTTAGAGTTCTACAGGTGAAGAACAGCATCATGATTTCTTTCTAGAGATTGATAAGACCCCTGTGCAGGTGTCTGAGCTCTGCTGTCATACTTAGAGCAAAATATGCTATTTGAAAAATGAGCTGCCAACTCAGCAGGCAAGCCAGCTACTGGTACTGAATTATCTAAGGGGTGATATAATGTGGAGCACACTGTCTTGTGTCAGTAAGAGTTTGGAATCTATTAATGATCTGTTTCCTATATTTTGAGTAGGGTGAAGCTGAGAATACCAGCTACCCCTATCTCGTTCTTCACCCTTCCTGTTATAGTTGTTAGAAGGCTTCCTGATTATATTAAATTTTATGCCTTTGCAGCTATGTCATTTCTTGAACTTTAAAGATTGTAGAGAGTAACATTTTTCATCAATGCAATACCTTTAGACACAGTCATGTGGGAACATTTTGGTTGTAACTCATATTTGGCTTTGAATTTGAACTTTTAGGTGCTTGTAGGATGTATTTTCCTGAAGTATAAGCTGATTCTAAAACACCCCAATCTACCTGTGTTCTTATAGCTGTGTAATTCAAAATGTGGCCATGTTTTGATGGTATAGTTGTCTGTATCCACAGACCTTCCTGGTACCATGGAAGCCTGGAACAAAAATCCAAAAGTGTTCTGAATTTGGTAGAACTCTGTTAGCTTGAAGTAGACATATAGTTTCTTTAATAAAAGTGTTAGACTTAAATATCTGAGAACTGCCAGCTCACAGAGGGCAGCAGCTTTCAGTTTGCCACTTTCTCCTAGGAAGAAGGCAGAATGAGCATATGCCAAATGGAGGAAGTGGGAGATATGAGTCCTCAGCTCTATTAACATTTCAACATTTAAATGACCTCAGGCAGGTAGTTCTTATTTCCAAACCAATTGGTGTGTCTGAGAGTTTAGGAACTATTTGGAACAGTCTAATTGTGTCTAATGCAGAGCAGACTGGTTGTATTATTAGTTCTGCTGCTGTGCATGGAAATTCTAGATATGGTTTTAATAAAAATAAGTAATACAAATTGATGCATTGTCAGAGTTAGAATCTGCCCCATAAAACTTTGAATCTAAATGTATGTTGAAACGCTGCTTGTTGTGTTTAAAACAAATCTTTCTTACAAGCAATAGTCCAATTTGGTACTGATAAATTGTCATAGCCCTAGATTGTCTCTGAGTATACAGTGAAAATCATAAGGAAGTATGTATATATGTATATTTCATACATATATGTGTATGTGTGTGTATGTATATAAAGAAATACCCACAAGTTTGTACAAAGTATTGTTCAAAGATTATTGATAAGTATACACTAAAGCGATTTCCTTGAAGGTAGGATTTTTTGTTTGTGCTATCAGATTCAATTTGAATATGCATAGCAAGATTTCTCTATGGCCTTTAAAGCATTCTGTGATGACTTAATTTAACTACAAATTACAGTTTTTCATAAATTATTATATGCAAACATACCTGATCAACGTAAGAATAGATGAGTGTGCACCTTTGCAGTCAAATGCAGGGAGGACCTTATTTGTTACTTATGATTCAATTCCTCAGCTAGCTTTAGTTCCTAAACTTTAACAAGGCTTAAAATATAACTGAAATTTTGTAATGTGAGCAGACATTTTGCTTTTATAAAACCAGTTGTGAGACTTACTCTGTAACCTTAGAAAATATGTAAATCTTTCATAAGCTTATAAATGTGTATAAGTTTGTTTATCTTTCATAAGTTTTCTGCTATTTTTAATAACCCAGATCTGTCACATACATTGTTGACTAAAAATATGCTGTAAGTACCAAGTAGTCAAAACACTGAGACAGTTTATAATCCTCATGTAGACTGAAGTAGGGATAACCAAAAAGTGTATTTGAGAAGTTAAATTCCATTTTTGGGTGGAGGTTGAATGTGACATGAAAGTTATTCAGCAGCCATGGTGAGGTATTAGTTGTTGAATCCACAGGAGCCTGTAAAGTCTTCATTAACATTTGCAAGTTTTTGCACAGCAATGCAATTTCCAAGTCATTTCCTGAATTCAGTTAAAAACTTGGGATTGAGAGCAGTAGTGTTTTCCAATAGGTTTTATGTAAAATAAAATAAGTTGATATATTAAGTTATATGAATTAAGGGAGAACGCTGAAGTAAAATATAAAACATCAGGACTGTGCCCAATTAAACGAATAACTGTTACAGTAAATGTATGTAATATTTGATCATTTAAATATGAACTTAAATTTAAGATCTGTCTTTTCAATGTGATGATCAGAGATGCTTGTAAAATGCAAGTTGAAAATAGCAGTCTGTGTGATGAGACTGTTACCCTCCTATAATAGACTATAATTCTCAGCAGCAGTGCCCTGGATATTCAAGGGAAAACTTTTCTTTGTTTTTAGCTTCTAGTTCATAGTGCCGTCTAAGTAACATTAGATATTGTTAATATTTTCTTATATATCTTACAAGAAAATGCACAGTTTTAGTCATGCATTGTTTTAATTGCAAGTGCCGCATTGTAAGAACCTTGCAGATAGGTTACTGGATATACTCACTTAACAAAACTTGTTCACCAAGCAACAAATACTCTTTATTAAATCCCCTTCCTTAGATATTCAGCTCTCAATGATGTTCCTTCTATATTTCATGTAAGCTAATCTATACATGCAGTTGTAAATTCTTGTTAAAAGATGATTTTTCTGAAAGCCTTAAGAATTAGTGGCATTCTCTATCTATCAATTGCAAAGGCTGCAAAGAGGGTTCATACCAAACATGTCCAAAATCCAAGTTTTCAAAAGATGTCGAACATTTAACTAAAAGTTACTTTCTACCCACATTCTGCACAAATTCAATGGAGAGATGAGGGATGTATCAGACCAAATCTATACGTGCATTCCACCTGTTTAACTAGAATCTCATTAGTGTGGTATTAATCCCTTAAAAGCTATCTTATTATAGCTAATACCACCAACACGAAGTTTGCATAGTTCCTGGTGTATTGCTTGTTCAGCATCTGCAAATAATACTTCATTTTGTTGTTTTGTGTTTCACAGAGCTTTAGGATCAGTACTGTTGATCCTGTTGGTAGGAACCTGATTGCTGGAGATGATTATTCTAGAACTTAGCAACTAAATAGGTAGTGGTGATACAGATCCTTGTTATTCTTAGACTGCTGTACTTCTCTTTCATTTATACTTGCGTAGCGTGGACTTGACATATACTGATACAGGTCTTCCTTGATGGCTTTTAGCTAATAAATTGCAACCTATTTTCACAGACAGCAGGGGAATCCCTCATTCTAAATAGCAAAATCTTTGATGTGAGAGCCATATTTCTTATTTGTCTAAACTCTGAAGCCATATAATCCTATTACTGACTGGACCCGAGTCCTGACAATGTACTTACAGATCACTATGCATAATAAAAATATTAAAATATAGTTAATGTGGTAAAATACTTTATCCTAATTTAAATCAAACAGTTAGCATTGATCTTCTCAGTAGGTGAATTATTGCAGACATTAAAAGGGGGAACCAGCTGCTTTCATTTGTGATATGCAGATTGAAGACTGTAGAAGTAGTTACTCTGAATTTCACACAGATTGGAATGTATCCATACAGTGCTCAAAGAATAAAAACTGAAAAGCTGACAACTGAGAATCCAGAGGCAACCACATTTACTACTCAGTCCTTTTCATTTTATCTGGTAATTAAATGTTTCTTGTCTTTACAAGAATTCTTTGCCTAAAGTAGAAGAAAATTTTTCAGAAGAAAAAGAATATTCACTTCATATGAGCTGTCTGCTGTGTAAATTCCATCTGCTTTAGTATAGAATTGTGACTTTAAAATATGAACACAGATTCGTCTTAATGTGTATTCTGTGAGCATAAACTACAGACTGTAGTTGTTTTCTTCTGCAAGGGTTTGGATCTCCTAGATTTTTTGTGAGCAGGAGGGCTGAGTAAGGTCTAGTCTACATAGTGATAATCAGAGAAAATAATGCGCTTACTTTCTGACCTGGATTAGTTAAACCGTGCTAAACTGGGGGTAGATTCTCATTCAGAATCAAAGTAGCCTTCGTTCAATTGAGTTTATTTCACTTTCAAAATAAATTAAAGCCAATGAAGTTAAAACTACTTCAGTTCTGCGAAGTATAGTTCTGCAAAGGAGCTATGTATTGCTCCAGGGCAGTTTTAGTAATTAACAGTGAAATCACAGCGTAAATTCAGGTTTAGTTTGCCTTAAAGGTGTAAGCATATAAGCAGGAGTGGGCTAAGGAAATTTCACTAGTTGGTGTTAAACACTGAACAATCCACCATAGATGTTCAATGAAAGTTTAGCTTCCTCTCCCAAAGCATGGGCAAATAATACTTATCCCCAGCCCCGTCCTTCTGAGATATCTGTAGTGATCAAAACACTTCTATGAAAAGTAGCACATATATTGGACACAACATACCTAAATTTGTATGGCATAGCTTCCCTTAGCAAGTACTCTAATGATTTAAGTCTTGGCATAGGTAAGGTAGGGTGGGTAAAGAGGGGTACGTATTTTAGACAAATTGTTATACCTGGAGGAATAATGGTGAGCAAGAAGTGGGAAAACTGAAATAGTGAGTACTGCTGCTGAACGGGAAAAATTCAGTATCATTTAGGAGCACTACATGATTAGTGTTCCTCAGTGACTTGCCTGCTTTTGGAGAAAACTCAAAATGCTTTTGGTGCTACTTTGAGCAGAGCCAAATAGCTCCTGCTTGGTATTTTTCCCATCACTAATTTATATAAATATTCTATGTCCATTTAAGAGGAAAAGATGTGTCTGAAAGTTGTGTTCTTGAATGTAATTGAGTGTTCGATAACTTACATGAGCACAAGATATGGTTGATTTCTCTCAGGATATTCTCTCATCAGCCAGTCTGGATTTTTCAGCTGTGTGAGCTGCTTGGCAAAATATCATTAATCTAACTAGGTGACTGCAATGGGCTGGATAATCCTGCATGATGAAGAGTTGCAGAAATCTTTGAAATGGGTAGAAGAATGTTTGGAAAGCAGTAGTAATACAGCTGAGAGGTAGTAGGTGTGAAGAATAGCTTTTCTAAAACGTAGTCAGAACTCGGGAGATGCAGTTGTCAATTTTTTTATATTTTCTCATTAAAATTCTGTGATTTGGTGAAGCATTAGTTATGACTCTTGGGCCATATTTGTACTGTAGAACAGAAAACAAGCTAGTTGCAAGCTACCTTTACAATATGCATAGCACTTCCAAACCCAGAATATCCTCCAAAAATTCCTCCTTCAGTCCATCTTGTGTCCATGAAGAAAGGCAAATACTGTGGAGTCTTTCTGTTAGGGAAATGCCCTAGCTACTACCATGGTTATATACGTTCATGAGTATGACTGCACTCATACAAATCCTGCCTGGAGACAGCTGGGCTGGCTGCAGAAGTGCAGCATATCCTTGTTTAAATATGGGATAAGCAAGAGTGATGAAAAATCATGGTTTATCTTGGTGTATCCTGCTAGAGGGGAAAAAAAAGAAGTATTTTTCCTATCAAAACTACAGAACTAGCTGACTTCTATCACCTCATTGGTCACAGAAATTTTGGTCAAAAGGCCTATATATTTTCCAGCTTCAACAAGACTAGGCGTAGGAGGACAGCTTATTCATACAGCTAAAGACTGCTGGATCAGAACTTTAGAGGGAATTTTTTCATTAGAGAGAAAAACCTTGCCACATTTATTAAAGGAAATTTTGTCAGGATTTCACGCAATGCCCTTAATGTGACTGCAAATGCTGTTTAAATCTCTACTATGCTACAAATCACTGCACTGCTATGTTTTATTGTTCTGGGATGATTAATATCTTCATTCCATATTATTTATTTCAGATTACCAGAATAACACTGATATTAACTCATCCAGTATCAGAAGAGCATCAGAAGAAACTGATCTTTTTTTGGAAATGGAGCATGTTTCTGGAACATTAGAAACTAACCAGCAATCAGCACTGGTGCTTCCAGCTAAGATATCATGTGAAGTAAGACTTTGAGATGCTAAAATCTTTGGGATAGCTGTGGTGTTTTGCTCTCCCTGCTGTAATCTCATTTGTGCTCTGTCAGTTTTGAGAACAAATCACAAATGAAGAGCCAAAATGAGAGTGCACTTAGCCTGCAGCGGTATTTGTTTTGCTTTTGTGTCACATCCATACTATAGCCAGAAGATTTTTAGATAAAATAGATTAAAGAGAGCCTCTGAAGAAGGATTTTATCTCTATTAATTTTTTTTTGGCAGTTTGAGTAGAGATATTACTGTCATCAGGAGCTTGTATTTTAGAAGGGAAAATTAAGGCAGAGACTTCTCAAGAGATATGAGATAGGGAAGAATCAGTGTATTGGTACTTGCTTGTGTGAGTTAGAAAACTCCAGTGTGTATGCATCTTACCTAATTTTAAGTTGAAATCTGAAATAGTCTTATGTTCATATCTATGTACATTTCCTACACACACAGATGTTTATATGCAATTGGTTTTACTTGGGGTGGTTGTAAGAAAGCATGTAACAATGTAAGCAGAAAATGTATGATATCCAGTTCTGCATTCCTTTGTACATATCATGAACAGTCAGATATGAAGCTTGCAGTGTACGTGGAATGTCACTTAACTTGTCAGTAGACCATTCCATATGTTGGGCCTTGATAATAGATTACCAGTTGAATAATGAAAGACATGATACGTTTCGACCTGTTTTGCTCTTTTTCAATACGGGTTATCTTCTCTATAAATTACTCCAAAACCTAGAGGCTTTCAAAGAGAATTACAAATGGATATCTTTAAAACAAATGTAATCTTGAAAAATGCTATTATCTTGGCTAGAAATCTATATTATGGAAATTGAAATAGTATTATAAATGATAGTGTCTTGCTAGAGATTTTACTCATGAATTAAATCTCTTTTGTGTTCATCAAAGTTTAAATTTTTTGTGGTGGTGTAAGTTTATATTTTTTCCACTGAAAATTGATAGCAGTGTCACAAAGCAACAGTCTAAAGATAAACAGAACAAAATTGTAAGTCAGTATGTCGATGTAAATTGGTGTAATTTAAACCACTGTGACTTGATGTAGAACTGTGAACCTAAATAAAAAATAAGTAAAAGAAAACAGACACAAGAGACATGCTTACTAATTCTTTTTCTGCTTCAGTCTACCTAACACTGTGTAATTTGCACTTTTAAATTTGATTTCTACCAAAAAGATGACTTTATAATGAAAGATGATTTTTTTATAAAATGGTCTTTTAGAGATAACTTATTCCCATTATTTCACTGTTGAGCTTGGAAAGTTCTAAGGGAGTATAATTCCTTCTGGTTCAGGAGGCAATAGAGGGCTGTTTCTCAATTTATTCACTGTTTCTGTGTCACTTTACTGTTAATTCACTCTAAAAAATTAAGTCTGCAATACCTTAGATTCTTATTATCTTGAATGTCTTTTTTTCTAGACTATAAAATGGCCTTAGAAACAGTAATAATACATCTACATATATCTTTTAAATGCTGTTTTTAAAGATGATTAAGTAAGCTGAATTCAAAATGCTACATATTATAGTATGTTTTATATGAAAGTATTGTTAAAAGAACTTTCCATTTAATTTAGGCTTTAATTTACATTTTACACTTTCAGTATTATTGGGTGAAGGATTAATGGGAACATACTTTGAATTTTATAGAACCCTGGTGAAATATTTATTTTGTTGAAAGATGAAGTTGATGATGAAACTTTAGAAATTGAATTCATAGCAGACAGTCAACGAATTAGGACACATCCAGCCTCTTGGAATCAGAAGGTCAAGTATGTGAAAGCCTTAGGTAAGAGATAATTTCTTTACCTTTAAGTAAACAGGGCATTTTAGTCTCCGTTGGCTTTTTCTGATAGCTAGTTTCACTTCCCACAGTAGACTCTAGGTGTTTCCTGTACATGGGTTTTGCATAAAGAACACTATTAATGCAGAAGTGATTTATGGGAAACTAAGTTCTACTAGATTGTTTTTGTGTGGTTAAATGGCAGATGGCAGTCTTAAAATGTCATCGATTAACCACAGGTTAGCATTCTTCAAAATTACTGCCATAAAATGTGAAGCCAATATTCTTTTCTTATTACTGTCTTGCTAGGTAATGCAGTAATCTAATGCAGTAAACTTACACTTCTCTCTATAATTCTTACTGACACTGAAAAAAATTCTTGCTTATTTCTTCATGCCCATGCCAGTACTCTGTATTACTGAGCTGTACCATTTTTGCCCCACTCCTCTATATATAGTTTTAGTTCCCTTATTTTCATATTTTACCTCGAAGGTTATAAAGCAAAAAAAAAAAAGACACTGCATTTATGAGTTCTAGAACTCTGTTTTAAGGGCCGCACGAGTCCTCATACACTTGATTAGAGTTAGCAGTTAAACCATGTTCCACCTAAGCATTTAGACTTTGGCTTGCCACCCCATTGCATGATATGAATTACAAAAAATACTTAATACTTTATTTTGAACTATTGTAATAGAATGTTAGATGAGGGGGAAATGCATGCTGCAGTTTCGAACGAGGGCTTCTTGGAGCTATTTTTGAGTGGCTGATTGTCTGAACTGATTTTTATCCTGAACACTGTCCGTGCATCCTGAGAGCAGTTTTGTATTACTTAGTTTGGCCTTTTTACATTTTCAGGATTGCCCACCTGAATTGTGTGGGGTTTATTTGTTTGTTTTTGTGGACAGAGTTAGATTAAAAAAAAAAAAAAAATGATGGTGCTATAGCAAGATTCCTAGCACAAAGAATACTAATGAATTATAAAATATGGTCATAAAGAGGGTTCATGCTGCATGCTCAGAGGAAGTCTTAGTTAAAGTAACAGACTGTACTCTTTCCTTACTTTTTACTAGATAAACAACTGGAATAGAAGCAATTATACTGCAGTCTAGTTCAAACTGAATTTTGAGAACCTTGCCTATGATGAAGAAAATATTTCAAAAACAAAATAGCAATTCAGCAGTTTTCAATAAATGAACCTTGCTGTAATTTTAGGAGCTGATAATAGATCACCAGTCAATCAAAGGGATGTTTGAAACATGAAGCATGCATACTGTTTTCATTGCTTTTCTAACTTTTAAGCAATATTGTGACTTTTATACGGATTTACAGAGTTATATTCTCTTCTGTCTGTTTTTAGATGTTAGACTGAAAGATCTGGATAAAAAA
This sequence comes from Crypturellus tataupa, assembly GCA_034781795.1. NCBI lineage: Eukaryota > Metazoa > Chordata > Aves > Tinamiformes > Tinamidae > Crypturellus > Crypturellus tataupa. The sequence continues at coordinate 946,350 of JAWLRI010000035.1, read as the reverse complement.
ACTGACTACACTGAATCATTCTTGAAGTACAAATCCTGTTCATTGCCACTTTGTATTTTCTGTGATATTTTCCTCTGCTCTTTTACTTATTCCCTGAGACCTGTAATCTGTAACTGTAAAGTATTTTCAATTATTTTTCTGGTTTGGTTTTTTTATAAGATTTTCCTGCTGGCCCTGTATATGTAAATGTTTACTGCAAGGGAGTCATTAAGGCAACGGCGCAGATTGAATACTATACTGAGCTAGGGGAGATGGAGAACATTCTCAAAAAAGTGGCTGATCCAATTGCTTTTGCTTGTCAGGTAAGTTGACCTCTGTTGTAAATTAATAAGGAAAGAGGAATGTAAGTGCCAATATGAGTTAAGGAAGCATGCATCATGCTGTAAAGGCTGTATTTTGATTGCATAGTAATGAGTAATGGCTCAGTAGCAGGCTCGGGATTAGAGGCCTATCTTTGAGATGTCTAGTTGTAAGCAATCAGACAAGTGAAAACAAATTCTCTCTGTTGTTGTTGTTTATAGACAGTGACATAAATATTCTTGCTGTTGTATATGCACAAAGGACAGCATCCTGCATTATGGGGGATGAAAATAATAACAGGTGGTGCTACTTAAAACTGCTCTCCTCTCCATCAAAAGTGTTCTTTTGTGTGTGTTTTAGAACCAGTAACAACAAATAATTTTAAATCACATTGTATTTGGAAGATAATTATGAGTTCACTGATAAACAAGATTTCTCTGGCATAATTGATATGGAAAACATTAGGTTGCTATTCATATAGAGTCTGTATACAGCTGCTGAATTATCATTCCTGTGGTTTGCTAGTTGCTGTGCAGATTCTTTGCATATATTTAGAAGAATTCAGGTTTTGAAGCTGGGCTTCAAGTCAGCGCAGCACACTGCAGTGCTCTGCAGTATCTCCCTTGCTGATGGCACATACAAAATAATAAGACGAGAGCATACACTACGAAAGGATGAAATCTGATGTATCTTTAGTTCAACGGTGGGTAGTCCAAGCAGACTTGTCATGATGTCTATATTGTAATTGCAAAGCCAGAACGAAAATAATAGTCTGTTTCCAATGCAGACAGTCTCATTTTCTTGTGACAAATCTCCTTTATCTACCACCTAAGGCATTACCCTCATAACAAAGGGATTAATAAAAAATGATGTATTGCATTATTAGTACTCCATTAAGAATGGGGGTATATTCCTTCCAAATACAATTTACATCTGTTCTGAGAAAACAGGCCTGTTACACAATGAAAGTAGTGTACCACTATGTACAAGTGCACTATTAAAGTCTTTGTAATAGCTATCATTCTTTAAACTGTAGATTAAAAGACATTGAAGTTGAGCTTTCTATAGGTGAGATTAAAAATTGTATGCTTAAGTAGTGTGTCCTAATGATTTAAAAATCATTACCTAGATACTTACAGCATGCCTGAGATACACTGGAGACTTATTTGTGTTGTTCAGGAGTTTGACCCTTCATTTAACCAGCATAGCTAATATTTAGTAAGATGCATGCAATTCAAATTATATTCAAATGTAGAAATAATTTTATGCAGAGCAGTAGTGCACACCAGGGAATATAGCTGCAGTGTTATGACTGTTAGTTTAATAATCTGGTCTCCTTTTCCCATCTGTATTATAAACAGGGGTTTAAATGAAGACACAATCTATGCTTGGCTCTTGCTTTTACTTGTGTTGACAACTTAAAAATTAATGTCAAGAAATTTTTTATTATCAAATAAATGATAGAGTTCAGCCAACATCAGGGCTTTTCTGTGGGGGAGTATATTAGTAGTAATTCGTTTACATGATTGTGTATGTGCTGGAAGATTTCTTATTCTATTTTATTGTACACACTAGGCCATGGAGTGAGGCAGATGCGCTAGGTAGGTAGCTGAGTTATTTCTTCAAACTTTTGAAATCCTTTGAATTCTCTTGTAAATATGATTTACTGGTAATAAGATGCATTGTAAAGACGCAACTTACAAAACATGATTTAACTTAATCTTAAAAAATGTACTCATGCAAGGAAAAAAAAATAACCTAACTCTAATTAGAATTCCCATCAAATAACAGGAGCAGTAGTAACTTTTATTTAACTGGGATAATTAAAACCTTTGAGACTATCAGCTTGCTTGCAAAAGTATCCTGGGGCAGCACTGGTTTATCTATGCATAGTAACAATCAAATGCAATGGAAAACAAAGTAAAAATAAAGTAGAAAAACTTACAACAATTATTGATCAAAGCAGTAACATTCTGTGATTCAAAGAAAAGTTCGAGATTTTTACACATGTTTTCAATCTGAGGAGTATCTCATTATTAAAACTAAAAGACCTTTACAGTGTTGTGTGGTATATTGCTGGTTTTTTTTTTTTTTTTTTTTTTTTTTTTTTTTTTTTTTTTTTTTTTTTGTTCCTTTGAGCTGATATCAGCATTGACATGATTGTTCTTTTCTGTTCCTCCTACCCAGCAAGTAAGCCCAAGAAACAAAGTCACCCTAGTGACTAGACCTACAGCCATTTGTTCCTTTTACTGAAAGACAGGTCACAGGGGATCCACAAAGTATAGTTCTGTACCTCTTCACTGATAATTCTAAAGACAGAAATAGGAGTAATACCAGCTAAATTGTTAGGTTAGATCTATTTTAGCTTGAAGGTTGTTACAAATCATGTTTTTGGATTAAATTCTTTGCCACATGTGACATTTTGTTTCTATTTCCCATATTTGCCTGAACTTACAAAAGCATTGACCAACACTGGCAATACAATTTCTAACAACTCAATAAATAAGAAATGAAACAATATTTATTGTAATTTTATTGAAGTAAAATAATCTGAAATTTTATTTTAAGGAAGCTTTTTTGTATTAAAGTAGTGTTGAAATAGTAACTAAATCATTATGCTAAATGAACTTGATAATAGAACATAATAGGGTATAGGTTAACGCCATGTTTTTTGTTCTCTCATTTCTGTATAATTTTGCATTAAAGAAACTCTTAGGGATTTTGTGTGCTTATAGTAACTCTATGTAACCCTATGTATCTGATCATAACATTCTTGCAATTCATAATTAAACATTTTCATATTTTATTCTTTACTTTTCATCAAATTGTTACTTTGGCATTCTGGAGGGTATATATGCTGTATTGATTTTACTCTCTAACTTTCTACCAAATGCAAGTATTGATTCAGATATTTAGTATTTTATTCAGCTTAGGTTTTTTTTTGAAAAATGATGGCACCAAGGTCATATCTTTATTATTGAAATTGAGAGATTCATGTTAATTTAAGTGACTTAGTGAACTTTAGAAATCTTTATGACAGACTTGGTGAATAATACTGCTATGATTGAGAGACTTGATCCATGAGGGATGCTTTTATCATTGTTATGAAACAAGATTCTAGAGTATATATGAAAAAAAAGAAGAATGAAAATGACCTGCAGTCTTTTCCATGAAAATTGGCAAGAAATAGCTATATGTCCTGTGTAGCGATAGTATGCATACGCTTTAACTTGATCCCCTAATATATTTTCTATGAGACTACTTTTAATACTTTTCAACTTTCTAGGTCATGTCAGCAACTGTTATTTTAAAATGGTTCTTTCTTTGTACCTAAACATGAATTTTTTACGTACTTTATCAGTGGGTAAAATTGTAATTTTTAAGCCTCACTCCCTTCTCTTTGTCAGAGGTAATCTAGGTATTTAGGTGCATATGAAGCATTGTCTGATATGTAAGAACTACTGGAGTAGGTCATCTTTTTGTAAACATGAAAGTATATGTTACTTTCCTGGCTGGATGTGTCATGTTTTGCTGGCACACATTTTCAGGGTTTTGTTAACCCTGAAAGAATTATTAAAGAATATACATTATTAAAGATGTATTAAGTAATACATTATGATTCACAGAAGGATCAAAACATGTGCTTGTTTTTTTTTTTTTTTTTAAGGATTTTTCAGAAGCTCAGGTGTGATGGACATCACTCAGAGCCCCTCTGTGGTTCACAGCTGCTTCCTATTGCTCTGGAAGGCAGCAGGGGGTAGATGGAGAGAGTGCTGTCACCTGGGGAGGCAGTGCTGTCACCTGGGGAGGCCCTGAGCAGGGAGAAGCATCTGGAGGGTGGACTTGAGGCTTGTAGTAGCTCTTGCGGAAGGACTAAGACAAAAGGGAGGAGCAGAGAGCATCTGTGCTTTAGAGGGCTTGCTGAGAGCTGCTTGGAAACCTGATTTCTGGAAAGAAGATATTGCATATGAGGAGCAATTTGTTTTTTCACTTTTTTTTTTTTTTTTTTTTTTTTTCTTGTCTTAAATGCTTAGTTCTTTATGCAGGTAAAAGGTAGATTGCCTTGAAGTTCAGGGTTTCCTTAAAATGTGCTTAGTATGCAGTCCTGTTTTTGTTGGCTTTGGAGATGTTTTAGCAGGAGCTTTAGGTGCATAGTGTTGGTGGCATTTCTTGGCTGGGTGGGATATATCAAAATACGCAAGTGTAGTGTATCTGGAGTCCGTAAGTGCTCTGGAGCAGGAGTGGATAGTAAGAGTATAAATAAATGCTTATCCTGATTTCCTAAGTGTGGGGATGACCTTTATGTTGGTATGGAGCTTTCACCTTCTAGCTGGATAGCACAGAGCAGTCCTATGCTACGTTCTGCTTCACTGCTGTTTTTGCTGTTATCTTCACATAACTAATGGAACAGAAATCAGCTTTGGTTTTAGGTCCTCCCTTGTGCAACGTGAAAGATGTTACTATAATTTTATTATATATGTGTACTCAAACTACTGTTTCTTGCAGTGTCATTGTAGATTTGTAGAGCCAAGCTAGTTGTTACGGCTGGTTAACAAAATGACCTCTTAAATCATGGCTTGAGCCTTTAGTCTGTAGATATCTGGAAGAGGAGACAAAATATAAGGTAAAAACAAAAAATTGCATTGTGAAAACCGTGCACAAGAGATGTTATTCCTAATTCTGATATTAAATGAATGGAGAAGCAGGTCAGGTCAGTGGAAGGCAGACCAGTTGAAACAGCTGTATTTTCCACGCTTCATCTGTTGTCTTTGGAAAGCTACACCGTCTAATGCCTGCCTTGGCAGCTTGTATGGACTGGGACAGCTTGATATGATGGAGATTAAGCCATGCAAAGTTTCATGGCCTTAAGCACTTTGTTGCAAATTCTTTAAATTGTGCACCCTCTTTGACATGGGAATTTGATTCACTTGAAACTGAGAAACATTACTTAGTTGCCTGAATGCAATGAAATAGCTGCCTATTCTTAAGCTCCTTCTCCTTCAGATTTCTGCCTAAAAAAAAGGATCAATCACAATTTACTAAATATTTTACATTTCCTCAGTAGTCACCTCTGTCCTTTTGTCCTCAGTATGTCTGTCAGACTTTTTTTTCCCAGGGTAATATATAAAATATAAAAGTCCATATAGTTCTGTATATATCCCTGTTAGCTATTTAAGAACGGTTCCAACAAGTAGCAGTTGAGCTATGAGAAGGCACATTCCAGTGAGCACTCCTTTGCTGTGATTCAGCTGCTTTTGGTGCCCAAACCATTCTACCTAATGGGCTGTGCAGCAACAACTGGGCCAGCTTCTTAGTACTCAGTGTTAAAATATCTTCAATGTTCAAATCCCTGTAGACATACTTCTCTTGTCACATCAAGAAAGGAAGCGCTTAATTATGGCTACTTTGAGATTCATTAGGAACAGATTTTTGGCTTTTTATCCAGACAGAATTAGGCAATCAAAAAACATTTTATTGTATACAGTAGAGATTTCCCTTGTCTAAAAAACTGTGTTTGCTAGGGAAGTTCATCCAACTAGTTGCATGCTATCCATTTCTTAATCTGCCAGTTGATGTTAGACTATAGCTGGTGGAACCAAGCAGTGTGCAACCTCATTGTAAAGGTTTTGTGTAAGAGAGCTACTAAATTCTTTAAGATCATCCCAGATTACTGCTGTAATGACTATTGATTACCTGTTTCTCTTCAACTGGGTCTTAGTGTAATGATCCTTCTTATATAAGACTACTTGTATCATTACTACTTTTTTATGGCTTTCGAAAATATGGTGAATCTTGCTAAGAGTGAGTTTGTATTCATTTCATTTGAATAATTTGCTTTACTAGAACAAACTTATAATTCATTCACTAGTATAAACTTAAAAATACATATGTAGCAAATTCTCTGTCTCTTTCTGGCAACAGGCTTTTGAATTCTCTTCTGTAGAGAAGCTGGACAATGTTTTGACTTTGCTACTGAAAATCAAGATGTCTGCTTACGAATTCAGTACATTCCAAAGTGAAGAGCACCATCAACAAACCAGTGAGTACTCTCTCATGTGCATTTATTAATAAGACAAACTTAAAATATTTAAATAAAGGCCATTAATGAAATGTGGAAATCCACAGTAAAGACACCATAATGAGGGGAAAAAAATAGAAAAATATCCTTTATGAGTTAGTGCTATGTATACTTGTTTCATTGTTGGGCTAGTTTTAGGTTAATTGCAAATTGACAGCTTTGCATCTGTCCAAGTTGATGTTTGTGGAGAAATTGAGCAATAAGTCATGATTATTGTAGAGAAGCTTATACACTGTATTTTTTTACTAATTGCTTTTTAGCAGTACAGTTCACAGTTCATTTCCTGTTTCACAAAAAACAACTTCCATATCTGAAAGAAATGGATGACTTTTGAACTTGGAACAGCATTAAGCATCTTAGTTAATTTTCGTCACTATGAACTTAATAGTTTGCGTTACGTTATTCTGACCAGGTAATTATATTTAAAATCACAGAGATAAAACAGGATTTGTCTGTAAGTTAAATCAGGATTTGACTGTAAAATAAAATTAGATACACCATATGCACACTGAAGCTACTGCCTAAGAGCAAATACAGATTGAATTCAGTTAATTATTTATTAAGGTTGCCAATTATTGCAATAAATTGAAAATGTGACTTAGTATATACTTTAAAAACATAATTATGGTGTTACTTTGGATGTGTTTTTTTCCACGAGACTTGTTTAAAAAAGGCAAAAAATAAGATTTTCATTTAGAAATAACTAAATATAACACTTATTTTTCATTACCTTCAAAATTTGCTATATTACATTTGAATAGAATTTATTTACTCTTAAAATCACAGTGCATGTACACAAATAGGGGAGAGAACTCAGTCATTACTTTCTCTTAATCAGTTCTTGTTTAATCACAGTCATTCCCACTTTTATTTTGAGTAATGCTTCTCTGATGAACTTCACTGCTTTGTACTAGACACATATGATTTAAATTTGCATCAAGTCTGTGAATGAAGTTAAATATGGCTCTCTGTTGGTAGGACATTAAGCGACATACTTGTCCCTGCCAGGTTACTGTGCAAGGCTGACAGTTAGGGGTGTATAGCATAGTAAAGCATCATTCTTAATATAAAAAGTTTGTTCTTATGTACAAAAGATTTTTTCACATTTCTAATAACTGCTTGGATTTGGGCACGTTAATCCAATAGTGGGAATAACTTTTACCTATCCCCAACCCTTCCTGGAGAGGGCCGTGCAGTTGGAGAGTGAGTTGGCCGTTTGCAAGCTAGAATCAAGTGGTTTTAACCTTCCCAAAATGAACTGCTTCAATGAAACCTGCAGCAAGGAAGTGTGAGTCAGATGCTCCAAATCTTCAGGATGTGGTTGCAGAGTTGGAAGTATGGGGATGTGGTTGTGACTGAGAGAAAAAGCTATTCATCAATGTAATGAACTGTTTTTATATCTTTCAAATGGCAGATGAATCAGCCCTAATTTCATAATTCCTATACTTATTGCTTTATCCTTACTGGTCAAAATAAGCCGACTTAAGCCAGAATTCCCATTATGTGTTTCTAAGGAGGATAAGCGGCACTCTGCACTGTAATGTGCTTGGTTGAAATAGAGGCACATTGCTCTATCAGTGTATAAATTAATAGTGATAGCAGTAGTTTGATTTTTTTTTTTTTTTTTTTTTTTTTCAGTGACTACCCAGATCATCCAGTGTGATTTTTCTGAGATTCTTGTTGATTTCCTAATTTTACTTCTAAAGACTTAAAAACCTCTTGAACTCTCTTCAGAGAGCTTCTGGTGAGACTTAGTATCAAACAGTTACTTCATAAAACTTTGAAATACATACTTTTTAAACTCCAAAGCTGGAGCCTTCATGCATTGAGCACTCAGTGAACTGAAATTAATCGTGGGACTTTTACAGCCTGTATGTGATACCTCTAGCTTGTTCCCAGTGGAGGTAGATGCAGTCATTTAAATCTGTTGTCTCTTTTAGCTTGTAAGATTTTTAAACACGTCCTTCTGAAATTGTTTCAGTGCCCTAGTCACTGGCATAACTACTGAGGGCCAGTCCTTTAGATTTATTCTAATGTTATGCCTGGTACATCAGGATGCAACTGATAAATTGCTCTATTTTTGACTCTTAAATATGAAGTCAACATGTGCAAATAATGAAGAACTCATTAATTTTATTATTTTAAAAATTGCATGATTTGACTTTATGATATGAAGTATGTGATGGATTATAAAATTAAGACTGTGAAACCAGATATAAAATCTAATAGGAAAAATGCAAATAAATCTTTTTGTTATGTTTTGACTACACTAATGGTGGCTTATACCAGGGAATCACCAGATACATGGTTAGTTACGTAACTTTTTGGGATTCGTCTCTGCAGCATTTCTTCTGGAATATCTTTTTAACTCTTTTTTTTTTTTTTTTTTTTTTCTTCCTTTCACATCATGAATGTGGGTGCTTGTGAGAGGGTGGTGTGTAGGCTGGCAAATTTAAGATGCATAGCAAAAGACCAGCTCTGATATTGTTTAATGCATCTATTACAAGTATATTAGTCTAATCCTCTTACCGAAGGCTTCTTTTAGTTTACTCTTCAATATGCAATTTCAGATTACCTTATAACTTATGTCTTTACTTGCTACTAAGAATGCCCACAGGAAATACAATATCATTATTTTAGGTGATGAAAATCAAAGGATATATGTGACATCAAAAAAAGTGTTCTGTGACCATAATCTCTATAGCAGAAGAATTGTACCTGTATATAACGCGAGGTACAATAGTTATTATAATAACTATAATAATAATTATTATTATTTCTTTCTTTTGCAAAAGATGCAATGGGTCACAAGTATGTATTTTGGAAGCTTAAGTTTCTGGCCAACTACGCAATGAGAATTCTGTGAGCAACAGATGAAACTTCTTCAAGTTTCTCGCTCGGTTCTAGTGCTGTAGTCCTGCGAGCACTTTTAACATCCATGTGATAATCTTCCTACATGGGGCCCAACTTGTTGGTCTACTTGAAAGAAGAAACATCTGTGCTTAAATGGAGGCAGTAGTGAGACTGTTTATCTGTAGTTCTTGTTTGATCTCTTTTAACTTTGACAATATTGCTACAATAACATTGACAATTGGACGTGACAAAAAATTTCACACTGATTTTTACAAACCATGGTTTCTGATGTATGTGTATGCATGCTGCTGCACTTAGGATCAGCTTATTGCAGTAACTGAAAAGTGAATTGTGTCTCTATCAGTAAAGTATTGCCAAAATTGCTGTATTTATAAAGCTTGTCAGTAATTAAGTGCGCATTTCAAACTTGAACTGTGCCTCTTTTGTTTTAATTACTTTATGTGTTTTAAGAACACTTAAAGAAGATCTAGGTGTTTGAACATTGTCAAAATATACTTAGAGTTATGCGTGGATATTACCAAGTGGCAGCATAGAAGCATTAAAATAGACTTTTATTCTGCTTATCAAAGGCCAAAATGTTTTACTATTTAAAAAGATTATTTTGCAATCTCCAAAGAGGAATATGGGAAGCCTAATCAGTTGAGAGTGCTAAAAGTAGATTGAATAGAAGCTATTTAAAAAAAAATATGTTTAATTATATAGCACTCACTGAAAGAGAGCTGAGACATGTCTGAGATTTTTAGTGGTGGTAGTAAGAACAATAAGATACTTTGTTCTACATCCTTGTTGATGCTTTCTTTCAAACAGAAATATCAGACTCAAAGGAGATGGTCTGGGCTTTCAGCTGCTGTAAAAAACAGCAGGTAGAAGACAGACTGGAGAAAAAAAAAGATGAGGTTTTAAGTGTTTTCCTTTAGTTTAGTTGGTATTGATAATATAGAAGTGATCCATTATTTTGGAAATAAAAGTGTATCTTAACAAAGCCTGCAGAAATACCAGACTGTAGGCTGCTATGTTTGCTTCCTAAAATTTTTATGAAAATTCCTGCAGGCTAAAGCAACACCACAGTACAGTAATATTAAATTTTATGCTTTCTTTTATAGCCATGTTCTTCCAGAATGCTCTACAGAAAACAGAAGAGAGTAGAGAAAGAATTATGACAGGCCAAAACATTAACTTTGTGTATGTCAACTAAAACTTGTAATTACGAGCAAGCTCTGGGTTCAAAGTCAGCTTGAAAGCTGAAGATGCGACCTTAGTGAACTTCAGGTTACACCACTTAATCACTTTTATCCTTTCCTTCCCATTTATGATTCCCAGCTATCCTGGTGCTTTTCACCTTCTTCACTGAAGAACTGACACTGATTAGAAAGGGTTGTTTGTTTTGTTTTTCCACTTTTG
>JAWLRI010000035.1:873064-924999 GCA_034781795.1 Crypturellus tataupa | reverse complement strand
TAAGTACCTCAAGGGAGGCAGTGAGGAGGATGGGGCTGGCCTCTTTTCACTGGTGGCCACCGACAGAACTAGAGGAAGTGGCCTCAAACACCAAAAGTTCCACAGGAACTTATGGAAGAATTTCTTGCCAGGCTGCCCAGAGGGATTGTGGAGTCTCCTTCTCTGGAGATCTTCAAGACCCACTTGGATGCAGCCTTGTGCCACATGCTCTAGGTGACCCTGAACTAGATGTCGAACTAGGGGTTGAACTAGATGACCTCTAGAGGTCCCTTCCAACCTTAAGCATTCTATGGTTCTATGGTTATATGTTATAGAACCTCAATGCAGTAAGTCTGATCGGTATCAATATTTACTTAATTACTTTAAACGCTACTCTAGTATCGCCTTGGCCAATTGCTCATTAGTTTCAAGGAGCTGGAAGAGTATGCAAGAGATAAGGGGAATAGTGCATTTTCTAAAGTTTGTGCTAGTTCCCCAGTAAAGCCTACAGGGATTTTATTCTTTCCACAGTATTTTAGTGTTCAGAGCCATTGCTGGGTCTATGAATCCTATATATCATGGCAAGTTATTAAACTGACAATGAGTAGGTTGCCTTTTTTTTTTTTTTTTTTTGCTATTTTGCAGTGTGTGGATAATTGCAAACCTTTGGTGATTAAATCAAAATCTTAAGCATTTAGGGGAGTTTTAAGTTGAGCCAGCTGATAGTCTGCCAGCTGATAGACACATTTGAGCCTATGATTTAAATCAAGTGTTAGTTCAGTGGGATCTTTCTCCTCTGCCTTCCCCTTTACCCCCTCCACATTTCCCTGAATTGCTTGTGGAATTGATTCTGTTAGCAGTGTTTAGTGTCTTTTGTTTAGGTTTTCGTTTGGGAATTTATTTTTATTTTAGTGTCTTAGTAGGTTTCATACTCTTTTCACATGTTCTCTGACCGACATGCTTCCTGTAATGATAGCTTGCAGGCACATGCTGCATTTAGCGGTCAAATTCATCAGTTTTTTAGTAAAGCATTTAGGGTAATGATTGAACATGGAAGAGCTCCATTTTAAGGAAAAGGCTAGATTTTTCATTTTAAAGTATCATAGACATTAAACTGAAAACATTTTCTATATTTCTGTGTGGACTGTTATGCAAGCTAGAACCTTGCACCTTAATTGTGATTAAATCTTCTGTTGTAACTGTGCAATTGAGTACAACCTCCTCATGAAAGCAATAGTAAATAGAACTACACATGTGGAAAGCTTATTTTCGAGGTACGAGATACCTATTGAAATTTATGTATAAATTAAATGATCTAGCATGCTTTTTACCCATCATTATCTGATATTTTGTTTTCTGCCATTCTGTAACTATAGTAGTGATAAAGTGGAAGTCAGTTGTTAGCAATTCAGTGTTTTAAAAAGTCTTTGCAATTTTTAAGAGCACTTGATTCCTAACAGAATTTTAGACAAATGCTCATGTATTTGGAACAAGGAAGTTGAAAAGGCCTCTATAATATCTGTGATCTTAACTGTACTTATGTTTGTAAAACCACGGGATTTTCAGAGGTCCTGGTGACTATTTTGTGACAGGGAAATATCAGCAAAGATGTTTACATAAGAGAGCTTGTTTTGTTGTTCTTTCAGTAGTGTTTAGGCTGGAAAAAAATTATCTGGATTCTTCACCTGCATTGCTAGCTTCTGAACTGATTGAATGTGTTTAAAAATGCATGGTGAGGCTTGAAAAAATGTAAATAAAATGTTTTGCATATATGAGAGAAAATAAAATTGACCCCTGTATATAGTTGTATGATTGATGCTGTTGTATAAATCTATGACATTCCTACACTTGGACCCTTTATCTTTAAAAAAAAACTTGGAAATAAATATGTGATAAATTGGTCAGGTAGATAAATACTCAGTAGCAGCCTGAAGAGGTGTTAGAAGCGCTATGGTCAAGATACATAGAATGAACTCCTGCTTACACTCTCCCCTGATAAGTCCACTGGCAGTGAAAGTGAAATGTAGTAAATCTGATATAAAATGAAGTTCTGTGTAGGAAGTAATTTTTCTGTTCAACTAGTTGAGATATCATTGAAACCAGAAGTATAAGAAAGATGCAATAGTTTGAGTTTTGGAAACTTCTAGTCACTGTATACATGGTGGGTTTTTTGTTTTTTATGATTGTTTTTGATCACAAGAGCACAAATCCTGTAGCCTAGGAACAAAGCAGTTGGCAAGAGTTTAAGGAGAAGGTTTCCTGAAGGGAAGTTATTCCATAGCTGTCCACCAGAGCAATTCCTTGAGACTTTCCAGCAGCTTTCCTGTCCTGGCTGTTCCACTGCCTCTCTGTCGTAAGGTGCAGGTTGCCTTTTATTTCTTCTTCCTCAAATACAGTCATTTCAGGAGCCCAAAAGAAAAAGTGAAACAATACTAAAATCACCTGCTAGTTCCAAGTTTGCTATACAAGCCCCAAAGCATGCAGCAGTGGGGCAGTCCAGTGGGGTCTCACATCTGTCAGATGAAAGTTTGAAGGCATATGAGTGACTACTGAAAAGCAGGTTTACCGTGTCAGCATGACACTCAGTGAGGAGCCTGTCTGGAGCGTGACGTTTGGCTGCCTCCCAGGGATTTGGTAAGAAAGCACACAATTTCAACAGATCTTACAAGTTGTTGAATACAAAGAAAAATAAGATAGAATCTCCTCCTTCCCTTTCAAAGCCTCTCATGAAGGGTGCAAAATTGTCATAAGGGGAATTCCACCCTGACGGAGAAGAAATTAGGAGAGGAAAGGCATTGTTCAAATTACAGCGGCAAATATGATCTCTGAGCCAAAGGTGCATACTGTTCAAGTGACATTGAGATATGATTGTAATTCTTTGATCCCCAAACTAAGGAAAAATAGAGGAAGAAGCAAGAATTAATGAGTAAAGTTATGTAAAAGGTTTGCCATATTCTTAGCAGTCTGAAGGTTCAAAGCTCTGCATAGTTCTAATGGTGAGCTACCACATTTCCCTACAGCTGTAATTTATGGCTTAATTAGGAAAATTGTCTTTAAGCTCTGTATCAATAGAATGACCATTAGAGAAAGACATTTCTCAAAACTACCAAGCCTGAAACTGCTTAAAAAAATCCATTTCTGCCCTGCACAGTGTTAGTTCTTTTTAACAGAGCCAAGCAGAGTCTCCATTTATAATTCTGAGGCCCCTGCACAGAAGGTACACTCATTCTTTATTTTGTCTTCTTTCCTTATGCACCCATATATTGTTTTACAATATATGAATCAATATTTCATTGCCAAGACTCTAGGGTGCCTAGCAATAATCATTTGCTTTTCTTACATTTGGTGCAGCCTGAAAAATGGTTTGGATATTCTACAAATTCAAAAGAGCATGAAGTACTTGACATATATCTTCACTCTGACAAAGACAGCCAATATGTTAATAGATTGCTTTGTAATGCATGTTTAATATCCTTTGCAATCATTACATTCCAAATTGTATGCTGTCTGCTATAGACATGGGCAGCCTTCTTCAACCCCATGAACTATGTGGCAAAAGCTTAATGTGGCTGGCAGCAGTAAAGTATATCTGTCAAAGGGTTGAGTTGTTCTCAGGCAGTAGAAGTTAATGTTTCTGCACAGCTCTTACCGTAAATGCAGGATGGCTTGTGGGGCACATAACTAGATCTTAGCACTGTCTGATGATGCTAATCTTATGAGCTGTATTTGGTTAGATTTTACTTACTCCTGTGACGGCAGATTATTTAGCTGCTTCTGTACAGTCATAGAAGTGATCTGGGAGCCATCCTTGAATTACGGGGGAACTGCTCAAGAGCTGCAGGGGGCCACACGTGCCCTTCTGAATTCCAGCTGAATGCATCTGCTATTAATAAATACCACTTTCAGAGAGTTATGAGAATATATGTAGGCAGAAAATCGCCTACCTTATGGAAGACACTAGCAGGTTCCTTTTAAGATACCTAGGAAAACACAGAAGTCAGTGTTATACCAGACCTGGAAGTAATACAGATACAAGTGAAATTCTGAACTGCAATAATTAGTCAAAGCATCAAGGATTTTTTTTAATAAGTTATATTTTTTAAAATATGGTGTGAGTAGATCACAGGTATTGCTGAACATAAAGGGGTCAAAGTATGGAACAAAAGTTTCCATGGAGACCGTGTGCGAGTCCAGGGATCTTTTCAAATTAATTAGTGTTGTGTTGTGAAGAAAGAGGTTGAAGGGGACAAAAACGAGTACAGGTGTAGAGATCTGCGGGAAATTCTAACCAGCGTGTCCTAGGGATGCATGTTGTCATTGACAACATAATAACTGTATATAACTAATATATGTAACTATATAATATAACTGTAAAAACAAGTGGTTTTAATAGATCCTTTTTTGCCTTTCTTTGGAAAAATTCAAGATATAGCTAGGTACAGGCATGAAATAGTCATATCCATAAAGAGCGAGACAGAAAGGGCTTCTGGAAAATCCAGAAAAGATCCTTTCTGAATTTTGAAAGCAAGAATCATTTCCCTCTTTTTTCCAAGGTTATTAATTAAAGAATGGTTTGTTATTTTAATTTGCTTCTCTGCATATTAAATGTACTTATGTAATGCAGAAAGAAGGATGATATGTATTACTAGTTTTTTTAGTCAATAAAATGACAAAGAAGCAAGTGTGTGTATGCAGTATTTTGGACTACATTGTGTTATGCTGTGGCTAATGAAATATGATGTATTACGTTAGAACTTGGGCACTTGGAGAAACAGGCTTCTGTTGGATCCTTGGCTCTGAGTCATTTCGGAAGAACAAACAGTGCCCGGTGCCAACAGCAAAATGTGGCACATTGTTCAGGCAGCACTTAGCTAAAAGTAGTTAAAAGACTTATTAGAGCTGAAATTCTCCAGCAATGTGGCAAACATTTGGAGAGGGTTTAAACAGTGATTCACTCTGTGTCTGCAAGCAATGGATGCCAGCAGAAAGAGGAATAGTTAGTGGAAGTACATGACCAGAGACTTTAAGCAACTTTGGGAAGATGCAGGGTTGCTAAGCTGTTGTTGAACAAAAAGATCCATTCTATAGAGCTGAAATAACTTACCCAAGAGATAAATGAACAAAGCTCTGCCTTCATTAGAGCTGAAGTTTTTACCTACCTACCACAGTAGAAGAGGAAAAAAGGAAGAGATTTAGAAAGAAAGAAGATACAGGGATTTATTTGGTATTGAGTTTTTGTTCCTATGAATTATTTCTAAGCTGACGGTTTGTACCAGCAACTGAAGAATACTAGCAAGTGAGAATATACATTGGGCAGGGTATGCTGCTCCAAGCGGAGATGGGAAAGCTAAAGATAATTCCTAAAGTGGCTGGAGTTCTGAAACACTGTCAGCATCATTCCGTTTGACATCATGCTCTCATAGCATATGTTCAGTATTTGTCTCTTGTGTCTTTATGTAACATCGGTGATAACAAAAATAAATTATTATACCAAAAAATCGATAACTACATAGTGGGATTCTGAGAATTTTAAGAGATTGATTCTTAAAAAAAATGTCAAAATAGATCATAAGCCACATTATTAGTATTGTCTAAAGACATCTGGCAAATCTGAGAATGCAGAGACTTGGACTCGGGAGAAGGCTTGCTACAGCACTGCAGTCTGAATGCAGTACACAGCAATCTGTTGGTTGTAGCAGATCTGGAATAGAGTTATCAGTGAAAAAAACGGGCTTGATAAAAATGAACTTTGCTAACTACTGGGAGGTTTGTAGAGATTTATGAAAATAATCATACAAAACACTGAAAGTTGCATATCCCTGATAATTATTGCTATAATGAGATTTTTTTTCTGCTAGGTAATTGGAGTTTACTCTTATTCTCATTTTTAATAGGATGAGACTGGAAACTTCTAAATTGTTTTGTGCAAATGCAAGTGATGCAAAATATAAAAAGATATAGAAGTCTTTAAGAAGGTTAAAATCTGAGGGAGGGAGAAAAGGAAAGAATATTTTAGACCTGCACTAAATAAACCATATAATTGGAAACATAGCTAATACTTATCAAATGACAAAAGTATAGACTAAGTACAGTGAGAGATCTCATTTTTGATTGCGTATGGAGAATTGCCTCCCTAGAGAAAAGCAGGCATAGATTTGTTTACGTTGCTATGACAGGGAGAATTACTTGTACTAAATTGATATTTTCATTTCCCTAAGAAAGCTTTGAAAGATCTTTCAATATCCTTCAAAGAAAATCTAGATCTAAAGCAGTAGCTGTGTGCTAACAAGGCCATAGAATCATACTTGGATCCGTGTTAAATCCTGAAACTTAGCAGAATGCTGCTAATGAATCATGGCTTGTGCGTTTGGAAGTAGAGGGCAGTTGCTCTGTGTGCAAAGCAAGAGCAATACGAACAGTCAGAATTCAGAAATCCTAAGAGAATCATTGCCTCTGATCCACTGAGCTCTTCCTCTACATCTGCATAAAGAAGAGGAATAGACACAAGTGTTTTAAGTTTTTACATATTATTCCACATTTTAGTTAAATGTCGGTAATGAGATGATGTCAGAGTAGCGGCTTTGAAGCAGTATTGTTTGTTTATTTGTAAGCAGTGGACTTAAGGAATTTCAGCCCTCGTGGTATTTGAAAGTTTCTGAGTCTAGATTTGGGTTATGGGTACTGCAAACGCAGCTGAGCACTGAAAGAGGCCAGAGCCATGTGCATGCCACATGCCTGAACCAAGAAAAAGTCAGATTCAGTCTGTGATTTTTGATCCGTTGCTAATTATGATCATGTGTTTTTGTATGGTACTGCGTAAGGATGTGATGCAATTTCATTATAAGCTCTTTCCATTAGCACAAGAGCTTAGGATATTTTAACATCGTAAATAAGGCAGTCATTTTTCTTTTTTGTGTGTGTGTGTGAAATGCTTGGGTACTACAGTGATGGAGATAACGCAAATATGTAGGCAGTAAGCAATTACCTAAACAGAAGATTCAAGGATTCAGCTGGATTCAGTTTTCCTTAAAAATAATCATGAATGAGATGCATTCTTTATCTCTCCTCATGTGTATGTAAATGTGCTGAATATCTCTAAAGTAGCCTCACAGTATGCTCAGTCCTGCACTGCACTTTCCACTCTGGCTCTTGTAGACCCTACTAGACCTTTTTAATACTCAGCAAAAAGAATATTGGACCTGCAACTCATGTTCAGTTCAGCAGATGTCACTAGGCTTTTCAAAGGGAGAAGAAAAAAATCAGATGGATCCTTTGATCCCTGTTCAGAAAAAACATCTTTTCCTAGCCTTTTTTACAAAAAGGGCTAGAAGTGAATGAAAGAATGGAATGGAAGCAAACAAATATTCACATGAGTCTGAACAGATGATTTGCAAAGCATGCAACAACGTTGACCAAAGGGCAGAACATAGAGAGGATCAATCTGTGGGTGCCAGTCTCAAGATCAACAGGAGGAGGAGAAATCAGGGCAGAGATTTTCTTTTTTTTTCTTAATCAATATTTAGTAAGATAACAACAAGTTCTAGTTCACAGAAGTTACATGATATGTATGTATAATTGGGATTGGTAGTCTGATTCCTTTTGTTCTTCCTCCACACCAACATTTCTGATACTTGTTCTCTATCCTGAGGTCCCTGAAATAATCGAGGTGAATTTGTGGGTCTGTTCTTGCTTCCTTAGAGTTAGAGCGCTATGACAGCACTATAAGAAACTCTTGGTACGAGTTTGTATCATTTTGGCTGAGTGGGTGATCTTGTCCCAGGGAACTAAGGAGGTAAAGAATCAAGCCCAGTTGAATACAAATTTATACAAAAGAACTTTGTAGTCTAGTTAAAATAATCTTCAAAAAATTACCTTGAGGAATTTGATTCTATTGTGCATATATAATTAATAGAGTTTTTAAATGTATCAGTGCTCCAGAGAAGTTACAGTCATGAGAAGCATGCTAAGATGAGAAATCAAGCAGTAAGTAATAATATAGAATCAAAGCCACATCACCAATTATGGCAGTTTACCAGGTTTAATCTTTTGAGGTACTGGCATAATTATTCATAAAAAATGGGATTTTTATACTGTACATTCATTTATTTCTGATATATTTAAGGCCCCAGGTGTCTAATATTCATTCAGATCTTGCAGCTTGATTGATCAGATTTCACTTGAAGTAAATTGCAATAAATGCAGTGCAATAAATTTCAGTTCTCAGTGCTATGGGAGCTTGTAGTCTTTGACATGTATGATTTACTGTAAATACTTTATGTTATACCTGCCTTAAGCCTTGAAACAATGTTGTTCTTGAATGCAAATAATGCCTTTAGCCCATGTAATTTTAATAGCTGTTAAATTTGACTTTTGCAGTCTGTTACCATTTTTCACCTTTACAGGAAAGGGACTGGTATGACCGTATGAAGCCAGGGTGTTGAGTTTGTTGTAAAAGGAGTCACTTCTAAGACTGAGATTTTGCAAGTCAGAGAACTGACTTGCACGAATCTGAAATAATCAGTCATTTTTGTTTCAATCTGTCAGTCTGTTTTGAAGGATCTGGATGTTGTCCTTGAAATGTGCACAAACCTTCAACTAAAGCAGGTGAAAATACATGACTTTTAATACAGGAGCCTGTCTTCTCTTATGTATAAAGACCTCAATAGCTTTAAGATTTGTGATCCTCATAACTCCTTTACCCATGGCATAAATTTAGAATGACTTGTCTAAAGTAATATGTTTTCAGACCAAGTAACAAGTGTTGTTTATGCAATCTTTTTGCAATTATTTATGTGTAAATTGCAAGTATTATTAGAGATTCTTCCATGAAATGGCAGTACATGAGTACTTAGTATATATGAATGGACATTTTTGCTAGAAGTCCTTTCACTTTTTTAGGCTAGTAAAGTTATGGTGCTCATACAATATGCTTGCATATTAGTTATTTATGACATGTAAATAAATTAGTGTAATGATATGCCAGTCTAGGATTAATTTTCTCTGAGGCTCTGGCCAGTGATGTTGCTGTATAGCCTTACATTTCCATTGCATGTAGAGAAATCTTTCATTTGTTTACATGACAAGCATTTTTTGTGTTTGTTTATTTTCAAGTATGAGTCTCTAACCTCTCTCTCTTCACTGTTGTAGCTCCATTTATTGCCATAAGTTGAGTTTAGAATACGCATAGATGATGATACCTGGGGCCTCTACTCCTGAAATAGCTTTGCGCTTTTGAAATTAGAGGTTACCTTACCTAATATTACTTACACTCATTTTCATTATAAATATAAAAAAAGAAAATGACTGGAGCAAAGGTTCAGGCATATCTGTGTCTGCTGGTTTTGGTGACAGCAAGCCACAGTGATATGATACATGGGAATAGCTGCTTTTTTGGTTTGTCTTCCATGCCTGGAGGAATATGAGACAGTTTTTTGATCTTTAGATCAGAAAGAGGGGCTTCATAGCCTTTTAAACACAGGACCCTTCACCCCACTGTTACGCACTTGGAAGGTAAAGCAGATTAGAGCAATATTTCTAGAGAAGGAAGGTATTTGTCTGTGTGATGCATGCCATAGCCTTTCTTCTGTGGAAAGAAAAGCAGATTATGCTGTGGAAAATAATGTAGTTGTTCCAGAACAGCAAGGAAAGAAGAGTAGGATCTTGAGGTTAATAGTGGTGATCACAGGATGATAATCACATTTTCTTGGCAATTTTTATACCAGTGTGGGTGTTGTTAAATATCTTGTAAGTGTTTACATTCTTCAAAAAGATGTGTCCATGAGCAAGTTCTACAAGAAAATGACTAGAACAATTAACTGACTTAATAAAAAAAAAAAAAGGAGGGGAGGGGGGGAGGATAGGACTACTAAATTTAGATTTTCAATTTGCATATAGCTTTTATTTCTATGTATTTGTGCCCATTAGAAACCTTTTTTATTCAAAAAATTAGAAGCCTTTTTTATTCAGAAAAAAAATGTTCCTTATTATACAGAGACTTGCACCTCTTTAAGTATACTGGTCTTATCCCTCTTACTCATCGTGAGCCAGCATAATTCAGAGTGAAATACACTTCCTGGTGATCAGTAACTGTTCCACATGCAGACTTTCATTTGAACTCCTGGGTCTTCAATTCCTGACTTAGCTGAATAAACAGTATCCTTGATAGAATGATCACAGCCATTTTGTATCTTGAAGTGCAAGATATTCCTGTGTGTGTAGCCTTTCCTTTAAAAAACTTGAATGCTGCTGTCACAAAATATTCTAATATTAGA
The DNA here is from genome assembly GCA_034781795.1 of Crypturellus tataupa. Taxonomy (NCBI): domain Eukaryota; kingdom Metazoa; phylum Chordata; class Aves; order Tinamiformes; family Tinamidae; genus Crypturellus; species Crypturellus tataupa. Next base: position 914,749 of record JAWLRI010000035.1, on the reverse strand, counting down.
TCAAATCTGTGGTGTTAAAAGCAGGCAGGCAGGCAGGAAAATAATATTTAACAACCAGTATTTCTAAGTGCTTCCAAATCATAGTCCTCCTATAAGTCTAGAAGGAGACTAGGGATAAGCAGCTAGAGATGAGCACAGCTAAAATGCTTATGTAAAGCTCTGTTTGCAGATCAAATATATTATGAAAAATACATGTGGGATGGGCTCAGAGAGAAGGAGAATTGGAAACTTCTAAGTGGGAAGTATTAAAGAAATGAAAGCTGAAGTGCAGTTTATTTTGAAATTTAGGAGAAGTCTAGACAGACTTTGGTGTTTGCTTAGTGTGCTTCACCTGCTGTAGTTTCTACCTGTGCTTTTCTCTATTACGAAGTATAGGGACACTTAAGTAGGTGGAAGATTTATAGAGTGAGATGTTACTTTGTATTGTGATAGTTTAAAATCACTTTACATAGCGTAACAAAGTTCACAACCATATCAAGGCTACAGAGTAAATCCAGTGATAATGGAGCTATATTTACCCAGATTTTTTTATGTATAGATAATTCATCCTATAGTCTGTAATTGGTAAGTCTTTCTCTCATAGCAAAAAAAATCTAGATTTAGATAATGATAAACAGCAATCTATAAAAGCAGCAGTTCTGGAAGATGCTTGTATTTGATACCCAGGGGAATCAACATGACAAGGAGCCTGCCTGTTTTTTGTACTGCCTGTTGCATGTAGGAGAGGCATATACCTTTGAGGGGATTTTGAAGATCTCTCAAAAATGCAGAGCATTTTTGCTTTCCCAATAGGACATAAGTAGGTAGTAGAGAACTTCCTCTTTGCAAGATACTGTTTAAGGTAGCTGACATGCTAAGACAGATGTATTTTTAGAACTTTCACATTTGAAATTAGCGTTCACAAAGCATTTTTGCCATTGTTCCAATTTGCCATTGGAAAGTGTGGTTACCAGGAGTGTCTTTTCTGTAAATCCCTAGTCTTACTCTCTGCTATAGATAAATCTTTAATTTGACTAAATAACCTTCCTCTGCACATACTAATCTTTGCCATTGCCACCTGGGAAACAACACACTGTGCCCTTGTGCATTTATTTCCTCCATGCTTTGAATGTTTATTTGTCTTAAGCTTTGAGCAAAACAATATAGAGCTTCAATAAAGCACAAGCAAACATAAGGATAAACTTGGAGAAGATACAGAAGATACAAGAGAACTTCAGCATGTTTAAATTTTAAGGCTGTTTGGCACTTTTGAACTAGTCTTAATGATCAGGGCATGGTTTCTTGTTTCCAGTTCAGTGTGTGTTTGTACATGCTGTATTAAAACACTGTATTAATGGTGTTTGAACAAGACCTCAACTAACAATATTTGACGCTCTCTATCAAGCTAATGCTGAAGGACAGAGTCTGATTTCACAGGGCTCAATAATGTTCTCTAAGCAGATGTTTCTAGCTTTTATAATACTATGGATCTTTAGATCTAGCAAAGTCTGAACTGGGGCAAATATGTTGAGCAGACATATGTATGTGGGCAGTGGGTTTGTCACAGTGTCTCAAGCAAGATTGTTCTCAAGATGCATGTGACAGCCGGTCACTATTTAGCCATCCGTATTCATGGCTGAAGTGGATTCAGAGCCCAGATTTAATTTGACTTGACACATGACAGAAGACATCTGTCATCTGTTGTTTTTATCACTTCCCTCTACTTGTATATTTTAAAAATGATAGAAAAATAGTGGGAAAATATATGTTAAACTTTTACTGAGAAGAAAATATTCTCATTTTAACCTTGCATACTTAATGCTAATTTCATGGAGTTTTAATTTTAAGATCTGTTTTATTTTGTTGTCATAATTTTATTGAAAAAATAATTTTCATCTTTTTGCAGATCTGGTGTTGATTAACTTGACCCTAATTTATGGGGAAAATACTGCTAGTGCAATTGTTCCCTACCATCAGACTGGCTAAAAGATTTTATTCTAAGTTTATTTGTGTAGTTGAGCAGTGCCCCTGTTGCATTTCTTTTCTTTTTAGAAATAAAAGAATTGCATAGAAACCTTTCACAGTAGCTGAAGATATTTTTCATTTTCAGATGAGAAAGTTCCTAATCTGTGGCAGAATTTTTCTGAGTAATAACCTCTGCACAAGTTGTAGTATGGGGAAAAAAACCAAACTTCTATAACTGTGGTGCGTATATATAATATAGTGCTTATATGAAGATAGAATCTTGATCTTTTTATCCATGTCTCAGCTTTTTCTTTCTCCTGAGTCCACAGTGGTATGACTTCAGTACAGACAACAGTTCATAAGGACATAACTTCTTGTTTAAGTTGTAGAGTTTTATTGGTATGACTGTACATCTTGCATTCACATTTGAAGGTCAGAAGAGAGAGATCATTATGTAAGTAGCCTGCGTTGTTTATACATTGGGCATTAGTGCTGCTGTGCTGACCTTTCGTTTGTAGAGCTGATACTGCCCCCAGGGTTTCAGATAATACACTTTCTCTGAATTCAATTGTATCTTACAAAAATATTTGCACTTCCCACAGAACCTATGGGTCGAGGGGAAACTCAAGGATTTATGAAACTGTATTTTTATTTCCCTTTTCTCCTGACTTCCATAGAGGACTGAAAAAGTCCCAGCTGTGGCAAAAACATGCTTCTAAAATCAGGAGCTAGAGCAGAGTAGTTTTGGGGATAGGCAGAAGGACAATTGCTGCTGCTTTGGACAGTTTCACCTTCAGTTTATGAAGTCTGGAAATGGGTGCTGGTAGGGAGCTGCTTTCTCTCCTCACTTTGGAGTTTAGAGGAGGAGAAGGATTTGATGATGGACAGCAAAAGCCCAAATCTTCATACCGAACTGGGAGCTAGTCCTGTTTTCTGTTGTCTTCTCAACCTCTCTTGCCAGATTTTGGCTGTGTATTACCCAAGGGGTTAAGCTGTTCTGTGTTTAAGCAATCCTACTACTCTAATAGGGCAGGAGAGCGAATAATACTATCTGCCTTGCAAGGCATTTCATTTTCCTGTCTAATTAAACTAGAGGGATAATAAGCACTATTTTACAAACAGTAAATTCTTTGGTGATTTACTTGTTGTTAATAGATTTATGTAGAAATTCTTCTTTGTTATTTGGAAATGACATGTTTTGCATCTGTCGTGCCATCTCTTTAGGTCAGCCATTCAAATCTAGCCCGCTGCAACAGAGCCTGGAAGGTGGCAGCTACAAATTGAGTTTAGCTGTTGTCCTTTGCCTTATTTGGGAAAGTACTATCACCACTGCAGTTACTTGACATCTTGACTGAACACCTCAGTGGAAAGGCCAAACCGTGTTCTCTAGGACCGTGGGCTTCCAAGCAAATACAAAACTGTGGGAAATCTGTACAGTTTCTTTTCTCTAGCTACGCAGATTTTATTTAGACAGTATTCAGTCCTTGATAAATCGCAAAGAAGGTCAGTTTGTCCCATGCTGACTTTTTACAAACTAGAAGTTTTTCTACTGGTTTAGGACCTTTTCTGTCTTTATAAAGCTTTATCTTTATAAAGGTCCAAATTTGTATACTTGCTTTTGCTTGTAAAGGAGGAGTAGTAATGCATAAAAGCGGATATTACCTAGCTTCAAAAGTCTTTTATGTTTACAAAGCAGAAGCAGGAAGCAAACATCTCAAGCTGTTTGCTGGGGATGGGAGACAGCAGTGAAAGGGTTTCTTCTATATCTTTCCTTTAAATACATGTACCAGGAGAGGGAGACAGTGGAGCATCTGGAGAGACCATTATTGCTAATCAGCAAATCACGTAAAATGAGAAATCAATGGTATCAAAATTTGGGTTGACTGCCATTCTCAAAAGCATGTGCTATTCCTTAAAAAAAATGTGTGTGCTACTACTTAGAGAACATAATTAGATGGCGCTAGACAGAGTATGATGCTGTTCGGGCAGATGGTCACCATGAATAAGTGTGATGAGGACTCAATATGAGCCTCCTTAGAAAAGATCCTGCCTGAAGAAGCCCTTGGATGCTGACTGAAGCAAATGGCACCTAAAGGGCACTTGTGTGCCTGCCTGTTACCTTTCCTGAAGGAAGCGATTAGATTAACTGGTTCTAGGTGACAATGATATAGTAAGACTTGTCCAAAGTTTTCCTTGATGCTGGAAAGCAATCAGATAAGCCTCACACTGCCTGCATCTACTAGGTTAAGAAAGAACGCTGAACTTCTGGATGTCAAAGGATAGCAGACCTGGCCAAAAAAATTCAAAATGTCAATCGGCAAATGGGTTAAGGGAAGAAAATGTGTGGAGGAGCAAATTTGAAAACAAGGTTTTCTTAAAAAACAAACAAACAAAAAAAGAAACAAACAAAAAAAATGGGCTGAGTGCAGCTTGCCAGAGCTGTATTTTTGCACATGCCAACGTGAGCTTACACTTTTAATGTTCATTCTTGCACATCTTTACAGCACAAATTTTGTAAGAGTTATAAGAGTTCACACTAGCTGAGTATCTTTTCTCTTTCAGAAGCCACCCAAATTATTGCTACTTGACAAAATGGCAATGATAGGATCATTCCAGCGTTTTATTGTGTCTAGCAAACTTCATGGTGGTTATAGTAGTTGCATTAATGTATTGAAATTAATGTTCTTCAGCTGAGAAGGGCATGAGTCAGATTTCAGGATGATACATTTCATTCAGACACGTTTGGGATTTAAATGTCAGGCTTGTCTTTAATTTTCTCTCCCACATATTTAGAAGGCTTTTGAGCACTGTTTTTTACATACAAGCGCTGAACAATAAGTTGTCTGCTGGAAACTGGCTGTTCGTGTTGTTCTTGCTCACCAACCAACATGCAGTATGACAGTTCCACATGCACGGTTAGGGTTTGGTTACATTGATTTGCATTGTTCAGTTTACTGCTCTGTCTTTGGTCACTGTTGTTTACATCAGCTGAACTGGCAAATTGCTAATAGTGAAAACCTGAAGTTGACTCTCAGTGGAAACAAAACTCTGGCTTATATGAACATATTACAAAACTGACTGTTTACTAGTATCTTAAGGGTAACATGGGAGTGGTGTGAAAACTGAGAAAGACTGAAAATGGAGGAATAAAAAATACTAACTCTTGGTTCATAACTGTAGTACATTCATAACATGGAGTTTTTTAGTATATGGAAAAGTATAGATTTGACTTATGAGCTTGAGCCTTTGCATCTTATTTCTTTACCTTGGGTATTAATTAGCATACACAAGGCTAGAACAAGCTATGTATTATAAAAGAAAGAAAAATGCGTGAATACGCATAATTTGAGTTCACTGTTAGTAGTCACCTCTCTACTTATTTGTTCAGTTGTCTTCGGTTTTCTCCCATGAGTTCTGTTCTTATATTTGACATGAAGCTCTTTGACTTACAAACCAACTAACCATGAATTTAACCTCTGTACAGTAGACAGCAGTAAAGGATCTGTGAATGCACAGAAAGCTCTGTTTGCTGTTGCTGTGTCAGGTGGGCATATCTGACAAGCATAGTCGTATTCTTCTATCCTCTGTGGTAGAGCAGATAAATGATAACATTGAGATAGTTGTCCGTGGGTAAATGGAGTTGTTTTGCCCACTGGTAAATTGCCTGGGTTGCATGTTATTGAGCAGTGGTGGATCATCTTAGTTTTGTGCTATGCAGAATTAAATTGAAGGCTATTAACTGACAGAAAACAACCTGACATGAAACTAACCAATGTCATGGGCATGATCCTACTTTTGCTCTGGTTAGTGCAAACTAGTTGTACCTCTGTTGGTGTTAGTTTAATTGCATTGCCATAAGCAAGAAGTAGTTTACATTTATTTGGCAATTTATTTCATTGTGCAAAATTTAGGAGAAAAGTCCATCTTGATTTGATACCGCAAGAACAAATTAAAAATGAAAGACCACATATAGGAGTAGTGTAAAGAATCTAGAAATTAGAGAAACAGTGCTGACCTCTCAGATGGTGAATAACAATTGATTGCATCAGGACATCTCTTGAGCTGAAAATAGTTGGAAGCTGGGAAAGTACATGGGAAGAGTATCAGATGTATTTTGCCCTGTTCCATCTTGCCAAGTTCCCTTTTGGCTACTGTTAGAACTGGCTTGGATGGACCGTGAATTTGTCCCAGTGCATTCTTTTTCTTTTTTTTTTTTTTTCCTTTCTTTTTCTAATGGAAAGAAATGTTGCAATTTGTTCTCACTGGAATTCCAGAGGAGATGGTAAGTGGTAGTGGCTAATTTGATAATTCTTTTTAATGCAGCACTGCATGGGGACCACGCCAGGCCCTTACAGAAAGGAGTTGCAACTGTAGTTTATATCAGATCTTTTCTAACTTTGTCCCCTGGCTGACTTATTGGTTGGAGAAGGAAAGTGACGTCCAGGTCACTAATATTCCACGTGTCACATCTCATGGAGAAATTTCTTAGTGAATTCCTTTATTATTGGTGATGCCTAAAATTTAAGATGTTACTCTGTTAACAGTCTCTGTCTTACAGAACTTGCACTTAAGTGCTTCAAAGCAGCACAGTACTGCACAAAACTGACCAACTTAATGGGCTGTTTTAGTAGGAACTGTCATATCCTTCTGCTTTCCTCCACTCTTTGCACTGCTGTTTATCCAGTCACTGAAAACAAATGTACAGATTGCCATATCTGCAGCGATTTACTGCAAGAGATTTCTTCCAGCCCTCAGTAGTGTAGACGTTCTATAAACAGGGAAAGTTGTCATCCTGGATCAGCCCCTTATGGCCAGGTTGGAAAGTATATGCAGCCCACGGTCGGCTTTGCTGGCACCTGCCGAGCAGCTACAAAGACGACACAGTTCTCAGAATCCAACCCCTCAGCATTTCAGTCACTGGAGCTAAAACCAAGCAATAAAAAGTAACTGAAATCTGAAATCAGGGTTATTAGGAGTCTTTCATCAGTGCTACAGACTACTTTCCTTAACACGGGTGTCACTACAGAGTAACTTCAGTGAAATCTCTGGGTAAACATCAGCAGCTCTAGTGGCAGAATTTGCCTGTAACATTTTACCCTCATAAAGGTGGTTGCTCAATTCCCAACTTAAAAAGAAGAAAGAATACATAACAACATTTGGATCTCAAAGAGTAAACCAGATTTATGTCTCCTTCCATCTGATATTGTTTCAGTATTACAGCAGCATCCTTTGACAGTCTTCCAGAGATGAGTACTGGTTGTGAATTCTCATTAACTGCTATGTTTGTGCTCTTGCATGCCTAGTTTTCCTTTCTGTTTTGTTCAGGTGGCTGTGCAAATTCTCTACCTGGACCAATTCACTGTCTATTTTAAGATCAGTAGCTGCTTCACATTTGCATATGTACCAGAGCAAACCCCCAAACCTAACTTCAGGCAATTATTCTTTTGCTCAAGAACTCTGGGAGGAAGATTGATGCACAACATTATCTTTCTTTGAAAGACTAATGACTTACTATGTATTGCCATTACTGTGATAATAACTTTGCCATTATTTCTTTTTGTCTACTACCCTGAGATTAGAAAAGTCTATTTCTACTATAATCCCCCTTATCTTAATTTTCTTCTGCTTCTTCTTCCATTGTTTCTGTTAATTTATCATAGAAATTATTGTTTGACATCAGAAAACTTAGTTTAAGCTCCTATCTTTCAGTACAGGGCATTCTTGTTAAGCTTATTTTAAAAATTACTCCCTCCTTCAGGAAATACATGCATATAAATTAGGAGCATGAAAACAGTTACAATAACTGTAAAAGACATCATTATCAGCAGATGATACAAGCCCTGTTGTTTTCCATTACTTATACAGAATTCTTTTTTGGGGTCTCTTGGTGTCAAAGCAGAGATTTGCGTTTAAATAGAGAGAGCATGAAACAGGTCCTGTAGCTGTTGGACTGTTACTTAGCAGAGATGTTGTTCAGAGTGTGGTGGGTTTTATTTTAAAGGGCTGATGGATGTGTCACAGGGCAGGAGAACACTTTCTGCTACCTCAAGTGGGAGAATGATTTTTACTTCCTGATTTCGCCTTTTAACAATCCCCCGCCTATTCTCTGAGATATTTGTCTACCCTTATCTGGATTTTATTCTTATTTAGACTGTAATCTTTTGTTTAGGGAAATGAAGCAGGTCTCTCCATGCAAACCTCATCCTGCATTTGCACAGCTTCAGAAAGACTCAGTTTCCTTCTGGTTGCCAGCAAGGCAGGGAAAGCGCCCTGGTCGTGTGTTTTTTTTTTAAGACTAGGCTGTATATGAACCTCTGCTGAGCTGGTTTAGACCTTTCTGTGCAGGAACGATGCTCCAATGGATGTCTGTGGTTACTCTGCATTGATTTTGAAGCTCCAAGCAACCTTATTGACTGGAAAAGCAAAAACAAAGTACCACTTTTTTGTATCACGTGGGAGAGAGTATTTGCAGTTTCTTTAAGAATTGAGAGGAAAAGATATTATTGCTACTTTCTTGTGTTAACTAGGATGCTCCTTTTCTTCCAAATGCATTGAGCTAATGTTTGGTAAGAGGAAATAGGACTCTGAGTGTGTGGTGTAGCTTGGTACAGAGACTGAACACAAAGAAGATCTGGGAACCAAAAAACGTGTTTTTACACGAACCTGTGTAGTGGCTTGTGTTGTAGGAAGCTGCACAAGCCACTTGTAGAAATTGCCACCCACCTTATGCTTGACTGCGGTTCTGAAGGCACCTGCCTCCGAGGAACACAGCTACCAGTCTTTCTAAGGTAAAACGTAATTCAGAGTAAAAGTGCATGTTTCACGAAGAACAGAAAATCATAATGGCAACGTAAATGTTACTCCAGTATTTCAGAATGAGCAATCTGTGTGGTGTGTCTGTGTGTGTGTGTGTGTGTACTTCAGGATTAATGTAATCAGATGAGAAAATAATATATTCAGTATTTCTGTGACAGTGAGTTACCCCGTTGCCATTGGATTCAATAGTAGTAATAGTAGTAACACTATGTACTGTAGCATAGAACAGTTAAAATAGCTCACTGAACAGTGTCAGTACTCAGGAAGGTAGGCCAATAAATCCCTAGAATAGTAACGAGGCCTCGAGTCAAGAGGTACAAGGTAAGCAAGTGCATTGGTATTCTCAGTTTAATTTAAGCTTCAGACTCTCATAAGGCAGCTCCTCAGCCAACATAAATTGATTTCATGACTCCAAAGCACTGTCTGAAGATCTGCCCTTTAGAATATAATGCAGTCAAGTGTTGTTATGTGTTTAGTTGCAAATATGCTGCATTTTAACCTGTAATTCTTAGAGGTTTTTTTTGTTTTAGATATATATTATCACATATTTTTTTCAATTAAAATATTTTTCTTTTTTTTTAGCAGTTTATTGCAATTTCATTATTTGTTTCAGAATACCAAATGAGGATTCTGAGGACTCAGAAGCACGGAGACAAAAAATAGACAAGTATGTCAAATGCCTCAAAAATAAATACAAAAAGGAATTTATTTTATTTGTTTTGGAAGGAGAGCACACTTTGTATTTTGCATGAGCTTAATACTCTTTTTAATTTTTTTTTAATCACTTTGATAATCTCTGAGAATCTTGACCCCATTAACAAGAGACTTGTGCAAGATTTCCACTTTGTGTGCAGTTCCTGCTGATTTCAGTGGCAGTGTGTCCAAGTGCCCATCACTTACAGATAATAAATGGCTTTTCAGTCAACTGTCAGTCCTAATGCTCTTCCATCACTTTAAAGGTATTATTGGTCAATATGTGGCCTCCAGAATAAGATTGTCCAATGAGATAGATGAGGAGGCCAAAACGTTTCTGAACAGTCCATAAAGACTGTGTTTGCAGGACAGGGCTGGTACACCGCAGACTGTCCCTTGGTTTGGCTTCACAGGCACCGGGCCTGGAAGGCCTTTAGGAAGAAAACATGGACATATAGGAAGGGAAAGATGGTGCGTTAACAGTAGGTCCTGTAGTCTCTGTGGGGTCTGCCTGCAGTCTAGAGGCAGAAAGGGAAAACTATTTTCCAGAATAAAAGTGAGTTCTAGTCTTGAAACGCTTCCCTGTACATGCTCCTTCTGTGTCCTTCTTACTTTTTATCTATTTTGATTTACCTTTGTGAATCTTCTTTCAGCTAGCTTATTTAACATACTTTTTCCTGTTGTTTCAATTCATATTTTTATTTGAGGTCCAGATGTTGTTTCCTCATAAACTCTCTACAAAATTCAGTCCCTGACATTACTGGAGTGACATCAGTAGAAATCTCTGCATTAACGCATTTGGTAGGTGGAGGCAGATTTTGCAATAGGTCTGTTCATGGTGTCTTCTGTGACCAGCCTCTGTATTGTACGCCCTTCTGTGAGCGTAGCTGGGGAACAGAAGGTAATAACTGTATGAGGAGTGTTTTTAGGGTGGCATCTCTGCAAGGTAAACTGACAGGAAGCTAATGACCAACCTGAGAGAGAAAAAAGCTTGTGAATCCCAAACTAAAGCAAGACAGAACTCTCCCATATTGTGTTTGCAGAAGTACTAAATTTTCCTCTCCCTGGAAACATCAATGCCTTGTCATAGAAGTAAGATTGTTGTTTATCTGTTAAGGTTTTAATTGAGTTAATAAATAATCATCCTGACTGTCTGCACTGGAAGACTGCTGAAGTATAAAACCTCAATCCAATCTCTTGGCTTTAATCATTTATTACTAGATGATGAGTTTAGTAGTGAGTGTTCCTCGGTTTTCCCATCCTCTCAAACATATTGCTGCCTCATCTCTGCCTGCTCACATCAAAGACACATCCAGGACACAGAAGACCCCATCATTTCCAAAAGCGTGCAGGTGAATTGCACAGGAGTGGCCTTTTTTTTTTTTTTTTCTTTCTTTTTTTGTTTTATGTGAGGGAAAATGATGCCAGGTGCATCCATGTGTGTAATGGAGCCCAGTTCCCTTTCTGGCAGCACAAAGGGGTTGCTGTCAGTATTGGACAAATCTTGGGAAGAAGATCCAAGTTTCCAGTCCTTTTTGCCTTCCAGAAGTCTTCCTGCCAGACTGCCGTCATTATTAGTAAGACATTTGTTAGTGAAGTGTTGGAGCTTGCTTGTCTTGCACATTTTTGCTTAGAAAAGTAGGCTGTCTTCGTATTTATTTGGAATTATACAAAGCACCTACACTACACAACTACAGAATCCACTGCAGGAAAGGAAGATATCCATTTTGAACCAGTGGTAAAGAAACAACAAATATGCACATACTCGTGGTCTAGTTTTCATATATTTTAGCTTAGCTCATCTAAAGTACAGGAAACATGAAAAGCAAGTATAGGAAACAGCAGATACAAATTGGTAATCGAGTAAAATGAAAGACTGTCTATCTCACTTGTATTGCAAGACTCAGATATTGGATCACGTGCATTCCTCCTGCCCCAGATATCGTGTTATTTTTTGGGGATATTCTTGGGTTCCTGCAGCACAACAGTTCATCCAGCAGTCACAGGGGAACAAATCTTTCAAGCACTGTTGACTGGAATGGAAATATCAATATGAAATTCATGGGGGTTATGTGGTTTTCATATTCTTTACACCCTAATTCCTCTGCAGCAGAATTGTATCTTCTTTATAGTGTCTGCTAAAGCTTTTGAATTTAAAAATATATTGAATTTAAGGTTTTCTATTCGTCTATTCCTGGTGAATAAGCAGTTATATCTCCCAATGCTCCAAAATTGCCTGCTGTGACAATAAATAACCTGTCTTTGGTATTAGAGATTATTTAAAAATAGTTTCCACTCTTCACAATAAATCCCATTTCTAAACTTTCTCAGCATCATATCCTGCTATATGAAGTTACACATAACTGCAAGTTTGTTCAGTGAAATGTGAATATCAAAGACTTGCCCATCACAGGAACTGTATGTCAGGGTTTTACGCATTATTAGATTTCCACAAAGGGGAATTCACACAGTAACAGTTGGAGAAATAAGATGACAGGCAAGACGCTCAGCAATCCATTGCAAAACAATAGCAGAGTGCTGTGGGGAACAGTTAATACAGCACAGCCTTTATCTTGCTTTGTGATTCTTGCCTGCCAGGATAAGTGCACTTAATAGGAGGTCAGCTGTGACAAGTGAACTTGAAGTGCTAGTTGGTAGCACTAGTAGAGTCCATTTGTCTGCAGTTTTTATAGGTCCATTTTATAGACTTTTAGATTGAGGCATTCTTCCTACCCTGCTACGTCTATCTAGACAAAAAGTAAAAGATACAGGCTTTGCAGTTCCATGTAAATTATTTTAGTCACTTGGAGGTTGGCAGACAATTTATTACACAGGAAGATCTACCCACAGAGCATTATTCTGTGTACACATGTAGTTGTAGTAAAGTGTGTGTAACATAGCTGGCAGAGGCTGCAGGGCAAAGAATAAACTGGGCCCCGTTCTAAGTGTCTTCTGCTGTTCTTTCCCTTTTAGTCTGCTGCTGGGGTTGGTCCAGCTGCTGAGCTCTTATAAATTTGCCTCACCTTTACATTGAATAGCTCCTGCATTGCGCGATGCTGGAGGAAAGCAGAAAGAGGGGAAAGAGCTACTGAGAAATGATTACATATCCTGTTAGGAAAAATTAAAATTCTCTTAAAAAAAAAAAAAAAAAAAAGGAAATGAAAGGGTATGATCCAACTGCTTTGTAACTGCAGTATCTCTGTTTCCTTAAATTGTTGTGTTCTGTGGTATTATGTTACTGATACTAGGGGTAAAAAGGTGTCTGAGAAAGCAGGAAAAACACAATCCACTAATGTACTATGCCCCAGGTTCATTAGCATCATGTTTTATTCTAATGCAGAGAGTGTGTCTGCCAAATGCAGAACTTGGCCCACTGCTCTAAATTGTAAAGCTGAGTAATTTGGCTTCTGGATTCTGACTGGGAATTAAGAAAGTGTAAGCAACAGCAAAGCTAATTGCAGTAGACTAATATACTGCAATTAAATAAAAGTGTGATGTTGTAGGAAGCCATACACTGTGTGTGTGATTTAAGTTGGTTTTTTTTTTTTTTTTTTTTGTCTTTCTTAATAGTCTCTTTCCTCCTCTACTTTTATGTTGTTCTTTTCTCCTTCTTTATGAATTTTTGCATCTCATCTTGATAACTGAAACTGCTTACTGACAAGGTATTATTTGTGATCCATATTCATAGCAAGTTCTAAGCTAGTAACAGCTGTCTTTAAAGTGGCTGTCAAAGTCATTTTTGGTGAACTGTGCTTGCTAAGCATTTTTTAATACAGTTGCCATTAGCATAAAAGAAGCCAATTAGACATTTGGTCACCCCCTCCCCCCCAGTTTAAACTAGAAAGAAAAATCTAGAGTCTTTATTTTAAAAGAATTTATGTAGAATAGTGTCTTAAAATTAAAATTTGTCTTTTCTTCTATCTTGGCCTCGTGAGTTAGAAATAGATCTCAACAGTTATCACATGATAAAAGTCATTCGTATGACTTTTAGCTGGTAGATACCTTCAAGCAGCAACTAACTGTAGTTCAGTCATCAGATAGGGTTGTATTTAGTTCACGTTCATGCAAAACAATCATATTTGTTTAACCTTTCCTCAAATATGACAGATTTTGTGGTATATAGCATACAAATCAGTGCATTATGCTGTTCAATCCTTACTTATTCATGCAAAATTCAGAAGGGATTCAGTGCCATATTTAACAGATATGTGCTTATTCGGCATATATGGAAAGCAGCAGCGTAGTTTATGGCAGGTTGAGGCAGGAAGAAAGCTGGAACAAATGCAGCCCCTTAAATCAGGAGAGATGCTCTTGTCTGGATGTGAGGGTTGCACATGGCAGCACGTTTCACAGCAGGTCTCTGAGAATTGAAGTGCAGCAGTGCTGTGCCTTGGGAGCACTGTCTGAGCAGTGCCATAGAGTGGTGAATCCACACTGTTGGTTTGTTACTGGTCATAGAAAATAAAGACAATACAAAAAAAAGGGTGAGATAACTAGGTGTTTTCCTTAAGAGAGCTTAGCAGAGAGAAATGCCTCACAAAATTAGGATAGAGCAATCTTTATTTCTTTCAGTAATATATTCTGTGGCCCCTATTCCGCATTGCATAATTTTTGCTCAAACATCGCAAGAGTTTCTTGCCATAGCAATATGCAAGTGAAATATTCTGTTATTATTTAATAATTGTTTAGTTACTGTATCATTGAAAATAACTTTATTTACAAGTACTCTGGGCTGACAATAACTGAAAACAATTTTGTAATGTTTGAGTCTAAAACCAGTGCATGCAGCAAGTTTGGAAGCATTCACGGGCTAATAATTTGTCTGATTGACTAGAGGTTTCACTTACTTGGAATATGTTTTAAAGAGGGAATTGTGTTTTACTTTGTTTTCATATTTTGTTTCTGAAAAAGAACTTAATTTTACCACATACTGTACCAGTATTTTCCCCTCAGGAGAAATGTTTCATGAGATAATTTTTCATGGTGTGTGTAAGTGCAGCCAGAGAGCAATGCCTTTTTAATAGGCACAGTTGAATGAAGTGCAGATAATAGCTGTTCCCATTCTTTATCTCAGCTGTTGTTTAGGAGAGTAAGGATGGTTTTAAGAAGGTGAATATAAGCACCTGTATCTGAAAACTCTGGCTAGCAATAGTGAGCGTGTGCGCAGCACATTTTGTATAAATACCACAGCATTTCATGTTTATCTCGCTCCCCTTACATTTGATACAGGAAAACCTAGACTAGGCAGAGCAAAACTCCCATGTTTCTGTGAAAGAACAACTTCTGGGCATGCAGCAGCATCCGGGAAATAGCTACATCTTGGAGGTCATCAGAGAGCCTCGGTATTTCTGTTGTTTGAGAGCAAAACAGAAATTGGGTTGTGACTTTATCGGCCTTCAAAATGTGGTTCTTCTCATGTGAAATATTAGCATCTGTTTGCCAGAGTAACACTATATGCAGTGCATATAGAGAAAATAGGACAGGAAGTGGGAAATAATTTATTTATGCTGTAGAGCTGCAGCCCACTGCTAAATCATAAATGTTATGCCAGTAGCATACATGCAGCTGCTATTGACTCTGGTGCATGACATGCTTTTAAGGAACCAGGAGCATGGGGCTGTGAAATGCACCAGCCTGAAAGCCTGGAGCTGCTTCTGCTTTCTCAGACCGTGTTTGTCCCCAGTGCAGTGCCAAGGGCTGGAAGCTGGGCAGGCTGTAGGCAGGACCCCACTCTCATCTGCTCCTTCCACTACCAGGCAGTCAGCTAAGGGAGCAGGAGTTTAGTAATTGCCACCCAGTGATAGAGAAGCTCTGTAGGAAAGGGTTGTTATTGTTTTGCCCAGACAAATGAAAATAAGAATAACTTGTATCCTGCTAGATTGAAAAATTAACCTATTGGCAAGATGGGAGAGCTCTTGCGGTGCTTACATAGTGCTTACATCCATTGTGCAGCAGTGGATACTTTGTTCAGCAGAATCAGTACTCTGCAAGATCGAAAGTCTTTCAGAAAGTGGCGTGGGTGTGTGAAAAGTGAAGTTATGAGAGTTGTCGTTAAAGGAGAAATGAGCTACAATGAGTCTGAGGAGGTATTTTATTTTTGAATGCTCAGAATAAAAAAATCCCCTGATACTCAGTAGTTGGATTAGAGAGCAGTAGAAACACCTACAAGAGAGAAGGTAAGCACAAGTTCTTCAAATGGAGACTGCTCTGATGTGATAGAAAAGCAATTCTGCATGTAGCAATAAAGTTCTCTGATTAGAAGTTTCTTTTTCTATCTCCTGCAGTAATATTTTTCCCTAAAATTTGTAATCTGAAAGCCATCTAATAACACAGGAACTTTCAGGGTTCAAAGAGGTTTATATTTATAGATATAAAACTTTTTTTTTTTTTTTGGTTATTTGTCAGGGGGTTGAGGTTGAATGGAGGGTGGGCTTCTTTTTGTGCCCGAAATCCAATTAGGAGTCAGAGAAAGCTGCCATGGTTTGCAGATGGGTGTACCAAGCAGGTGTGGAGTTGGGCAGAATAACAGAATAAGCAAATAGGCATCAGTTCAGGCCTGTTAGTTGACTGATACACGGTGGAGCAAATCTGCTTGTAATGCAGTTAAGGGCTGAAAGGCCGACACACAGATGAATTGGTTTTGTAAGAGCTCTGCAAGAAATTATAAAGGATTACAATAGATTACTTCAAGTGAAGTAATATGCCAGACACAAGTTGGGAGCCAGCTGTTGTTTTAGTTTTGCTTGGTATGCTGCAAGTCATGTATTTAATCATGTATTTCCTTCAATCTGTCCCCCAAAGGACTGGATTTTGGCCGTGGAATGTTTCATGTGCCCTCGTATCCTGCATAATTGTGTATCTTTAGTGATTAAGGCTGCAGTTATATACTGCCAGTGCATGGACTTGAGGGTTCTGCGGGTTTTCTGTCCTTCTGCCTGCAGGAACCCGGGAGCTGTTCTAGGGCTTTCAGCAAACTGTGTGCAGAAGGTGTTCTGCATATTCCTGTGATTGTCACCAGAAGCACAGGTGGTTTCTCCAGCCCTGTATTATCTTCACTGCCATTCTTTTACCTTACTTGTTCTTCTACCTAATTTAGTGCCGTTTGCCTTGTTTTAATGTGTTATGATTGAGTCAGCAAATAAATATGCTAGTCCATTAGGTCACAGTGAGATCCTCCTAATTTGAACTAACAAAAGAAAATCTGGTCACTTAAAAGGAAGAGGCAAATAAATAAATTATACACACATAAGATCCCAAAAGAGAAATCTGGGCAATGAGAGAGATGATGATGCCTTCTGTATGCAAAAGGAATATGTTTCTGTAAGAAAGTTGTGTGCACCTCTGAGGTAGGGCTCATATATTAGAAAAGTGACAACACTGCTGCATTTTTTGTGCCCAGTCACCTGCTAACAAGCCACATGCTGTAAGCAGCTGCATGAGAAGCTAGAAAGGCATGAGGGGGTTGCAGTAAATTATGATTGCTTGCTACTCCGAGAAGTCATTTGGAGTAAAGGAGTAATCATTGCCTTTTGTTCACAGGATGAGCGGCTTTATTCAAAGTACAGTTACTGATCGGAAATACTGGTTCTTTTTGCTCTCTAACTTGGCTGGCACAAGCTCAGCCATTACTTCTAGCTCGGTGGGCTAATGGGTGTTACTGGCGCTGCGGATGCTCTCACCTTCTGTTGATATTGCAGCGCCTCAATAATGCATGGAGAACCGAGAGGAAATAATGGATAATGCAGGAGTGAACAGTTTGTGACAAACCACTCCTGGTTACTTCTCCTACCCTTGATCTTCTCCTGCAAATGCGCAGGACAGAGAGGGGTCTCCTAAAGCGTTTCTGGGTGCTGACTGTGCTGACCTCTTGGCTGCATGCCACGTCCGCCAAGCTGCTTGCTCCATCAGGTCGGGAGCAAGCGGAGCAGGCGGCTGGCAATGTGTGTTGTTTTCAGCTTTCCCTCAGACGAGACTTGCTGAGGTCAGGAGGCCAAGTTCAAGTGTTTCAAAGGCTGGATCTAGCTCCTGGGCTGCTCAGCCCAGCCTGCCGTAAAACAGCTTTCTGTCCCAGTGTTTTTGGGGCAGAAAATGTGCAGCCAAACTTCTCTCTGCCTCCTCTCTCTCCACCTGCCCAATAGAAAAATGACTTTAAAAACGGGATTGATTCACATGTGCTTTTTACATAAGATTGTAAGACTGACTTAAATGAGTTGCACTGAGCTTCAGAGAAATCAGTATTGTCTCCTCATCTGTTTCTTTGCAAGCATGAGTTAGCAAGCAAGGTAATAGGGTAGTGAAAGTGTTTAGCGTTAGTAAAGCTGATGAACAGCAGTGTTGGTTCTGGCCTTACGTGTGCAATCAATTTTATGAAGCTGGATTCTTCAGGCATTTCTCCAGGTGCTCGTACAGGGTCCTGGGAAGAATGAGTAATAAATACTTAAACACTCCCTGTACTTTGATGAATATTTTACACTGTGGAATATGTGCATATCAGTAATATTAAGGCAGACTTGAGAGTTAGAAAACATTTTATAACTGAAATGGCTGGTCACTAGGCTACAGCTCAGGGGGCACAGGTGGAAGTGAGCAAAGGAGCTTGTTTGCCAAAGCACCTGCATTTATTGCACAGCGTGGGAAAGCGTGAATGGAGACCGTCTGCCAGGACGTGTCTGCTTTTCAGCTTTGCATTTCGGAAGGCTAGGAGAGACCCAGTGCCAAAGGCTGCAGCCCAGGCAGAACTGTAGAGAAGGTGGAATGAAGTGGAGCGGCAACTGGGAAGATGGCTGTCATGTTCCTTCTCCCCATCTGCTTTTGTCGTTGCATCTGGGGGCTAAACAGACAGTGCTAGTAGCTCTGAGGAACGCTATGAGCCAGTCGGTTTCCTGGGAGAAAGAGGGGGGGGGAAACAACTACTGTGTTTCATTGCAATTTATCCATCCTAAAAGCAAGCACAACTACTTTAGAAAGCGACTCTGCTACATGCGTGAGAGAGGAATGGAGGAAACCTCCATCTAAGGAAAGTAATTTTGTCTTTCTTGAGGTTCTGAGATGACTCTTGCTATTTCAAGGTATTTTTGCTCCATGCTTGAGTCCTCCTGCAGTGCGAGGATGCAGAACTGCGGAAGCATCGCTGTGCATGAAGGCTCCCACAGCCTTCCAGGCTGAAGTGCTGTCAGCAGCATTCCTGAAGGAGAGGAGCTATCCTGGAGGCTGCTGTTGGTGTCAGGGACCAAGGGCTTGTTCTCGGAGATTTGGGGAAATTTCTACTGATATAAGAAACACTGACATAGGGCCTGGAGTATGAAATGTAACACTATTTTGAGTGACTTTTAATCTGTTTCTACGTGTCTCCAGTCTTGATTACCATCCCTGAAAGTAGATTTTGTGGCGAGACCAGCTGAGTGGTTTCTTGTTTTTAAAATTTTCTGGAAAAGACTTTCTAATTTGTACTTGAGAGAGTGTAGAAGGTGTTTTACTGATTACATTTTTTTAAGAAGTTGCCTTTTTTTTAGAAGACCCTTTTCAAAAGGAAGCTAGCACATCTGATTTTGGTGCTCAAGCTGATTTTGGTGTTCATATCATTGTTTTGAATTGGATAGGTGAAAACAATCCCTCCCTCTTTTGGATCAGAGAACTTGTTATATTTGAGTTTCTTGTTGTCAAAAATATACTTGGACTTTGGCTGCTTATGCTAAGCACCTGATGAAGATAATGGTTGCAGGACTCCCTTCTTGGGCTGTAGTGAAGGAAATGGTTTCAGGACTCCCTTCTCGGGTTGTAATCAGTCAGGAGACGCTTATTGAGAACATCCAGACAGAAGGTAACATTAGTGAGAGGCTTGGTAACATGCTGAGGTAAGAGGCTAACATGCTTGGTAATAACCGGTGCCCATGATGGGGTGGAGAAATAACAAAATAATTCAGAAAGGAAAAAAAAATCAGTGAGGTTAGACATTTGGTAACCTCACAGGAGATAAAAGAAGTGATATTTTAAGGAAATGCTATTAAGACAGAACTGCAAACTTATTGTGCAAGAAGGATGGAAAGTGCAGTAGAAGTCCAGCTTTCTCTCTGAAAAGCCCAGCTGGCAGAAGGAAGCCCTCAGGAAGTGGGAACTGTATCAGGCTGCTAAGGACAAACAGGGAAGTGTAGCACAGGCACTTAAGGACCTTACGAAGGCACGAAATGAAACACAGCTAATGGGGGAAATTGGAGGCAATAAGAAATGTTTTTATAAGGCTAATTTTCAACAATTCATTGTCAAAATGGAAAAGCTTATTGATTAGGGTGCACAATGCCCTGGTTCCTGTACTAGACCATATTCCATTAGCAATTTAGATAATAGAAAGGAATTTTTCAAATTCCTTTTAGCTCCATGATTCAGCAAGGTGATTTATAGTTGGGCATAGTCTTATTCAGCTACAGAAATCTCCCAGGCTCACATCTGCTTCCAGACTTTCAAGCCTGTTGCTTTCACGTACCTTTATGAAAGAACAGTGCACAGTACTGAGGTCTGCATTCAGTTTCAGTGGACCCTGCAAGCGTAAGTACAGGTAGATCCATGTTCCTGTGGATTTGGTTCACCAAGAGCTCTAGAGAAGACAATGTCTACTGCTTTGGCTTGCACTGGCCCCAAAGGCCTAGGCACCAATGTACCTGTGCACATAGTATCAGATGATTCCTAAAGTACAAGAGCACCTGCCTCTTTGATTTACATACCCTCACAGCCTCTATAGCAAGACCATAAAGACTGTGATAGCTTTGATCAGCCTTTGGCAACTTGTTTCTCAAAGTCTCAGGAGAACTAGGGCTCCATATCAGCAAAGTTGCGGGCTCTGTCACACTGGAACCACACGGGTTTTCTTTTTCTCTTCGGGGGCTGTGTACCCAGATTCAGTCAGGTGATTGACAAAGTTATTGCTTGATAGATAACACAAAAGGTCTTTAAGGATGTGTCTGCAGGACAGTCATACCAGGATTTTCCTTTCCTCTAATCTGAAATGCTGAGTTACAGAGTCCTGAGAGAGAGGTCAGTGAGCAATGCTCTGTTTGGCAGAGCTATAGACACTGAATATTGGAAGCGATATTAGAAGAAACATCTAGACTACATTTTATAAACAAACCAAGCACCTGAAGCTACCTCAGCTCTAAATGAATGGACTTAGCATGACAGGATAATGTTTTATAGCTGTCTGAAAGCAAGTCTGAATGCTATCCAAGAAGCAGATAGAAATGATGTAGAGTCCAGAAGAGGATTAGATAGCCTTTGTCCTAAGCAAATTAAATGTAGTGCCCTCGATTTAAGCTAGTGTTTGAAATCTTGAAGTTTGAAGCCTTATTCTCCAAGAATAAGGCTTAATCAAGGCTGAGGTGTGTAAATTGAATTAGTTTATTATTAAATTTTAGTATTAGAATTCAGATACAGCCTAGGATAAGCCTATAAATTACAGACCTTGCAAGACGGGCTGAAGGGAGCTGTGTTTTTCATGCTTTCCTACTGGATATGCTGATTACAGGAAAAAATAATTTTTATTGGAGTGGTAGAAAGGTGTCATAGATTATTCAGAACTTTTAGGAAAGAAAAGTTTGTCCCAGGGAGGAAAGCATGCATGATGTTCTTCAGACATCTTTATGCAGGATGCAGAAATGTTTTTCCACCCTGAAGCAGAGGAGATTATTGCTAACTATATCCTGGTGAGTTTAACAGAGACTGAATTACATGGAGGGAATAAAACAGTCCAAGTTGTGGTGTTTAATGGAACGATTCATTGCTGAGCCACACAGAAAGTATACCTTTCATTTAGCATTTTAAGTGGTTCTGGTAAAGGATTTCCTACTTCTCAGTAACCTGCCTTGTTTAGACTTAAAGAGATGATCAAGGCAGCATGCGGGCTATCAAATTCAGTGACAATGAATGCTGAAAGACGGCTGTGACTTGAGGAGAAGAAGCCTGGAAATAATAGGAGGTTAATCAACAGATGGGTCTGCAGGTGAAGACTCACACACGGTGTAAATACTCTGTGTAAATTAGGTAATATACACATGCACACATTTGAAATGACAGAAAGGAGACATTTGGGAGACAGTGGAGGCCAACACTTAAGAATCAATTGAATTGATGAATTATTACCCTAAGGATTGTCTCACGCCCAATTTAAATATTTTTGAAGGATAGGAAAATCCTTTGTATCAGAAGAAGGAGAAAATCTTTAGAAAACTTGCCTTGGAAGGATGGCGTTTCAGCAAGAGCACTGCTGAAAATCCTGGCAGAAGGGTTATAATCATTCCACTAATGGCATTCCTGAAGAAACAACAACTGAGTTAAATCAGTGCAACCTTTGCTTAAGAGGGACAGCTTTGAAGCCATTTAGAAATTTTACCATTTTGAAAGTCTGTAGCTCAGCATGGGGCTTAATCAAGACAGTTAACATATAAAACTGGAAGAAAGAGAAATATTTGCTTGTTGATGTTAAGAGGCAGCATTTGATCTTGGACTTACAACAATATTGGTCTCTCAGAGACCTTTTGGTTCCAGCATTTCTGTACTATTTAGAAGTAACTGCTTGGTAACTTGCACCCTTCACAGAGGTTTGGGACAGAATCGGAATTGTGCAGGAATTGGGGCTGCTTCTCCTCAGGATAATGGTTTCCTCCTTGACCCTGCATGACTTGGCTTTGGGATTGCATCACCGATAAATGCTCTCTGTTTTATTTTTATTTCCAGACCAATACGGCAGATAACCTCAGCAGTTGCGAGGAGGAAGTGGAAGAGGATGACACTTATGTCCTTATGTTGGGCTCGGAATCTCAACCAGCCAGTTGTAAGTCACATTGTGAGACAGCTTTGTAGGTATTGGCTGTGTTAAGTATGAAATAAAGAAATCTGGAGACTCTGTGGATTTAAATACAAATGATACGGCCAAATTATTTGAATGCTTTCCATCTCCACATTTTGCCCCATCTTCTGAGGAGGGCAGATGTCTTGGGAGAAGAAGGCGGCAGATGAGAGATTTATATACTGCCTTGTTGTGCTAATACAGTCATGGCTCTGTAAAATAGACCTCAGTGTAAGTGCAGCTCCAGAAGGTCTGGAAATAGAGGGTGTCTGCTAGTGATCTGGCAGACGATCAAGCCTGCAGTGGTGGCCAGCTCCTGCACGGAGGTGAGAAGGCTTAATGAAAAGCAGCCTGCTCTTCAAACGTCTAGGCATAGGTTCATGTCAAACCCGATGCTAATGCATTTAGTCATCTGTATTCCCTTTGAAAGCTGCTGCTTATTTTATTTGTACTTACTCATGACAGTTTCTTATAGATACGTATATCTTACAGTATCACATATCTGTAAAACAAGGCTAAACTTTATCTTATTTTTATCTGTTTGTTGTCAAGTTTATCTTCCTAACTGTCTCATGTGTGGTATGAACAGTGGAGAAAGAAAGGCCTTTCCAAAGCAGACCTCTGAGTGGAAAACCTACCTCAAGGGCTGTCTATTGCCAGCTACACATTGGCTATAAGGCTGCTGAATGAACTGTATAGTTTTTCTGTTATGCTGCTTAGGTCGGCTACCCAAAGCTTGATGCTCTACGTAGTGGTGAATTTTTACACTTGTGCATCCATCTGTTGTGCTCTTGTTCTGTGTCCATGGGCCACTAAAGACATAAGGGCTCAGTTTCCCCAGAAAAGTGGAGTTCTCCCAAGGGCAATGTTTATTTCATTTTAGAGATTTAAACAAGCAGCCAGCCTCCACAGGGTATTAAAAGCAAGTTGCACAGCTGTGAGAGCTATGGCTTTATTTTACTAACTGCTATGCTGGGCTGCACTGAAAATTGGGTAATACAAATTACAGAGCAAGGTAAGTGTGTGTGATTCTGTTTGACAATAACTCTAGAAAAGTTTAACATATTGCATGCACAAAGACGTTGCGTGCCAGAGTAGCAATATACAATAAAAACTTCCATGGTTGATCTGGTAAATATTTTAAAAGCTGTTCACTGACAATGTGTATTTGACAGCTTTTCTACTGTATTAGTTCATAAAAGTTTTATTAGCCATTGTGTTACTTCTGTGGAAAACCTTGAAACGGGAAACATTTCCAGATGGCAATTTTAAATGAAATAATGCATTGTTTAGCATTAAAAGCCAAGCAGAGCCCAGGGGATCAGCGTGGAGTTGGATCAAGATGCCAAAGAAAAGCTGAGGTGCATGAAGAAAAGAAAGATGATGTAGAAGAGAACAGAGAAGACACAAAGATAGGACATGAAGATAAAGTAGGGGGAAGTTCACACAGCTGCGACAACAATCCTGACAGTTTGTATGCCAACATATGTGATGAGGATCCTGGAGAGAACCTAAGATACTCCTTTTTCTATAAAAGGCCACCCCTTCTTCCCCGTCGAAATCTGACTGGCCCTGAAAGACAGGATGATCTGCACAATTTTTCACAAGGTATGATCTTGGGAGGGAAAGAAACCCAAATACAAGCGCAGCTCAGGTCAGGTGCTGCTGTAGATTGTGTACAATCAGTGCTAATAATAGCAGCCGGGCAGTGTGGCCCTAATTCTGTAAGGCGAGGATGTGTCTGTCTGTTACGCTCCGTCAGGAGCATCGTGACCCAGAATGACGGCTAATACTGTGCTGCGGACTGCAGGGCTCCGTGTTCTTCCTTCTGCCCATCTCGGAGAACTGTCAAATAATACAGGATGTTTTGGAGTTGCAACAGAGATTTTAAAACATTGAGTGTGTATTTTTGGCCAGTGAACTTTTAAGTAGCTGCCATTTAAAGATGAGAAATACGGTTTTGAATACAGTTTGGAATTTCACTGGTAGAGTTAATAGAAGGTGACTGTGGGAGAAATAACAGTATTTTATTAGGTTTAATCAAAGTTGTGATTATAAATGTGACATTATATTGTGTTGTACATTGAGGAGAGGGAGAAATCGAGATCTTCAATGAAATGCTATGTAATGAAATGTAAAATTAAGCATCGTAGTTTAATTCAAACATGAAAAGACTAAAATACTGGTGGCATCTGTTTCAGAAGGGTTAACTTTAGAACCCTTTTATAAGAAAGACTTCGAGCTAAATATTAGTCTTAAATGGTGAAGGAAAAAAAAATGTGATTGCTTGACATGGGCACTACTGATAAGTGCACATAAATCACTTGTGAGTTTGCTACAAACTATTATTTTTATTAACTGTTTATTACAGTAGTTTTTAAATGTGGCATAACCTATCAGAGGCGTAAATTAACCATCTCCAAGCACTTCTGGCATTCACCTAAGTACACAGAAAGAGCTTTCTAGCCCTATAGCCTGCTTCGGGTTACAAGCTGATTACAAGTAGTTTCTAAAAGAAAGAAAGAAGAATGAACTAAAAATAAAAACTGGAATTGTTTCCCATGAAATTTTCAAAGGTTAATATTTAAATGCATAACTGAGGGGGGCAGGGTTTGCATACAGGATTTATTAGTATAGGCTTGGTAGAAATGCCTGTACATGGATACCAGCAGAGAAAGAAGGTTCCTCTGCTTTGATGGATTTTGTGCTGAGTCCAAGGGTAATGCAGAGCTCATCTGAAAAAGCTCCTGCTTGAATGGTTCATTTGAGGGAGGCTCTGCTTTTCCTGAAGCATTTGCTTTAGTTCCTCATTTCAGCCTTAGTGGTGGGGAGAAAATATCAGGAATTCTCTAAATTGGGATGATAGTTGCTTTTCAAAGGCGAACTGTAATGAGTCATTGCTACATATTTTTAGTCAGCCACTTAGTGAGGATGTTGCTGTGGAATACCTAAGAGGCAAGTCACAGTTCAGCACTCTTCTTGAGGGATCTTCCTTTTGGCAGTGGCATGAGAGTGCCCCCTGGGGGAGTTAAAAGAAAAAAAAATCCTATAAAGAAAACTTAGAATGTCAACAGAAGCAAAATATTTTTCATATTAGAGAAGGCAGATGGCTTCATCACATGTGTTTCTTTGAAACATTTTATCTCTTAGCCAGAATACATACTAGTAAGGTATGTCATTTAGAAGTAACGTTTGTACTGCACTTAGAAAGATCATTAAGTGCTTCTGAACCTGTAAACAGATTGAACTATGCTGTGTTTGAAACAGAGGGAGTACAGAAGAAGCAGTGACTCAGGTTATTTGGCTGTGGGGGTTTGGATGTTCCTAATATAGGTTACAAGAGGTCATAAATTTCTAATACATTGTAAGGGGCTTAAGGGGCTTTTTTGGTATATATTTATATTTTTCTTCTTCTCACAGAGTACGTTTTGGTCAAACTCACAGAAATGGGACACTGAAGATGTTGAAAAGATAAAACCCAATGTTTTCTAAAATAGGTTTCAATTCCTAAGTCATGGTCCCTTTCCAAAATGCCAAGGGCACAAGTACCACTTAATTTCCTTGAATGTTAAAGAACACGCTTGTGCCACTCAGCAGGAGCAAATGGGGGGGACGTCCAGTATTTCTTTTAAAAAAGGTCATTTATTTGAGAGTGAGTACACAACTATCCAGTTTTGACAATTTGAGGTGAAATCATGAAAAGGCCCTGAAATGGAAACATTCCTTTGGAAAATCCTCTCGGTGGCCTTAGATGATCAGAACTTCTGAAAATCAGAGCACTTTAGTGAAGTTAGGACACCAAGAAAAATCTAGAACAGTTTTTTTAGCCTTACTGCTCTTTCTCAACCTGTATAGCAATTCCTTTCCTTTTCAGAGAGGAAATTGGTGGAGGACAGAAGTGAAAGAGAGCACGGTGACGGAGACCTAGCAGCATGCTACGGAGAGGACCGAGATACGTATGAGGAAGAGAAGGAGGAAGACCCGTACAGTTCTGCGAGGCTGGATGAGTGTGTGTACGATATGATCCTGGCTGAGGAGGAAAGGGAGAGGAGGGGAGAGCGCAGGTCTTTTATTGTGAACAGACCTCCGGCTCCTGCCCCTCGCCCTGTATGCTGGCCGTGCAGAAAGAACAACACTCCCTATATAGCACAAGGTTAGTGGTGCTTCTTTGCAGATATTTACTGGTTGAGTATGGGTATCTGCATTCTATTTGTAGAACAGTATTTCCTTAAAAGATAAGAGTTATTTGTTTGGTAACTTTCAAACCAACCAAGTGGTTGATTCAGTCAACCTATTCTCACCTTTATGCATAGAAAACATCTCTGACTAATGCTAATTTTCATATTCCATTTAAGAATCACTTTTTTAGTTTAATTTTGTAAGAATTATGACCGTATGGTGGAATGAGTGGAACACACTCGGCTATGAGTGTGTTCTTTTAGCAACATGATGCAGAATATGCTGTTTGAGTAGCCTGTCCTTTGTGCGCCTCTTCATCAAACACAGCCTCTCATGGATAGATCCCCGTGTGCTTTGGCAGTTTGCGGAAAAAAACAAGCTTGTTCTCCGCTCATAGGGGCTGTTGTAATAGTGCTGTGCTGAGATGGAAGGAGAGGATTTCTTGTTGCCCTATCTGTGCTCACAGAAGTGAGGGAAATATCTGGGCTCATTTGTCAGCCAAAAATGCAGTAAGTGTAGTGTGGTGGAAATGCCTACCTATTCCTGGGTTGCTTCTTGGGACCATCTTCTGAATTTACGTTTCCTCTCAATCGGTTCAACATGGTTGATGTAGCCACTTTCAGTACACACCGAAGGCAAAAGTGGTAGAGTTTTGTGAGGATACTCTACTGGATGCCACTAAAGGTACAGAATCTTTAGCAAACGGTAAACACGTCTGCTGTTTTATTTAGAGCATTGCAGGAATTCTGCCTTATATGAGATAGGCTCATCAAGCAACTGACTTTCAAATTGGTGCCAAGTAGCTTATGGTCCAGATGGTGTGCACTGTGTGCTCCCTTTCTGTTCCTGAAGTGCTTAGTATTCTTTTGTAGTTTTTTCAGTGTGTTTTTTTTTTTATTGTGTTCTACCAAAACAACTGTTAAATAAATGTATGAGGTGTTTTGTTTTGCATTTTACAGTGAAATTTTAGTGCTCCCTATTGATACCAGACTGATTGGGCTAGGAACCAAAGTCCCCCGCATACTGTCCAAGCAGGTGCAAGGGTTCCTATAGGGCCTCCTTGGCGTTTCTGCTGGCCAGCCCTGGGGCTGATGAACT
Source organism: Crypturellus tataupa (assembly GCA_034781795.1). Classification (NCBI taxonomy): domain Eukaryota; kingdom Metazoa; phylum Chordata; class Aves; order Tinamiformes; family Tinamidae; genus Crypturellus; species Crypturellus tataupa. The sequence continues at coordinate 887,184 of JAWLRI010000035.1, read as the reverse complement.
GTATTGCTGCTCTGGCTCCATCCTTCTTCCCTGACCAGAGCCCACCTGTAGCAGAGGGTTCCCTACACTACGGACACCTGTCCTACAGCAGCATAAATAAAACTTAACTTGCTTTATGTGTCACTAGAGAAAGTCTGGAAGAGCCATTTGCTACTTTACTTCATATGCTGTAGCCTTTGTCCCTTTAGTGACCCCTCGTAAATCCCCGAAGCAATGCGTGCACTGGAAACATTTTATTATATTAAGATAGCTGTCTGGGAGACTCACACCAGCGTTACAAGTGGAAAAAACTGTTGCTAGTCCAGAAGAGAACAACCTGCATACCCGTTGCTCATCAAAATCACACAGTATGCAGCAAATGGAGCAGCCAGTGGGTACTTTTAGGGAGGCAGAATATTTTATGTGCAGCATAGAGAACTTAAATGCAAATGCAATAAAAAATAAAACCCAGCAACATAACGGAGCCCAGGATTGCTAGTGCGATGGAAATTTAACAGGCCGAATACTGGGAACAACAGCCCTTGCATTCCAAGTTAGAAATTCTTATTATGCAACTTGTTTAAATGCTCTAAAACAGCAGTTCACAAAGGGAAGCCTTGGAGCCCATGAAAACTGCACAGTATTTATGTCCCATGGAGGGATTTTTCCATAGCTTTCTAAAGTGAGTGTGGAGTACCATGCTGCAGATGGATGCTGTGATGGATCCCCAGCCTCAGGAGGTTTCTTTGTGAAGAAGAGGATAGGAAGCACTGTTCAGCTGTCTTCGAGCAGCATGGATATGCTTGAGAGGCGCTATACAGACCTCATTTGCCCTGCTGATTCACTCAGATTTTTTACTGCTTTGACTTGGGTCAAATACATGCTGAATAAGGAGCAGAAAAGGAAAATATTTTGGAGGTGCAGCCTGACTGAAAAGCCAGCTGTTCTAGGTAGTGCATTTCTGGTAAAAACAGGTACAGCTGTTCCGTTTTGTTTCCCTCTGCTGACGAGGAGTGGGCTGGAGGGGATGTGCAGACTACACACGGGAACAGTCTCCCATATATTGCTAGAGGCTGGACTGCTTCCTGTTCCCTGCATGACCCTTCTGCCAGGAGCAAGTGTGGGGAGCTCCCTTCATCACGCAGCACGGCGAGCACCTTGCCCCTTGGCTTGAAGGACAGGTTACCCCGACCTGCTACGCATGCATCCCACTCGGCAGCCTCTCAGCTCCTCCGGACGCCAAGTCCTGCGAGAGGCTACGGCGTCCCAGGATTGCACTGAGGGTCTTGCCCAGGGATAGCCCTTGCACCCAGGTCCCCAGGGAAGAGCCCTTGCCCTCTTGAGACGTGGGACTGCAGCTCTGAGAGCGTGAGCTCAGAATCTGATTCTGATGCTCAGAATCTGACTGCAAACAGGGAGAATTGCTGGTGGGCCTGTATTTATTTTTGGTTTAATGTTTTCACATTGTCATTGCCTTGTGATTCTTTTAAAAATCATTTTACTTTTGATCTGAGAAAACTAGGTTTCTGAGTCTCAACTACCTAACTACATGGCTATGGCAGGTAGATGCTGACAGCGGGTTAGGAACGTTGTGAGGATCAGGTGTGATGCTGGAGCTCCAACTGGTCATCTCACCCCAGCACAGTTAAGTCAGACCGGTCCTTTCCCCTTCCTTTCTGAGAGCAAGGGTGCCTTTGCACATTCCTGGGAAATATTTTGTGTAATTTTAAGAACAATCCTTGGTTATCTGATGCAAAACTTATTGGTTAGTATTGCAGTGCTGTCACCTTGCTGGCGGTGGCCTACATGTTAGTAAACAACAGGCAAAAGAAAAACAAGATCTAAAAAGATGCAAACACAAATATCTGCAGAGTTCTTGTCTCCTGAATAATAAGCATCACTCTTCTGTGTTTCTGCCTTAGTATTCTCCGGGTATTTGTGAGCCCTTGCTGTGCTATATCTAATTTGCAAGCTAATCTCTACCAGGAAAAGGACCTGAATTTTGTTTGCCCAGGTACTATGTCTGCTCGCTTTAAGTGTTGAAATGTTAAAATATTGAAAAAGAAACAGCCTGAGCAAAGATAGAAGCCTCTCACTGCATGTTATCCCTACGTCCAGCCATCTTTTTTCAGTCCTCCTCTAATAATGACTGTACTTTTGTGACCACTGTAAAAGGAATGGAGCAGAAACCTCCTCACAGCAGGGCAGCAGCTTGCACACTGGCTCCAACTTGCAGCTGAGCGGAGATGCGTTAATAAGCAAAATCCTAGTTCATTAATTAATTTGCATCATCACATAGCGCTGTGTTTCTTATAAAGAGCTTGGTCCACCCAATTTTCATTTTCAGTGCTTGTTAAGTAAAACAGTTGTGGTAGATGATTTTGTTTGGCACACACTCAGTGAAGTCATGACTAAGTGCAGCCGGAATTTCCCTAAGCAAAGTGAATTCAAATTAGTGATACTTATCGATGGTTTTATTGCCTGTCTCCCCCAGTCTTTCTCTGCTGGAAGTGTTGACTTGGTGGCATTATGCTGATGCTGTGATTAGCAGACTATTCCTTCCAGAAGACAGGTTCATCAGTCTAGATTTATTTGACTCTCTAGCGCATAGTGCCAAACAGTCATTTGATTTTTAGAAGTAATATTGCTAATACAAGAAATTAGCAAACATCCTTCATAGTTTAGGCAGTTAAAGTAAAAACTAAATTAGAAACCATATCTTAATTGACCAATGCCTCTTAACTGATATAAGTTGGCATCCCTCAAAATGTAAACTTTTCCACCTTTTGATTGCATGTATTTGTAATTATGCTGCTTATCACTGTCCTACCACTAAGCAATTTTTGATACCTCATAGTGGTATAACTCCTCATCATTACAGCTTTCTGTCAGAACCCAACTAATTCTGAAAATCAGATTCCTGGGCAATGTCAGCCAGGAGCCCTTGTTAAACTCTGGACACTGGCTACTGTTTGCTCTTTCTTGTAGTTGCATGAAATGTATAGAATGTTCCTCTTAACTTAGATATTGTGTTTCTAGTCCTTATATATGTAGTGATAATCATGACAATATTAACCACATTTCAAGTGTCATAGCTTATTTACTTGCATGTGCAGCCAATCTGAAGCAGTATGTGTAACAAGTCTGAAGGAGAAAAAGGCAATTCAGAGCAAACATCCTCTTTTTACTTTTCAAACCTCCCATCAGGGGTTTTCCTAGACTTTTGCATGCTTGCCACAAAATTTGTGTTTTGCCATAACTTTTTAAATGTTGCTTTCTCTTTTCAGAACTACTGGAATATGGTGCAGTAGTTCTTGCTTTACTGAAGAAATACTGAGGTCCATGCCTAAAAAGCAGTCTCACCATCTAAGACATAAAAATGTATTTAGGGCATGCAGAGAATTTCATCTCTGCCCTGTAGCAGGGGGATGAAGTAGAATTACTTATTAATTCTCTCAACCTCACTTAATTCTAAGAAATTCAGAAAGAAAGTATATACATCATGGATAAAAATTATGTATCTGCTTTTAATTTGTAGATTTTGACATATAAGTATGTACAAGTATTTTCATCAGTCACAATGTGATTACAGTTTTTAAAGGTCTCTTTCTAATTCTACAGATATTGCTGAAGGTACCTGTTAAATAAAAGTGTAATAGAAGTGCTGCAACTTTTCAATCAGATTATCCACAGCAGAGAGGCTGTGGCAATACACAACCTTCTGTGGTGCAAGGACCATAGTACTTCAAAATTTAAAAAAAGAAATACTATATTAGTATTGCCTTGCTGGGGCAATTTTCATTTTATCTTCCGTATTTAAGAAAGACCAGAATATATCTCTGTACAGTGGCCCAAGTCTGCCATTCTAGCAGTATTTTCATAATTTGATTGTGGAAATGAAGAGATCGGTTCCTCGAGCCTTCGTTAAGCCTGTGGCAGCTGTACTGAGTGTGCGCATGCGTTGTTCCAGGCAGTCCAGGAACGGACGTAATTTGTTTTCGTTTACTTCACCCACAGTGAATACTTGCTGCCAACTGAAATCATTTCAGCAAGATGCAGCATTTAAAGTAGTTTTAACAATTCTACTTTGAACAACTGGAAGAGTAATTCCATTTCTGATTACTCCAACATTGCAAAACTCAGCAGAAATTCAAAACCTATCAATTTAAGTACTTTCCAAGCAGGGACATGGTTGAGTGTAGCCCTCTTCCAGCTTCTCCTCCTCACGCAGTAGAATTTGGGCTGCATGCATTCCCTCTGTGCTCTGGTTGCTTTAAAAGAGGGGATGCTATTCCAAATGCAGATGAGAATAGTGCGAGCACATTTAGTAGCATTCTGAGGCCATTACAGAGGGGAGTAACACAAAAGCTAAAGTCTCAGTGTTAGACTGCAGAGAGGGACAAAATCTTGATAGTTTAGCTGTCTCTATAGTTCTTTTACTCCATGTGTTTAACCTATCTGGTAACATTTGCAGCAATGTTGAGTCCCTGGCCATATTCCCTCATCATTAGCATTCCTACCAGCTTGCTCGAGACTGAGCATGAAGAAAATAGGGCCTGAGGAGCTCTTCCTTCCTCCCCACTAGGCGCAGCAGGTGCAGAGAGTTTAAATGTCAGAGTGATCTTGAACCTCCCTCCCACACATTTCCCTGATATACGTGGAGCATCATCTCAGGCTGCCTTAGCAGGGTGGCCAGGAGGAAACCAGAGTCCTCCTGGCCACCCTGCCAGCATGAGCAAGTAGCAAGAGCATGCAGCAGTTCTCCACTTCCCTGAGGCTCAAGCCCGGCTACGTTCTGCTGCGCCTTGGTCTCAAAACATGTTTGCTCCATTAAACTGGCACTTTTGCTGCATTGCAGTCATATCAATGAGGTTACTTCCCTGCGAGCTGAAGTCGGAATGACTCTTGGGAGGGCCGACGCTGTGTCAGCAGGTAAGGCAGAACGGGGGCAGCTGCTGCGCTCTGGGGTGCATGCACGCTGCCCGCAGGCCTCTGCGTGCAGCACTTTGGCACTGGGCTGTTTCCAGCAACAGAGGCGCAGGGCAGGGGCACCATGTAAGCCAACAAGTGCTCGAGGTTTGCTGTTCTTGGTACCCCAATTACGTAAGTAAAAATATGCTCAAAAATCATTCATGTGATTCAGGTAATTGTCATTACTCTCAGCGAGTGTTACTGCAGAGTTAAGTCCTTTTTCTGCCTTGTTACCCCCATAAAATAAGATAGGGGGTAGGTATCTGTACCAGGTGAAGTGTTCAGAGGTGTAGCTGTTTTTTCTTTCTAAACAAGTAACATGTTAGTATGGTAAGTCTGTTTTATTTTCCTGAAACCTTCTTGTCATGGTGTCTGTAACATCAGTGATGCTGCCATTCTGCACAACAGCACGTTTCTTTCAGGTAATTAACATTAGACTGACCTGTGGGCTGAGAAGGGCTCGTAAGCTAGAATAAGAACTTTCTTCTAGCCTGTTTTCAAGAAATTCCTTCTTGCAGGATATATGACATTTTTACTGCCATTTTCACCAACTGCCTTCTCTTCTTAATTCTGTTGTAGTGTTTCAACAGAAGGTCACTAGATCACCCAGTGACCAAGATAAGCTGTGTTGCGACGCCAGGAAGCAAGGTACAGAATTTTATTTGGCTCTTTTAAACTATTTTGATGCTCCTCAGTACAACTAGTAGAGCTTTGCTGAAACTTTTGATTGATTTAGCATTTGCTTTTCTGTATGTGGTTGCTATCCATAGTGCTATGGCAGCATTAAGAGATCAGATACAAGAAAAAGATGGCAGGCCAGCTGTCATTTGAGTTTCAGAAAGTGTCAAAAAGTTTCTACTGTAAATTCCACTAATGGGTTCCTAAAAATAAATCACAATAGTAACAGTATTAACAAGTAGCAGATGAGGATTAAAGTGTACAAAGCAGCATGTAATTGCCTGGTTAGTGCTATACCGAGGCACTGCAACCTCTCGTGTTGCTGACATTGTTTTGTCATTAGTGCTAAGTCATTTAGGAAAAGAATTTAGGGCCTTCCAGAATTTACTGTAATAACAGAGTGTTGCTAGTACACCTCTATGAAGTGTATATGTACATTTTTATATATATATATAGAGAGAGAGAGCACTAAAACAAAATAGTTCTTATGGGTCTGAGGAAACCTCACCATCCTTTTGCTGGTATATTAAAAAAAAAAGCAATTTTTCATAAACCAATCTTCTCTCCAAATAATTATGTCAGATGTAAAGCATTAGTTCCTTGCGGTCAAGACATAAATGATCAGCTGAGATGCAAAGGAGATGAGATTCATGTCTAGTGCCACTAGTATTTCATATGCTGAAAGTATTTCCTTTTGCACAATCTTTCCTTGTTTAAAATAAAGACAGCCTCCCTGTGCATAACGCAGCAGGCACACCAACCCAACCAATAGCTATGGCTCCAAGGCTTGCGTACAGCCTGAACCCGGTGCTTTGTGTACTCTTGATGCTCATACAAGGGCTGGGAAGGTCCTGTTTCGTGGCTGCTCGAGCTATATGGTACTGCACCTCTTAGCACCAGGCTGTGCTGAATCCCTGTCCCTTCCCTTCAGTTACAATACACCAGCATTCTAATTTGCAAGAGAAATGGGTTCTAATAACAGGTTCTTGTCAGTGTAATATATCTAATGATCATAGGTGAAAAAAAATAATAATAATAATGGGAAGTTTTGCGATGGCTTCCAAACAGATTGCACCTTGGCTGTTTAAAGCTGGAAGGAAAACAGCACTGTGAAAATTTGTGCATTAACAGGCCAAGGAGTTCCTTTAAAATGTCAGTACTATAGCTTTAGCATTAGAAAGAAGTTTTTATGTGAACTGACACTAGCTGGAAAATGTATGGATCAGGGAACGGCAATTAATGAAACATTAAAGATACTACTCCACTGCCGGAGAGTGACGGTGGATAACTCACTGGTTCATTGCATAGCTCCCGTTGGGAACAAACAAACAAAACCATGCATGTGAGAGACCATCTATTTTAGTTGAAAACGGTTCATAAAAATCACTGCGTAACTTTTTTTGAACAAATCACTTGCACCATAAAGAAAAATAAATGAAAGGAGTTAATGTTTCCTGTCTTATCTGTTCACATTTTGTAGCAGCACCCAGAGGCCACACGGACATGGTGACTTACAGCACTTTGCAACACACCATTCCAGCTGAACAAGAAGATCTGATCCGTTTGCAGGAAAAGGTGAAAAGGGGGACAATTTCTGTGGATGAAGCACTTGAAAGATTTAAACAATGGCAGAATGAAAAAAGCCAACTCCCCTCTACTCAGCAGGTAGGAGACTGAATGTTCACTGCATCTTGAGCAGAAGTTCCAAAAACGCGCTCTTCATTTTGACCCCTGTGTATATATGAGGTCTCAAACACACGTCCTGAGTTAGAGTGCCATAATTTATGTGCCCATCAGCACCTCTCAAACTTGCTGCTTCAGGTACTGAACTGTTTAGGTACCTCTTTGTACTATTTGAATAGCTGACAGTCTGCCTGTTTTTATTTTTTTGCCAGACTTTAGGTGCTGGTGCATTTGGTTAAAAGCCCTGCTTAAAGATATTGGTCTGCCAAGACTTTTGTTCTAAACTGCTTAAGTCCATGCTTCTTCTGGGAAGACATAACCTTTGGTAGCTGAGCAAACTGAACAGCTTGTTGAAAAGTACCAGCTAGTGGAAGCAGAACTACTTCAAATTTGCATTGTTAATAGATATTGACTAGTGTATGACCGAGGCCTATCTCAAAGAGTTCAACCTATGCAGTGGAATTCGCCGTCTCAGAAATGCACTTCAGCTCTTTTATTCAGTACACAGAGTGGATTAAGGTGAACAAAGCCTGGACTTACAGAAGTTCCCACACTGAGAGCTAGGTATGGCTGAGGAGAAGGACCAGGTGGTTAACTACTTCCAACATGACCACTGGAGGTCTAGACTGTGCCCATTTTTTATGTTAGATCATATATTAAATAAAAGATATCTGTATTATCCTGCAAGTGCATCTAATAGAAAGAGGAAGACCGCAGTTAGTGTCTGGTTCTGCAGACCAGGAGAGCTGCCGGATGCTGATAGCACGGGAGGGTGCGATGCCCTCTGTGTTCACACTTCATCGTTAGGGAGGGCGGTCGCGTTGTCCGCACAGCGAGGCACCAAGGCAGGGGCTCAGGCGCAGGATTCCCGGGGCACGCAAGGAGTGCCCAAGGCCGCGCTGAGCGCGCAGTGGGGCAGCAGTGGCACTGCTCTGCTTGCGCCTGCTCTGTGCCACGGTCACACAGGGGATCATTTTCACTGCTTAAGGGAAAAAGCCATTTCCAAGAGATTATTTATATTCTGAATTAGAGAAGTGTTATGAACTCAGTTATGAACTTAATTTTAATTTATGTCATACTATCACAGCAGTAATTTAGTCTTCACAGGAAGTTTGGGTAAAAATCACTTGTATAAAGTGAAAAACGAAGTCCTCCAAAACTCAGTGATCCTATCCCCAAAAAGAAAAGGCCTGAAATCAGTCCTAGTGTAAGTGTGTAGTCCATTTCCAGAATTGACCTGTTTGGAAAAAACTCTGCAAAGCTTCTTAGATATAAGGGTTTTTTAAACTCCCTTTAAGAAATTAAAATCTTTTAAATTAAAAATTTGTCTTTTAAGGTTATTTTCCTGCATACAGAAGCTTGGTATTCAGAATTAAAGTATGCAGTATTTTGTATTATTCATTTATTTCTACAGTAAGCCTTCATTACTGATTTCTGCTGCTTTTATTCTTGCTTTTTAACTTAAAGGAAAAGGTACGTTGCCTTAGAGAAAACAGCGTTGGAAACCGACTGGAAAAGGAAAATGTGAATGGTAAGGTACACTTTGTTTGCCTTTCAACTCATTGGAGACTTGAACTGTAAAGAAAGATACTGCAGGAGTCTGCTGTACAGTATAAACAGATTTTTGGGTTAGGAACTGGAGTAGTAATGAGCATTTTGAGAGGGAGAGATAGAGAGGGGTTTTGTGTTTAAAGTCAGATCTTTGTTAAGGTCAAGATTTCATCCCAAAAGTTGAGCTCAATGAGAGTTAATGGGGCAGAAAATTTACCAATTTCTGACAGTTCAGCTTTTGTGTAGCCACTGTTTACTAGTGCTTTGCTATAATTAAACAAATCATTTATTTAAAACAATTGAATTTATTAATTCAATATTTGTAAACCAGCTACCAATTTGCACTTGTAAATTCTTGATAAACTTTGTACTGCTACAGCAGTTTTGTATTGTGATTCATTAATAAAAGTTGTATGAGTGGTCATTTAAGATGCCTTTTCCCTTTTGGGATTGGATGTCTTCATCAGTAAAAATCACCTATATTTCATACAAATCATTTTCTCTTGTAATTATGAAAACATTGTATTAGATAGTCTTGACTTTGAACTCAAGATATCTATAACATCAATACCTAAATGTTCTTGGACATGAAATACAACGTGTTTCTTTTTTACATTGGACTTATACTTAGGTGATAATTAAAAATAGAAATTTATATTGACAATACTAAGTTATTTACTTACCATAATAGAGAAGAATAATCCACAGCATTGCTTTCATTATTCTGTTAGACTATTGCTGCATTTATATAGACCTCTAGCCTTCCATCAGTAGTTCTTTACTGAAATTTTTTTAAAATATTGTTTTGCTGAATCAATGACTGCATTACCAGATAAAAACCTAAACACTAATAGTATGCACTGCATACTCTCCCTCTCAACTGGACTGTAAGGGCAGTTGTTTCAAGGTTTGGCTTTAAGATTCTACTTAGCATACAAATGCACGCAGTTTAGGCTACAGTATTTCTGGAACAAAACCAAATATGAAAGGAGAAAATGGTATGTTCTTTTTGAAACATAAGTATTTGTCATCACTGCATCCTTCCCTTAAGAGGGATGCCAGATTATTTATATCTGAGCCTTGCGCTCCTCCATAGCAGGTACCAGCGGGGGTGCTGTGCTGCCTGGTGTGTGCCCCTGAGTGTCGGTTTGCCGTGAGCAGGGCCGAGCTCACCGCGACACGAGAGTGGAGCTTGGAAAGCTGGAATGTGGCCGGGGGTCTTTTTTGTTCCTAAGGCAGCATCAGTCCTGGCTCTGCATCTCTCCTCTATCTCCAGAGTTCCAGTAATGAGTCATACCAGCCAGGTCAACAGAAAGGTAGTGTCAACGAAAGAACTTCAGGCTGTGTGAAACAGACAGGCTCTCGTATTCCCCAGCAACTCGGATAATGATCACAATGTTCCCTTCTGATCCTAGCCTCTCTGCCTCTTGTTATGCTACCTTCTGTCTCAGTGTGCATTTACATGAGCTGCTTTGCACTATAGAAATACAAGGAGAAGCTTCATTATGGAGGCCCTTCTCCTACCTGACAGGGCATTCTTTACCAAAGATTTAAATTTTTGAAAATAAGAACGTTGAAAAGATAAACTTCCCCTGAGGATGGAGGCACCCTAATGGCAACAGCAGTACCTAAATCCAGATGTAAATAGACAAATGCATTTTTTCTTCTTTTCCTAGTTCACAAGGAAAGCAGACCAGACAGCATTAATTTCAGAGACCTGTTATACTACATGCCATTTAATAAAGCGGTACGTATGAATGTTGACAGTTCTCAGATTTATTCACTGGATTTGAAACAGACTCACCAGCCATACCTTTAAGAAGACAGCCACTCTCTTCAGGTTTCACAGTTGAAGTTCACTTTTGTAAATCCATTTTCAGAGATCCTCTTTGAAGTCTTCACTTAGGATTCAAAGAGATCACATCAGAAGCCTGTTGGAAAAGTAATTTCATTATTATTTTAATGAGGAAAGAAAATATGTGCTATAATGAGTAAGGAACATGATTTTTAGTTTCCTGATAAGTTAGATGTAATGAAAGTTATTAATGAGTGTATCACTCGGCTCAGTCTTCCATTATAACATTTGAGACTATCTTGAAATTCACATCTCATTTTGCAACAGTTCAATATAGAACTGAATAACCAAAAGAAAAAGAAAAATCTGCACTTCCAAGACAAAAAATGAAGTTCTGTTATTGCTGAAGTATTTACAAAAACCTATTTCAAAAGAAATAAACAAGGACTAGGCACACAGAATCCTGCAGAAAGTACAGATACAGACAACAGTCTGAGTATCATTACTACAGAATGTACATCTGCTCTTATCTGTGTACACCAGCTTTGTGCACAGTCACCAGCAGAACTAGAGGCTGAAGCTTAGGTGACATGTATTAAGAGTGGCTATCGCAAAGTTGCTTAAGGTCTTAGGGACAGTGGGACTTTCACATGTAAATCCATACATCTAACATCTAAACATTTAAAAAAAAAAATCTACATATTTAGACATTTGAGTACCTATGTGAATCTCACTTAGATGCTTCTGAAGTTACGGCACCTTGTGTATCACGTCCCACAGGTTCAGTCATAAGGCAGGGGCTGCCTAGGACAGTTCGCACTGCCAGCGACCCCCTTGCAGCCGCTCCCTGCAGAACCTGCGGCTCGCTCCCGTCTCAGGGATGCCAGCTGCGTAAATGACTAGACTACACATAGGTACTTGCAAGTTTAGTCATGACTGGTTGCTTTCTACTCAGAAAATGGTCTTCAAAGGCAAAAAGGAGCATAACTTTACCATCTGCTGCAGTAGGCTGTTTAATACTGACCTACTTCTGCAAGGCACCAGCCAGGTCATCCACTGCAGTAAAGGCAGCCTCAACAGAATTTCATCTTCCAGATTTTGATCTCCAGCTCTGCCGAAGCCTATGACAATAAAGCAGATTTAGTTTAATTAAGTCTTCTCTACTAGCTGCCAAAGACCAAATCTCTTCCTCAGCTCCATCCCAAAAATACTCAGAAGAGCACTAAACTGCTTCTCAGACTGCCAGTTTATTGATTAGGATCACTGTCCCAAATAGCTGGCTTCCATCCTCAGCCGTCATCAGCCTCTTGTTTTTATTCCAAGCTGCTAGCAGATTGCTTATTCATCTCTTGATGCTGCTGCAGGTAGCACCTACGTAGAGATTTCCCTGAGCCCTGAAAAACAGCTCTTAATTTTAAGACTTTTTATTTACCAATATCTGTTGTCTCTGGTAGGCCAGTAGGAAGAAGAACAAACACAGACCCTGATTTAGTTAGTTATACCCAGAGGAACTCAAACTTGTTAGCCAGTTATTATGCAGGGTTATTAAGCATATATAGAATTTGGATAAGCCATTTTTTTCCATGACCTAAACAGTGCATTTCAATCAAGACTGTCAGTCTTGAAAATACATTTTTGTTATTTGTTGAGGACAATGGCCCTTGCACTTTTAATGCTACATCTGTTAGTCTATTTAACCTAAATTGCAGTTTCTTAAGTATACTGTAGCTTCATATCAGGCTGCAAATTAAAATCAAGAGGAAACACACACGTATAAAAGTTTCCTTCCTATTTATTGCAAAATCAGGCCTTCATGAGGCCAGCCCACAGCCAAACTGGTGATCGAGGAACTCAAGGACAACTAAATATCCTAAATATTCCAAGAGGGGACTGACATGCTACTAAGAGTGAGCTGTTTATACAAAATTCACCTCATAACATTCTCTAAGGCAAAGCTGTTGTGGATGCCCTGTTGTCATGCTGCTTTGGGGGACATGTGCTGTATTCACATTAGAAGGAAAATGTGTATGAAGTGACTCACATCAAGTGTCTATTCTGTGAGCTATTCATTTTTGGAAAGCATTCCTTTTATCACTGATATATACATATATACATGACTATATGTATTAATTGCATCTATTTCTTTCTAGTCTCCAACCAGAAACCCAGCAGACAAGGAACAGATGCTTAATTAACAGAGGTAAGAGCACGTATACAAATGCACACAGAGACATTATCTGTCATGGAAACTAATGCTAAGAGCGCATTCTCTTCCTAGTAGACCAGAAGTGAATCCCAAGTGGATCAGAGATCTGATTTCAAAAGATAAACCTAACTGGCACCTAACCTACCATTTCAGTTCATATTAAAACTTGCTTTCTGTCAGGTTTCAGTCTGTCCTTGCTGCTGTAGGGGCAGATTCGCAAGCTTTTGGGACTCAGCTGATTCGTGGGCGCAGCTGAAGAATGTTCACATGAGCCATCACAGTTAAGGAAGCTTATGCAACTGAAGACACTGAAGTCCTGCACACTGAACACACGCATCATTGAAGTCAAGTTGAAAGGTATAGGTGCAAGCATTAACAGAGACTGCACACTGCTCCTTCAAGTGCTAGAAATATTACATGTGACGGTACTGACTGCAAGAAAAGCAGAATGTGCTGAGGATTCTGTTAGCGACTGTCACCTTTTTGCTTTTGGACATTTAACAAGATTGCTTGCAGTTCTTTTTATTACTGTTTACTACCTGTGTGCTCTCTTGTATTTCTCATACCATTTTTAAAACTATTTAAGCCTACCTTTCTGTGGAATGTAATCATTAAGCTTGCTGCTAGGAGATACGAGCAAATAAATCTATTCTACAGCATCCATTGTCTTTTTTATATCATTTTCAATCTCTGTGCTGAGAATGAGATTACCAGGAACAGCACTTAGCTCACTAGCAGAGGCTATAGACTTCAACGGTTATTCCACAGTCATTCTGGACACGGGGTAAAGTAAACAATCTAGAAACTAGAAAGTTTCTTATTTTGAATTCTTCTGAAAATATTCAAAGTTCCACAATCTTTCCTATTCACAGCACAATGATCACCATTAAAAGCCCATAAGAAGGAACTCTGGTCCTCATAGGGATGCTGAAACTTTCAAAATTAAAATGTATGTTTTAAAATACAAATAGCATTTGCAGTTTGCATTACTAGACTTGTGAAAGAGACAAAATTATACAGCATATTTTTAAATACATTTGTAAGAGAGGCCCTGTTAGCATTTTTTTTGTAATGCAACTCAGTTTGCTTCTCCAGCCTTCTGAGTGATGCATGATACGGTTACTGTACTGAAAGGAGGTGAGCTCCTCTTTGCCACCCTTCCATGTGAAGGGGAGGTAGGTGCTTCCCATGAGAATTCATTCCCTGGAGCTCTTGCCCAGAGGTGCTGCAGGACTGAGCTGTTGTTCCGCTTCCTTA
>JAWLRI010000035.1:859452-872964 GCA_034781795.1 Crypturellus tataupa | reverse complement strand
TGCTTCCCATGAGAATTCATTCCCTGGAGCTCTTGCCCAGAGGTGCTGCAGGACTGAGCTGTTGTTCCGCTTCCTTAATATTTTGCCACCCTTTCTACCAGGGCAAAAATAGAGAATTGTGATATACCAGAAGGAAAGGGGAAGGATAAAAGGCACCTGCACACACAAAATGAGACTGGCGGAGCAACAAGAAAAAAAGGCACAAGAAATCTGTCTTAGAGACAAGCTGACACGGAAGTTAATACCTGCAACAAAAGTGTTTCAGCTCCTGCGGCTTGCTCTTTCCCAGATCACAGCCAGGGCTTCACCACATAAAAGATTTTCCTTCTGGTCTGATTTTTCCCTTGTTTGGCTAAGAAATGAACACCAGAGGGAGAACCGTTGGTTTTGCTCTTCCCTGCCATCTTGCCCAGAAATGGAACATATGCAGAAACCTATTAAAAAACAACAATAAGATCTTGCCTTTCTAATGAACTTACATGTTAAGGTCTAGCTCTACACCTTACTAAAGATAATTTAAAATACAACTCTTTGTGTGGCAATAGCTTTTGGTTGCTTCTCAGTTAGCTCACTGTAGTTGCTTGTCTAATCATTGTGCATCTCTTCTGGGATTGAGGCCTCAGTGTTGCTATCTCATCAACTGTGCATGATTCAGTCTGCTACTGCATGCAAATACTTGATTAAATTTGAGGGCAGCGGGGGTCAGTGCTCACCTATAGCACAGAGGAAACCTTCCATGGACCTTCAGCTGCCCCCACGTTGGACATAAGTATTAGCTCTTACCCTGTGCTTTCATTTTCTGCTCCGCCTGCAACTTGGGAAGTTGATGGAAGTCATTAAGCACAGTAAGGAAAGGGCCTTGCCTTCAGCATCAAGATTAATTCATTCTGTAGCTGCAAAAATGGCTCCACATGTGATTGACAGGAAAACATCTCTGGAAACAAGAAATGAAGTTAGTTTAATTATGTATGGATTTAGATCTAGATTAAATCTGCAGTCTTGAAGCAGAAATTATAGCAGAGGTCTCACTAGAAGTTGATCTTGGCTCTTGAGATGTGCTTCTTCCTTTGAGGCCAGCAGGCCAACTGTACGCCTCGGCGTCACACAGCAAACCAGCATGGGCCTCTCAGCATCCCTTAATGGTACTAGGTTTCTGTAAAGGAGCTACCTCTGTTCCTGGTCCTTACTCTCTACATCACTTGTTCTGATTCCCCCACCACAAACTTCTCAAAGAGAAAAAATAATTGTACCCCCTCATTCAGGATGCAGCTCAGCTCCTCGCAGGGCTGCTAGCAGAACGCTGCAGCAGTTCTCAGTCATCTACCCCTTCCCTTTCACCAACGGGTTAAAAAAAGCTTTGAATGTCAAAAGCTCTGTAGCCGGAGAAAGCTGTTGTGATGAAACAGTAATAGCAGTGATGGTTATAAATTGCAGATTGCTAAAGCACGATGAGTCATTTAGCAGAGGGGAGGGAAGGGAATTACCCCTGGGATTAGAATAGATGATTTCTGTCACTTTTAGAAAATCATCATGTGGGTGACAGAGAGTGAATTAGATGGGGGCCAACTTGCAAAATACAAATTATGCAGTAAATTCCATCAATTCTGTTTGAGAGCTATCCCTGTCAAACTTGGACAATCCCCTCTTCCTCCAAAACAGGGTCTCTGCATGGCTTTTGCCATTCCCTGCCTTAAAGTTGATGTGGAGGCCTGACTACCATTGTCTTAGAGATACTACTATTTAAAAGCAGATTTTACGGGGAGGGCCACGTGCCACAGCTGTGATGTAGCAGAAAAGCTCTTTGCTTGTTCCCCCTGCCCCATGCCCCCTTACAGAGATACCACATTTAGAGAAAGATTACAGAGGTGGATGGCACTAGTCATTTACAGGCATCAGCTGGAAAGCAATTTAATATGAAATTCCAAAATCTCCTATAAACTGCCGTCTCTGAAACCCAACCCAAGAGATGTCTTTTTGAGCATTTGATTACTTCTAAGAATTCAGATAAAACATTTGAAAAATAGGCACCTCTTGCTAACATCCAGGGTCTGCAAGTACTGCCTAGCTGAACTGATCACGCACACAGGATCTCCCCACAAGCAGAGAGGAGACGCAGAGTTAGTACCCAGCAGGTGGATATGAAGGAACAAGAAGTGCTCCTGACTCTGTTGCTCTTTTTTAAGGACTACAGTGTTTGATCGTACCCTAAGCAAACATTAACTGTCTTTTCAGTAACAGGCGTTTTTCATTACGCTGTTGCAGTGCATTCCCTTGGCCGGCTGCATGTTCGTTTCCTCCTCTTGGCTTTACCGGGCGTCTCCAGGCCGCTGCTCGACTCGGCTCAGGCTCCAGGGCGCCCGGCTACGCCGCGGCCCCGCTGTTGGCGCTGCGCTTCCCTCGCTTGGAATCGCTTACCTGGATCAGCTTGGCAAGAGGCTTTTAAAGCAAATTAATAATGTTTCTTGTAAAGTCAGCACTGAATTCTTACAGTCTTTCCTTGCCAGTTATTTTCTCCTGCTGGCAGCTGAGGACATATATACATTGTGTGCTTTAGCTAATTGTTTTTAAACTCAATTCGGTTAGTTTTTCCATAATGCTTTAGAAAAGTACCACTGGTTGAGATATTGAAATGAGATAGCTGGTTAAAAGTAGATAATATGCACACAAGAAATAAATGATGGAAAACCGTAAGGGAATTATGAAGTTATGACACACAGAACTTTTTAGTTTTCATTTTAAGGCATCTTTGTATGTAAATTTATGTGCGTAAATTTGCCTTTCCTAGGAATAATAATATTACTGCATTACTAGTTGAAATGATTATATGCAAAGTAAAGTTAATTTTTATAAGTCAAACTGTACAAATCAAAAAAAATTTAAATCAGCACTAATTGTCTACTACTGCATTAAAGTGATTACAAGAATTATGTTCACAAGGAAATTGTGTTTTGTTTAGTAAGTTGCCTAAGGTAAATGATAGCCATGAACACAAAGTCTTTACTGCATTTATGCAGCCTCCGTAAAGGAAAAATAATATGGCTGGTGGATATAAAAGTTGGCATTCACATAGTGACATACTCCAGAATTTCCATGAGCATGTGACCATGCAGGAGGATATAAAAATAAATTTGCCCCCTCTCACACACAAAGGATAAAAGGTTGCGGGTGCAACTGGAGGAGGTTATGTTAGTCACGACCCTCTTTAGGCTACCAGTTGTTTGGAGCAAAAGCCTCCCATCGATCTCTCAGTAGTCTGAATCTGTGCGTTGCAGGTACTTAGGAGGTGCTTGCACCTCAACTTTAGTAAGAGCTCCCTTTAATCAAAAGCCCTTAATTCTCAATACACACACGTAAGCACATTTTAATATGATACAAAAGTCTGGAGGGGAAGGGGGAAGAGAGAATGTGGTGCTCAACATAATGAGCCTTGAAGGTCCTATTTGTCCAATTTTAGCAAATCATTGTTCCAAGAGCTGTTACAAACAGAAATAATCCAAAATGAAAGTATCAGGATTTTATGGTAATTAGTCTTGCGACTTGGTAGCCACATATAGGGTTAGTTTGATTAAGTTCAATTTTCAATGGATTGATGAAAAATTTTCAGGAAATTATCAGTTCTTTGGGGAAACCTGACATTTTTGTCAGAAAACCTCCTAGAAATACTGCAGTGCTAGATGTATTGCTATAAAGTTATAAATACTCTGACTGCTGTACTTGGTGGTACCATTACAGTGTATTCCTGACAAATTCTCCTTTATACTACTTGAGCCAAAGCAGGAGCTTTGGAACGTGCAACATCCCCCACATCTGGAAATGCAGCTCTGCAGACTGAGGGACGTGACACTGCTAGACTCTATGAGAGAAGCTGTGGTATTTTAGATTTCCGTGGCCATGTGGAAACAGGGGAAGGAACTACCTGAACATTTAAACGTGTATATAAGCTGTTTATAACCCTCCCCTCCCCGCAAACTACACATTCCTATAAAACCTGCTAGTCAGTGCATCCCCTGGCAATCATTCCCAAAGAACCAAAACATAAACTGACGAGAAAATACAGAGCATCTCAATCAAATTCTTCGTGTTGGTACCTGGTGTCTTTGCTGACGTTTCTGTGTGTCCCTGCAGTGGTCCAGATGAAGGGAGCTCCCTGGGATCAGTCCGCACAGGCCTCCGAGCAGGATCCAGGCACTTGCTGAGAGGCAGCTGCCCCAGAGGCTCCTTTGCCCCAGCGAGAAGGGACCTAGAAACGGCAAGTTGAGGTCAGTGGTGAGGGAAAAAAAAGGGAACTGAAAAACTACAAATGGGAAAGGCAGAAAGTAGCATCAAGGACACATTATCTTTCTCCTTGGGAAAAATGGGTACCAACATAACAACACTGGTGTCAAACCCTCATTGTGGAAGCTATCCAAAGCCCAGAGCTGCGAGTCTCCGGGACAATAGGAGTGCTCCATCCATGTAAGTTCCTGTACTCTGCATCTTTCCCATGTACGGCGTTACACTTCACAACTTGCAGCTCAAAGCAGATTTGGATCGCCCCAAACAGAGAAATTTCTGAGCACTGTTTTTCCACCTTCTTAACCCCCGGACCTAAGCATTCCCCAGTACGGTAGGGTCAGCACCTCACCTTTCTGCAGTCTCCAACTTGTTACAGAGTAACAAAAAGGAAAAAAAAAGAAAAAGAAAAAAAAAAGCAAAAAGAGGTGCTGAGAATTCTAAAAGTCAAGTTCAGTCCTATGCCTGGGCAACATTAGTGAGCTCTGAAGGCAGAGGCTGCTGTAATCCATGAATTGGAAGGCAGAAGAGGGCAGTCAGAAGCACCTCTCACTTTTTATCCAGGAGCATCAACAAGGACTGTGCAAAAACCACCTTTTGCCATGAAAGATGCAGACAAATCTCAGGCTAGCCCTCCCAGACAGCATAATTTCTTCCTCCTTTTTTAAGCTCCTCACAAATTCCTAAGGCTGTGTCATTCCTTCAGGCAGCAAGTGCATGCGGTGTTTGACAGACACTGTCTCACTGTTATACAATAGAAGCATAATAACAGTAAATATTTAAAGCAGCCTAAAGCTGTCATTAAAACAACTTTACACTTGAGCCCTGGTGTAGATGTAAGAAAAAGCAACAGTATTTTCAATGCTTGCAGCTGGGACAGCTATTTTTGCCACTCTCAGAGTAGTACAGCTCTCCTACAAAGCACAGACGCGTCTCAGAAGGATCCAAGAAATCAATGAGAAAGACACATAATGTCACTTTAGTAAAGAAATACTTTTGCATTAGCACAGCTTTGCCTACCTTTCTCACTATGATCTTCAGCTGAGGGAAGATCTGACACTAATAGTCTAATGTCTCCTCTGACTCCTGGTGTTTTAATGGAGAAAGAAGAGTCCTTTCAGTGTCTCACATGTCCTACAGCTCAGATCAGCTCTCATCAGTGTGCAAAGTTTGACAAGCTTTATGTAATCCACGGGAGAGCAATTTCTGTGGTATAAAATCCCGTGATGGCTGATGGCTAGCACCAAGTCGAGTACAATCCTTTTCTACATACACGTACGAGCAGACAGCCACAGCCTGAGTGAGAAAGGGAAGGGAAGGGGAATGAAAGAGGCTTCCTTCCCCCCACAAGAAAAGGGAATCGTGAATCTCAGCATTCCTAACATGCAAGTTACAAGAAAAACCACTATACACGCTGCAAATATAGGAGCTTCTGTTCGCCACCTCTCTCATGTGCAGCACTCGTGCTCCATTTGTGGCTTCCCCAAGGTGTGCTGCCAGACCTCAGACAGGTTTATAGGCAGACATGCTGACACAAAGGATCCCTGAAGCTCTGCTAAGCAGAAGTGTGTTGCCAGCAAGAGGCACCAGCAAGGCACAGGTCAGCAGTGCACGTGCCCCCAAGTAAATCACAAGAGCCTAAAAGCCTGGCTGGGTGAGAGCACTGCTGTAAGTGCTCCACAAATCCGGCTTCGTGAGAAGGTCAGAAGAGATCTACCACCCCGAGCTGCCGGGACAACCTCCCGCAGCAGCGGTTCTGCCCGATCCGCGGCGCTCAAGGGGTGCCCCCACTTGGCTGCGGTAGCTCCCGGCTCGGGCACAGCTCCTCGTGCGGCCCTGCTGGAAGAGCACCCTGCGAAAAGCACCTGGGGTGTCTCAGCAACAGGGCAGTACACGGCAGAGGGTCCCACCTTGCAGCTATAATCCCTTGCAGCTGTCATTGTTGCAGGAACATAGATGAAGCTGAAGACAGGCTTAGACCCTTATATTTAGCAACAGCTATTTGGAAACAGTGACATTTCTACAACTCAGTGCTCTAAACACTGGCTAATTTTGCTCTGAGAAGGACAGCAGGTGTAGTACTCTCTGATGAAAGGAGGAAAAGAACCAACGCTGCTGATCCAAAGTCGCCTCCCTTCTGCCTGCCTCAGCCCAAAGGAGGCGAGGTGGCTCAGGTTCTCTGCTTGGGACGCGGGCTTTAAACTCATGCAGGGAGACTTCCTTTCCAGCCCACCCGGAGCGGTGACTGAGCTGTCTCTGGCGCCGTTCAGGAACAGGGTTTCTAGCAGTAAAATGCAGGGACACATTTCTGCTGTTTAAGTGGTAGGAAGACAGAGCTCCCACTGCACAGATCAGCTAATACTTCACACATGAGCTTTGACTATTCCTAATGCTAGAGCCAGCACCGCAGTCACGGACTGCAAGATATTATTATTTAAGATATTATTATTTACGATACTGCACTGTTTTTCCACAGGATACCACATAAATACAAATGAAAATCAAGCCTAAATGGGATTAAGTCAGTCTAGAGTGAGCGATGCATCTTCTCACATATGGGAAAGCATACCAGGCCCCTAGCCCCAAAGAACCCTGCAGTAGTGACTGTTTTGTTTCTCTTCCACCTTGCTCCAACACTTGCTGCGTCTGTGCTAATTGCCATGCCATTTTGCACCCGCTTCGCCCTTTGATTCCCACCCACCTCAGCCCAGCAAACGCCTTGAGGAAGGATACCCACGTACGTGCTTTTCCCTTGGGCTCGCTTGCTCTCCAGGCAGGCCGTGAGGGACAGGCTTTCCCGCAAGGGAAGCCCTTTGTAGGCACGCCAGCTTCCAGGGGTACTTCTCTGCACAGCCACCTGCAGCCCAGCAGCAGCAGAGCTCAGAGAAACCACAGCAGTGCTGGAAAACACTCCCTTTTTCTTCCACAAACAATACGCAAAATACCATTGAACCAAACAGAATAATGAAATGAATCCTGTTTTGTTCCGCTGACCTGTTCCAGGTGCTCAACATGGCAATTTTTAGCACACCAGAAAATTCTGCAGTCGGCATTCAGTCAGTCTCACACAGCCAGGCTGTCACTGCCCAGCAGTTTCCACAGAGCAGTAAGCCAGGCTAGAGTCCCTATGCTCAGAGGAGCTGCAGATCATAAAGTCAGGAAATTCAAGTATGCTTTTAAGAACATTTACATCCAGGGTACTTTTTCCATTGCTAAAGAGAGTGCAGAAACAAAAATATCTCCAGGACAAAACCAAATTGCATTCAAAGCACTGGGGGAGTTAAGACCTTTCCCTCCTCTTCTCACTTGTACACATCCTTGTAAAGAATACATTAAGCTCGTGGGTGAGCCAATTTCAAGCCTTCTCTTCCCACCCACAGCCTTTGCTGCATTTACCTCTCTTCAATCATTCATTCATGCTCGCTCAGCCGCTCGCCCACACGTGTTCCTTGCTGACAGCCCAGCTGCACACACGCACCCAGAGCTACAGAAGCTGCTTTTGTGAGGCTCCAAGGGAGAAGCAGGAGATGTGCGGGAAGCAGGCTCTGAGAGGCGCTGCAAGATGGACCCGTGCAGGTTTACATCACACTCACGTGTTCCGGCCTAGTGATACAAAGCCGCAGACCTGCAAAGAGCTCAGCCCTCACAGCTACGAGACCGGCAGCTCCCGCCCCTCGCTTGGTGCTTGTCCGGTCCCGGGAGGAGCGGGACAAGGCGCGCTGCCCCTTCCGAGGGCTGGGCTGCTGCCAGCTGCGAGGCCAGGGAGCCGGCACGTGCTGCAGCGCAGCAGCAGCCGCACGCAAGAGCCAGGTACTGCTCGTGCCTTAGTTCGCTCAGAACAGACTTACCTGGCTCTTCCTCTCCTCCAGAAACTACCCCGTCTTTTTCAGAGGGACGTCTGCCCATTCCCCTATGTATTCCAGATCCCTGATAGTAACCCATGTTCCAAGCCAGGGATCATTACCCAAGAAATCCAATACAAGGATGGTTTTAGAAAACATGGCAGGTTTCTGCTACAGACACCATTACAATTATGACACCAGGGCATATCCTGGCACTCTTTTTCTTTACTTGTTTTTTTCTAGCAGCATTTCTTTCCTCTAAGTCCACGATAGGCTATAAAACTGTATCTTTTTTTCCTAAAAAAAAAAAAAAAAAAAAAAAAAAAGGCCGATAATTATGTCTAATCCAGCAGCAAGCTGTGCAACACCAGCCCTGCAAGCAGTATTTCATGCTCTCAGAAACCCAGTTCATGAGCTTGGGTGTTACCAGTATGACTTAATAGATACGATAGGCAAAGGGAAGACATGATGAGACACAGACATGGAACATAATAGCAGGAATGACATAATTTCCTTACTTCAACTCCATTATTTGACAGTTTCCCATCTCTTCACGATAAAACCCACCATCTCTTATCAGTCGATGTGCTGAACTGATTGCAGTGACACAGAGTACAGTAAATTCTCCAGCAACCAGACTGTAACAGCCTGGGTTGCTGCTACAGATTGAAACTGTCATTCTAATCTATTTGCTTTACTGAGCAGGTATAGGTTTCTCATGAATCACCACGTCTCAGTGTTGCAGAGGGGCTGAATTACAGCTCAGCTAGATAAACAGCAGTGAACACAAAACGCTGTATAGCAACATGATATGTAAAGCATGAAAAAATAATGAGCAAGGGAAGGCTTTGAGCCCAGAATACACGAAACCAAGCTCCTAAATTACAGAGGCCACTAACAAATGCCAGTTTCAAGATTGGCAACTACCTGGTAGGATTATATTGCAAAATTTACTCTCATTTCAAAAGTAATGGGAAAAGAGGGGTGCCCTGGCCGTGACTTGGGCCGCACGTGGCGTAACTGCGCTCTGCTGCGGTGAGAAGGCACCTGCCCCGTGCCCAGGTGGGCTGCCGCCGGCACGGCCGCCCGCACTCCCTGCTCCCTCTCTCACACAAGCTGCTGCTGGGGCTTTTGTGGCTCCACCTGAAGCAGCTGCAGGTGTTTGCAGGGCAGCAGCAGCTGGAAGCCACTGCAGGTGTATGCAGGTAGCAGCCTAGAGGGTTTGGCCCCCCAGGGACTAGAGCCCACCCAGAGGACGAGGAGGTCACAGATCCACACTAAAATCTTAGTGGTGGAGCTGGAGCCCAAAGCAGGTTCCTGTCTGCTGCCTAACCTGAGCAGTTTGGCCAGGGCGGCCACACGCTCCCATCGTGAGGCGCCTGGCTTACGCTGCTGTACAAAGGAGAAATAAAAGTTTGTATTTGTAGGACTTAGAGCAGTATTACAGCACGTGCCATATACCTTGTCTTTGTCAAAAAATACAAGAGAGCCTGAGCAAGGGGATAAAAACTCCCTTTTCAGCTATTCAGTCCTAAATTGCTTCCTTGTTGCTGAGATGCAGGGGATTTTCAACTCTACAGCTGGCTGCAGAGAAGGATGAATTCATGTTGTCTGTAACCACTGCAAGACTCCTGGCCCCTTCACTGTGAAAGGGACCTAGCAAATGGAAGCTGCATCGCTGCAGCAGCGGGGAGAGCTAATAATGGGTGGAGTATTCTTCACATACTATTTCACTAAAGATAGTTAAATGAATTTGGCTCAAAAGCCATTTATTTTGAAATCACTGTTGCCAATGACTGACATGCTCCAACAACACAGTCTCTTGTTAATCTCTTTGAGTGGACAAAGAAACATTACATTAACCTCCACTGATCATCATTTTGAAACTGAAATTTCAAAAGCTGCTCTAGGACACAGCCATCTCCAGAGCTCCACTGTAAATGGGATCATTTTTACAGACACCCACAGCTTAAAAAGGGCCAGCTTTAAATTAATACCTTGGATTAAATGAAACAGCTTCTCATTGTGCACATTGCAAAATGTGAATTATCAGAGCAAAATAAGTAGCTGTGCTAGCAAATTATTTTAAAATTAATCACACTGTCAGAAACACCCTTTGCTTTCTCTCCTCCACATTTAGCCACCTACACTGTAGTAAAATTGGTGGGGACTTGCCTCATCAGAGAACACTGTGCAGTTGAAGACCATTTTAATCATTATGTCAGAGAATTCAGGCTCAGGAGAGATTCAGGGGGGTTCATTTGTTTGTTTAAGTTTTAAATGTTAAGAGTTTCGTGCTCCATCTGTGGGAACAAAGAACGGAATTAATGATATAAGAAGTTCTCTCAGTCTTAAGGTCTGTAAATTCTAGAAAATACTTAATTGTAAAAAATTAAAAAAATAAAAAAGGAGAAGGCTGCCCAACTCCCAACTCAGCAGATAAAGACTGCACTAAGCCAGTCCCAATGCTGGGCAGGAAAGAATAAATTATAAATGACATTTTAGCTGACACATTCTTTGATAATGCTAGCATTCATTTAGAATCTGACTTCTGCTTTAATACATTTGCCCAAAATTGCTTTTAGATTTTGGCAAACTCTTTTTGATGCAAAGCAATTGCTAATAGCAAACTTCTGAGCTGGCAGCACAGCGAACCTTCAGGCTCTTCTCAGATTTGTGCTGAGATGGACAGCTCCTCGGTTACCCCTGTGTTTGCAGCGTCTTTGCAACGCGTGCCTCGAATGCAAAACGCGGCCCTCCACAGACACTGCCGTGGGCGCCCAGGTCGGTGCAGCAGCAGCTGAGCGCAGCTGGCGACAAGCATCAAGCAGGATATTCCACACGTAACACACATGGCCCGGGCCAACGAGAGCGCACGGAGCAGCACGCGACTGCTGATTCGAGAGCCCCCGCCAGCATCAGGGAATCTGTGAGCACCCCTGGGGTGTGACGCGCTGCTAAACCGAGTCTCACTTAGCCTAGACAAGAATTGTGATAAGCTTCGCAAGGACTGATGTTACAGGGCAACAAGATGCCACGTGGAGTTAATGCTTGGAAGTCAAATAGAAGTTTGAATAAATTCTTACAAAGATACAGATATAAATATATATTTTATAACTTGGAAGAAACTCAGCTCAGCCACACTTGGACTAATTCAATAACAGATTCTGCTGAAACTGCAACTATTGCCAAAGCATCAATAAAAATCTTAGATTGCAGCAAAAAAATGATGGAGAATAAAGATGAAAACACTTTGTCACTTATAAAATTGTCACTTAGAAAAATCAGTAATTTTCTCTTTAGATAACACACTTTAATCACTTTCACATATCCAAATCTTAAATCCATTTTTCTTTTCCACATCTTTAAAATGTGCTATATGAAAACTATACAAGACTAAAAAGAACTCACCACTGTTAAAAGAAGTCAAAAGGATAACAGCAAAATATATAAAGCTATAGAAGGAGTGCTTGATATGTCTATTAACTGTGTCTTCATAATACAAAACAAAGAGGTCTCCAAAGATCATAAAAGGCAAGTTTAAAAACTAAGGAGAATAATAATGTATAAATTAGTAACTGAAGGTGTTGCTAAAACTATTGCTAAGGTCCAAAACTCAGGAATTTAAAAGAATATTGGCACGCATAAGTAGTAAGATTTACATATTCATAAAATGGATGCCTCAGAACAGGAGCTAGCCACTAGATTTGGGGAAAAAATCATCCATAATGATCCCTCTATACTTACTAGCATCACAGTTCTCTCTGTTCCTGCCTGTTCTTTGCAGCAAACCTAACACAAGCCTATACTTATCCTCCCACCTGGCGGGGGGTGGTTAGCCTGCTAACTCCCAGCTAACAGCAGAAAAAAAGCAGCTGTTTATCTCTACCCACTGCTGTGTCCTACTCTCTTGTTATTGTGGAACCTGATGCATCCAGGAAAACACTTAGATGTTAAGAATTCCAGGTCTTATTTAAATTCACCCATAGGATTACGATGTGCATAACATTCCCCACCCTTTTTTTTTGGGGGGGGGGGGGTTGAATAAAACATTGGCTACTAACCAACAAACTCAAAGCAACTTACAGGAAGACAAAAAAAAGGCTTAGCAGACACAAGCAGATCCCATCTAAGCCAATGTAGATTTTGTCAGGCTACTCACTAATCAAACTGCATGTACTATTGATTAAAAAAATATTAAAATTAGGATTCTTTTACTATCTATTTTTTTGTGTTACAATACAGGAGCAAATGAGCAAGAAATTATTGCAACAAGGAAATTGTACAGAGAGTTACAGAGAGTACCTTCTTTTTCCAAAGTGACTTTTTGCCTTTGCTAGGTAATATACTGTTACTCAGGTAATCCCTCTCTATCTGTTGTCCAATAATGTATGTCCTCAGCAAGCTGTACTCGTGCCATATCCCCCTCAGAGTTCAACCAATTTGGAAAAGGAATATTTACTGCGAGTAAAAATGTCATTGTGGTTGACAGATATTGTTTGCTTTGACATGCTTCTAGATCTCTCTTCCTCTACTGAAAGGAAATGTTTTAGTGTTTGCACTCCAAGACTGGGTAGACAGCTCCAAAGAGCTGTTCTTTATGGCAAAACTGCCATTTCCTTTCCTCTCAACAGCTATTACAGTTTTATTAAGTTTGGGGGGGTTTAAACAATCATTTATGAAGAGAAGCTACATAAAAACAGACATTTAACTGCTCTTTTAAATAATTCATTATATGTAGGATAGCCATTGAATTAGTGCAATTTAACATAGTAGGGAAGCACTTCAGAAGATGTAATCTGTTTCTTGGCATACAGAAGTGCTATACTACTTGTGTAAAAGTTTCATTGAAGGGGAACATGATTCATACCCATTTTGGTGTTCCTTCACAAAAGGAATTTTATAATGCTGCTATATACACAAAAAAATAGATGGATGACGCATGCTTATATAATGCAGTTCTGTTTATATGATTTCAAGGGAGTGCAAAATATTTAACTAACCCATCCCAAAGCTTTAATTTTTTTTTCTGTTCTTTCTACTGAGCTTTTGCAAACAAATTAGTCCTAGCACATCTGCAGTCCCTGCTTTCTTATTTAAGTCAAGGTAGTATTTATTATTTGCATCTTATAACAAAATGTCATCACTCCTACAAGACACATTCCCACCACTTGTTCACTCTGAAGGGATCTGTCACTCACGAGCTAGTACAAACGTGAAGGGCTCTAGCTCCTCCTCATCTTGCACTTTGGATATTGATGAGTTGAGAGCTTGTGGGTAAGGGCTAAAGGGCAGGCTAACGTGGGAGACACTGTGGTGGGTGTCTGCTACAGGCCGCCTGACCAGGATGAGGAAGTTGATGAGGCCTTCTACAGGCAGCTGGATATTGCCTCACGGT